>JAVXUO010002657.1:0-245000 GCA_033065855.1 Escallonia rubra | reverse complement strand
CTGACGTACCGGCCGGTTAGTCAGAACCCTGACCTTCCCAAGATTTTTCAAATCTAAAACTTCCAACCCACCGAATTTCTGGCTGGTTGATCCACCAGGCTACCAAATAGTTAGTCAAAATCCTTACCTTTCCAAGAATTTTCAAGTCTAAAACATCTAATCCACTGACTTACCCGCCGGTTAACCCACCAAGCTACTTGATAGTGAGTCAGAACCATCCTTGCTTCAAAATATTTTTTCCACGACACCCTAGACCCTTGACCAACTGGCCTGTTAACCTCCCGAGTGACTGGATAGTTAGTCAAAACTTTCCTATTTTAATATTTTTCAAATCCAAAACCCTAAACCCACTGACCAAACGGATAGTTAACCTACCAGGTTGACCAGCATGTTAATCAATGTCCAATTCCTAGATGGGTATAAATTCAGTCAGTTTAATGTTTTTGGTTCTATCTAGGATATATTTTCTTAGCTTGAGTCTTTGTTCTTCAGTTCCATTTGATCCCTAGGGTAAAGTACACACACACACACATACATACATACATATATATATATATATATATATATATATGTAAAAACATAATAATAAGTCCTATAAACAATCCTTAGGGTAATAATAAAAATACATATCTATAACAATAATAAGTTTTAGGTTCAAAATATATTTATTTTCTCTCTAAGAAGGTAACGAGCTCTGGCATCGACTCTACACTCTGGCATCGGAACCAATCTGGATTGCTCACACCCCAATGGCTGAAGAATACCCTCACATCCACGACCTTGGCTAGATTCTCAGAGATATAAAGAAAGGTTTCCAGGAAGGTCTTACTGTCTTGGCCGCTCAACAGACAAAGACGGCTATGGAGTTAGAATTGCTCAAAGAAGACCTCGTCGAACAAAGGATTTTCAAGCTAACCTCACCGCTTTGGCAACTTAACAGAATGTAGGATTACTCATGGAAAAAGAGCTAAAGAAAGAATTTGGAGAGGAGTCGAAGATCGAACAGAAAGAGATAAAAAAGCGAAAGCCTGACTCAAAGTGGATGGGCAACATGAATATAATGATAAGGGAAAGATTATTGCCTCAGAATGGGAGAAAAAGTTGGCTATGCTTGAGTCAAAACTTGCTAACATGAGAAAGACCGATGACCAAATGGACCTCAGTACCCTTACTGTGAGCCCGGAGGATAGACTCCCTCCGAAGTTTAAGATGCCAAATATGGAGATATTCGATAGATCCACGGATCCATGTGAAGATGTACGTGCGTGCGTTAGCTCTTCATGGAGTTAACCAGAATCGAGTGGTTTAGCTTTTTTCTCAAAACTTGACCGGAGCCATTGCTCGATGGTTCCTCACCCTTGAAGATTCAAGAGTGCAAACATGGAAGACATGGTGAGGGAATTTTTCAATCAGTACCAGTACAACACTGATTTTGATATTAGTTGAAGAGACTTGGAGACTACCAAACAAAAGACTAAGGAGTCAGTCTTAACCTTTATAATACGACGGAGTAATAAGGCCGCTCAGATGGTTACCGCTTGTCGGAAGAGGAATAGGTTAACATGATAAGGAACAACGTGCTACTTGTGTACCATGAGTATCTTTTTGGACAATATCGGTTTTCCTTCAAAACACTAATGGGATCCCTAATACAAATCGAATATGTTATAAAAAATGGATCCATACCCCGAGAAACTAAGCTGAGAGGATACCCAGTCGGTGGGAGGAATAACAATGCTCTGTCAAAGCCAGCTGGTGTGAATAATGTCAAAATTGCGAGAGGTCTCAAAAGGCAGTGCCATGAAAAGTCATTCCCAAGCCGCGACGATGTTTCACCCGTTTGAATGCCCCACTGACAAAAGATTTTGAACAGTTGCTACAAGGAAGTTTGATTGCAAAGTTTCCACCAACTCCTACCTCAGTTCGAAGGATATGATGCCCAACCTCATTGTGCTTATCATCAAAGAGCTGGTCATCACACAGAAAAGTACGCCGTGCTCCGTCATGCCATCCAAGATTTGATTGACAAATCTGAAGTAAATTCTTTTTTGCCGGACTCAATACAAAGACGGAATCTCCACTGGCACATCAAGTGAGCATAAGTAACACATCCCTTCGGGCGCTAGCTAGCTTTTTTCTACGCATCAACTAGAAAGGAATATATTGTTAGCCAGATCACCCCAGCATGAGATAAGATCAGTTAACTCTCAATCGATGGTGAAAGACTTTCCTAGTGCCGAGCTGAGTATGATGCCGAGTCGGAACTTTCAATGTTTTTTCTAGCATTTTCCAAATTACTCTTTTTTTCAGACTTGTTTTTTTTAATGTTTTCATTTAACTTTTGGTCGCCGATTTGGTCTAATGCGGTAGATGATGAATAAAAAGAAATAAAAAGTAAAAAATATTCTGTTTCCTCAAAGTCTCCTTTAGAGTTTGAGTCAAATAAAGCTTTTGTCTTCAATAAGTCTAGGAGTCCATCATTAGCAAGTCGAGAGCATGTTAATTTTCAAAGCAAGAGAGAATTTCCTTATTATACATTGATCTTTTCCCTAATCCTGGACCGAGACCCTACAACCTCACAGCTTATACAGTTTCGCAGCATACACATCTGCCTCCCAACTCATGCATCATACATCCTTACTGTCCATCTTTTGGGCCCAGCCTTCTCGTGATAGTCGCGAAGATTCAAACTCGTGTGTTGAAGTTAAGAACCAACTTTCCTGTGAAGTTGAATGACATTTGATGATAAGTAATTTTCTGATTAAAAATTTCAGTTGTCCTTCCCTCTTTGGGTGGAGGTTGACGTGTCAACAAAGTGGGTACCATTACCTGAGATTCTAATGAGAAAATGATTTAATAAGAGAGTATAGATCTTGAACTGAATAGTCGATATACCATATTAGGCAGCCCGAATGATTTTTAACCTACACATGCTCTTGAACTGTGAAAGGATATTAACTTCGTCCTAGGTTCTTCTATGAAAATGTCTTTAAGGGGATTTTCCATGTGATTCCCCATTGGTTATAGTTTACTAGGGTTAACTCTAGTTGCATTTTTGGTCCCCTATCGGGACAGTCAGGACAGTGTTTGCTTTAGGTCATCTACTATGCTGCATTGTGGGGTACTTTTGGTCTAAGGGCCTCTTATACGTCTTTTGCTGACAGTCAGGGTAGCGTCTGTCTTTCTTTTTCGGATTTAATGCATGCTGAACATCATCTGCATGCAATTTTGTCAAGGGATTTCCTGTGATTTTCCCCTTTCACGACAGTCATGATAGAGTCGATCTTTCATCCTCAAGTCCGTTGCATAGTCTACATATATTTTGTTTTGGGGCTCCCTATGATTCCTCCACAACAGGCGCGATGCAGTCTATCCTCACAAAGTCCATTGCATGGTCAGTTTTGTTTGAATGCATTTTTGTCTAGGGGCTTCCCATGATCCCCTATTCACGACAGTCATGATGGTGCCTGTTTTCATCCAGTCCATTGCATCGTCCGTTTTGTCTACATGTATTTTTGTCTAGAGGTTCGCTGTGATTCCCCCTTCATGATTGTCTTGATAGCGTCTATCTCATCTAGTCCATTGTATAGTTAGTTTTATCTGCATCCATTTTCTCTAGGGGCCCCTTCTGATTTGCCTTTCCTGACAATCATGGTTGCATTTTGTTTGATTGTTCCCCTTTATTCTAGGGTCAGCATCACTTACACATATTTTGTCTAGGGGCTCCCTGTGATTCCCCTTTCACCAGGTCATCTTATGGTTCATGGTCAACATCGTCTACCTGTATTTTTGTCTAGAGGTTCCCCTGTGATTTATCTCACTATAGTCGTGATAGTGTCTGTCTTTTGTTCACCCGGTTCATCGCATGCTCAGCATTTTCTGCATGCATTTTGTCTAAGGGCACCCTGCGATTCCCCTTTTAGGACAATTGTGATAGTGTATGTCTTTCTCCAGTCCATTGCATGGTCAGTTGTTTTTGCGTGCATTTTGTCTAGGGGCTTTTTATGATTCCCTTCTCCATACAGTCAGGATAGTGTCTATTTTTATTCATGTTTAATATATTGGAGGTTATGGAGGACGTGAAATAGGTTATGCTAGATGTGAATTTTGGAATTATGTCAAATTAGACATGGTTAGAATATGATTTTGGACATGTTTGTTAAGTTCTATAATTGAAGCTCATTTGCTGAATATAAATGATTATGTTATATGTCCAAGATGTTATGAAGATGATGTTACATCCTTTCATTATAAGGGATGGTTGATATATATTGTTGATGATTATTATGCCACCCCATTCAAATGATTGGGGGTTGATTTGATTGTGTTTGAGTAGCGATGCACTGTATGAGCCGAACAGTTGTATCTCCGACTGCTACCCGAGGCAGTATCGGTATTCAATTGTTTTCGGTTACTTTGCCTTTGGCCGAGGCAAAAGTTGTGATCTTATATCCCGGGTGTGGTGACATAATGGTGGTCTATTGATGGGATTGAATTCGGGAATGGTAAACTCTTGTAATGCTCAACTAAGTGTGAACATGTGAGATGTGTTATGTGCATATTTAGAACTGCTTAATGTGATTGAATTGCAATAGCATGTTTTATCAGTATTCTTGAGTTAAAAGTTACATTAAATATCTTTGATTATCTTATTGAGCCAGTGGGCTGACATGTTTTTTTACCCATAATAACATTTTAGATCAAGGAGCCGGTCCCTCGAAAGGCAAGGAGAAGGTGTGAGGCACGGTGAGAAGACGGGCAAGGGGTCACTTGTACATTTGTGAATTAAGTTGTACTTACGTAGTACAGTATGTCAACTTTGAGATCTGGCAGAGAGCTTACTAGGTGTGTTTTGTAATAGTAAACTCTTTATTTTGTATAATATGGTTTGATTAACAAGTGAGTTAGAATGAGTTGTATTATCAGTATGATGTGATTAGCTGATATGTCGTAATGCTCCAGCTGAGTTGAGATAACCCTAAGTTGGGGCGTTACACCCCCGGTGAGATGTATAGGACGAGAGAGATCGTCAGGAGCTTGAGACAGGGTTTGCTGAAAGGGATAGCTGTGACTTCACCTAGGTGGTCGAATAATCCTCGGACGCATGAGGCATTCACCTTAGAGACCTAGCTTCTCCTTTGATCATGGAGTGGACAAAGAGGATTTGGAGTGCTCGTGCGGGGAAAGAGAAGAAGAAAAAGGAGGATGAGGAAATGAGAGTATCCCTTTCCCTTCCTGGGATGGGCCAATGTTTGAAGTCCACGAGGACTCCCGGGTCGGTGGTGATCTCTAGACCAAAGCGAAATGAGGATGTGTTAGGGCTGAACAAGCTAGCCTCGAGGAAGACGGTAACCTCGCCATCTTTTTCACTTTCTTTTCCATTTAATTTCAAGCTCTTATTTTCATGATTTTTGCTTCTAGATCCCGAGTGGATTGCTTAAGGACTCATATAGGATGATTCATAGCCTAAATGACATGGTATCAAATTTCTACGATACCATGGTGGTCTATGGGCTAATGAAGGAGATTATGGATGGGTCTACGCCCCCATCCACACCACCATCCAACAGAGGATCAGAGGCCGGCTGAAAGAGACTCTTTTGGCTTGAGCAAATACTAACCCAAGGGTAAATGCTGAAGAGGTTCTACACGGAAGAAGGGTGGTATTGTGAAGACGCAGGCCACTAGCAGAGTCATTTCCAAGCCTGCCCACAAGTCTGATTTCAAGCTGATAAAAGGGAAGGAAGCCCTGAGTACATCTAAGGACAAAGCTGTGATCGTCTTCAAGTCCAAAGGAAAGGAGAAGATACCTGTCCTTCGATCTAGTAGAGTTCAGACCGTCTTCTATCGAAAGCCAGGACCGGTCTCGATAAACAAGCCTATACAGATTGGTGGATCCTCTTTGGAGTCCAAAGAAGAATCACGGGAAGAGGGCAAAGACATGGTCACCTTCGATTCTTCAGACGTTGAGCCCAACTCAAAGAAGCCGCAGAAGTGATGTCAGGAGATTATGCCTATGGTTCTAGTCCCTTGGGTTTTTATTTCAATAGTTGAACGATGTTGAATTCTATTTCAAACTCTAGCTTACATTAAACTTACAGTGATTTTCTAGTGTATATTGTTTTCATGTTTTTTTTGTATGTACACATACATAGCACGAAAAGAAAGGAGGAGAATGGGATGAAAAACTTGTAGAAGGATCAATTAAGAAGCATGTACATGGATAGGCCAAAGATCGAATAAAACCTGTGAAAAATCCACAATACTAACTAACCGACAGGAAGTAGCCTTTTAAAAACTTTTGTTTTCGACTGAAACCGACTGGTTAATCAGTAAGTGGCTTTAGAAAATATTTCTTTCGAGAACAATCGACTGTTAATCAGTTGGTCTCCTTTGGAAAATTTTCTTTTTCGAAGCAAAACTGATCGGTTAGTCAGCAGGTTTTCTTTGAAAACTCTTCCTTTTTGGAATCACAAACCGGACAATTAGCCAGCAGGTCTTCGTACGGACAAAGCAGGGAAAACTGATTGGTTATGTTAAAACAGTCCAGTTCTTTCAACTAGTTAAAAGTTTTGACTCTAAACTTTATAAGTTATATGATTTCTTTCTCTATCGTGCCCTTTTTACACAAGCTACATGCGTGTGAAATTATGTCATTTTAATCTCCGGATCAATTTTTACGCGATATTTGATAAAAATTAGAAAAACATATTTAAAAATTTGGCACTCAAATTTATGAATTTCAAAGTTATTTCTTATTTCTAGCTTTTGACCACCATTTCATCAAAACTCTCTGTAACTTGTAGGCATAATTGATTTTGGGCCTACCTCTATTGAACAGTCAAATTAACAGAATATATGAGTTGTTTTTGGTCATATACTGGCCTTTTTCTTTTCACTGATTGGAGGGTTGCGACTAAAACTTACTCACATACAGAAGTAACACACACCAATTTATCCCAAAACATAAAATTAACACACATTGGCAATAATCTCCCCACCATCATCATCACGCACGGGCGCGCGCGTGTGCGCACACACACATTCTATCTTTCTCCTTCATTAACCTCCAGTCAACTCAACAATTCAAATTTAGGAACTTTTAAAGATTTCAAAAGGTTGTAATATCAAATAGCAATCCCTTCAGTAATACAGTAAACTAAAGCCTAAATTCAAGAACAAAATTAGCCTGGAAGAATTTTCTGACTAAAAGGAACCAAAGAAACCCTATATGATGGTAATGTGAAAAATGAGAGATACACACCAATCAGATGATCCATCAGCACAACCACCACCTACAGATGATAAACCTTTCCCTTTGTCTGATGATTTTTTGGGAATCTCTGGCACCTCTTCAACTAACCTAATCTTCATGAATAACCTGTCAATGTTGGACTCCCTCCACGGCGGAGCTCGTATAACCATATCCACCACCGCACACCCGAGTCCCTAATGTCGGACTCCATCCTGCTCACTACCGTAATCCATCTCCGACAAGGGCTGAGGGCACCAATCGACTAACCATGTTCGTTCTCTATCGATCGGCCCACCCACGGCCGACATCAGAGCAGTCCTGCCACCAATGCATCCATGGATTCCGTCGCACAACAACCAATTTTGTCGCACGTCGTGGGCCACCGACGGCCATCAATCGGCCACCAATGCCACCGCCTCCATCGATCGGCCCACCCACGGCCACCGTCTCCTGAGAATCACCACTAGGAGCATCCATCCGCGCTGCCTCGCCTCTGGCCATCACGACAGAGTGTGTGTGTGGAGTGGCCGTGTGTACGTGTGCGCGCACTACAAGAAAACAAGGATTTTGCGACAAAGTTTTAGCGACGGAAGAAATTCCGTCTCTAAAACGTCTTTCAGTGACGGATATACCCGTTGGTAAAAAGTTCGTCGTTAAAAACTTTTAGAGAGGGAAATCTTTGTCGGTAAAACTTTTGCCGACGTACTTTTAGCTAGGGCTTTTTGCCGACGGAATACTCCGTCGCTAAAAGTTTTTATCAAATTTTATAATTTTCAAAGGTTTTTAAAAACATTATAAGCGACGGAAGTGTGCCGTCGCTAAAAATTCTGTCGTTTAAAGACATCTTTTGCCAACAGTTTTTTAGCGACACTGTCGTTCCGTCGCTAAAACTCCTCTTAAAAATTCATCAGACCTACCATTCTTCTTTCTCCCGTTTCTCTCTCTGTCTCGAACATCTCACCCACCGGCGACCCCTTCTACGGCGACCCATATCTCCGGCGACACCACCATCCTCCCCCCGACGCCGTGCCACCTCCAGCGATAGCCCCGTCCTCCCGTCAACACCGCGGCACCTCCAGCGACATCCCCGTCCTCCCCCCAACGCAGCACCACCTCTGGCGACAGATCCATCCTCCCCCCGACACTGCCGGTTAAAAATCAAATTCAGGTGAGTTCGTGTTCTTCCACAATTATACTCTTTTGATTATTGCTTTTAGTCTTCTCAGTGAGTCTACTCTTAAAATGTTATGTCATTTTTCTGCTTCGTTTTCTTTGTAATATGTTAAATTTAACTTCATGAATGTTCTTTGTTGTTGCAATAGAGATTTACCTGTTAGTTGCTGAGTAATTCTTACTTAAGTTCAGTTTGAGGGCCACCCAGTGTTATTAAAGGCGCAGGCGCACCTAAGGCGCAAAAGGTCCCTGGAGCCTAGGCGCAAGGCGCAGGCGCACGCTTTTTCGAAGCGAGGCGCAATATTAAAATAAATAAATAATAATACATTAAAATAATAAATTATGTTTAAAAAATAAGAACTTGACTAGGGTGAAAAGAGACAAAGTGGCAGTAATGGTATTCTGCTTGCTACATCTTTCTATTGCTTGTAATGGTTTTTTATACACGAATAGTACATGCTGAACTGAGATAAAGATAAAGAGATAAACAAGTTTTGAAGCTTTGAATTTGACTTTTGAAAACAGAGAGATAGAGTGGATTGCAGCTGGTTCATGTGGATACTTATCCACAGCTAGCTCTCCTTAACAAAGGGGACCTGCGACTGAGGTGCAAGTGGCTGAAGCAGCGCCAACGACTGGGAAGTGCATCGGCGAGCTGCGATGGGAGCTGCCACGGGTACGTGAGATGCTCCGGCGAGCTGCGACAGGAGCTGCGACTCTTCACGGGCCGACGACGACGAACTGAGATTTGGGTCTTGCCGTCTTGGGTCGCGACTCGCGAGGTAAGAGACCGTGAGAGACTGAGATTACGACAGATCATGGGCCGACGACGACGAACTCAGATTTGGGTCTTGCCGTCTTGGGTCGCGAGGTGAGACTTGAGAGACCATGAGAGACTGTGAGAGAGCTTGGGTGAAGAAAATCAGAAAGGTGTTTGATTTGGTAAAGACAAACAGGAAGCTTGCACCTAGCTTGGCGCCTCCACCGCCGCGACGTGCCTAGCGCCTGGGCTCATGAGGCGCGCGCTTCCTTGAATGCGCTGAGCCTAGGCCTAGGCGAGGCGCACCATGTGAGCCTAGCTGCGCCTGGCACCTAGGCGCATTTTTTACAACACTGGGGCCACCTTCACATTTTTACACTTAACTGTATACATGTTACATCCATATGGGTAGTGCAGAAGGGCTTGATGTTTTTTAACATCGTATTTGTTTTACAAACAACATTATAGTCCGCACCATCTAAATATGACAAATTCAGGGGTTTTGTGGGGTTATTCACATGCACCTAGGGTTGTTACTTTGATCCTAGATGCTCTGAAAGGGCCTACCGATCTATTTGAGATCTTATCCCATCCTCATCTACTTCAGTAGGATGCAAACATGGATACCACCCTCAAGGGGATTGCTACAAAACCTCTTAGATTAACGAACTTTAAGACCTGATGTGTGTAACTCATTTAGCTTCTGGACTTAAACATTGTAAGCACGGTCGTTATCACTTTTGAGTTGAGAGCAGTGGATATATGATCCTCTTTCCACTCATTCTAATAAGTTAAATCCTATGCACCCTACAGTCAAAATAATTGGCAATCTTTACATAGTTCTGCATGCTGATATGTACATATGTGCTGTATGGACTTCTCTAATCCTCTGCATTCTAATAGGTTTGTAACTTTTGGTGGGAGATAATACCATTTACTTTGCAACTTAATTTGCGGTATACTCTGGCTTTAATGCATGATACATAATACACATATGTTCTTTACATAAATGCTCATGAATTCGATCAACAAGGTCACCAAAGGGATTAATTAACGAAAAAAAGCTATGATGTTCTTCTACAATTCACATAGAATGTTTCTGCATATCATTCCTATTTAATTTTGAGATTGCATATCTGAATGTAGTAGCTTTTTAGCAACATCAAGTTGGCTTCGCGGAACAAGTATGCAAGTAGGCTAGTTTGATGTGCTTGTTGTGTTCTTTGCGTTTGTTTTATGTGCTGTTGCTGAGGTTTATCTGTCCTATCATTTTAGCTACAACTCACTGTGGATTGCACTTTTAGCATCACTTTAACATAATTTTCTAACCAATTGGATTGAGTCCGATCGACATCGACACCAACACCGACACCGAATTGAAATGTCATGTTTGGGCATGTGGTATTAATTTAGTTACTAAAAGCTTAAAGGTCTTATACAGTGTGACATTTAATAGATTTAATTAAGCTATGATTTTGATGCTCATCAATTGAATAATGCTCGATTGGTTTTTCATGTTAAAGTAGGTTAAATGGCTTCTGCTTCGGTGAACAAGGACGTTTCAGTCGGCGGGCACTTCTTCCAGGTGATGATGCCTGGTTTTCACGACGGACTTGTATGCCATCCCTCTTTCTCTGTGTTTTCGTGTGTGTACGCACTATTATCTTTGGTTAAAAACTTACATGTCTTACTGTATTATGAATATGTTAGGCCATACTAGTAGCCTTTTGCAGTCAGCTTACTACAGTGAGATCAAAGGAAGCAACTTTAACCAGCCGCAAGGGGTCATGGCTTGTTAAAATCAAGAAAAAGCACGGCCAAGAGGAAATTTGTTCCGAAAAGGGTTGGAACAAATCCGTGCAGCAGCATGACCTCTATCTATGGGACTTTGTTGTCTTTGAACACATGGGGCATATTCGTTTTCAAGTGTTGGTGTTTGATCAAAGCACTTGTGAAAAAGCTTTCCCCCAATGTTGAACTCTGAGCCCTAATTAAACCCAAAATTAAATTAATCGCATCGGATATGTGCATTTTGAACAATTTTGTGTTATTTGAACATTGATTATTTGTTTGATAATTTTAGGTTGTTAATTGTGCATTTGAGAATTGTGATTATTGATTGATGATTTTAGATTGTTAATCGTGCATTTAAGCATTTGAGATATTGAGATTGTTGACGGATGATGAGACCCAATTGGATTGAATGTGTGATTTTGTATTAATTTTTATTGCATTGAGCATTTGAGAATTGAGATTGTTGACGGAGGTGTCAGACACGTGTCGTAGGTGTCGGACACGTATCGGACACCATATCGACACCCTATATGAGGTGTCAAAATTGAGATTGTTGACTGTGCATTGAATTTAGGTTAATTAGGTTAAAGTGATATTCTTAGCACCCCCTGAAATCTCATCGTGGTTCCATCACTGGCTATAATTAGCCCTAATTAGTCCTGATTAAGCATATTTTAATTAGGTTGAGGATTGAGTTTTTTTATTACAGGTTTGGGCATTAAAAAATTTAAAAAATATTAAAAAAAAAAGACTTTTAGCTACGGATTAATTCCGTCGCTAAAAATTAACTTAATTATAAGCTTTTATGTTGTTAAAAATCCCATTTAGCGACGGCGCACTCCGTCGCTAAAACAGTTATCCTATTGCTAATTTTGCAAAAAAGAAAATAAATTAAAATACGTAAAATAGAATTAGCGACGGATATCCCGTCGCTAATTTATAAATAAATCCGTCGCAAAAATTTCTACATTAGACGACCGATTTTATAATTCCGACGCAAAACTTTTAGTAACGGGCTTTTATACGAGAGACTTTTAGCGAAGTTAGTTCCGTCGCTAAAGATTTTAGCGACGGATTTATGGCTTTTAGCGACGGGTTTCCTCGTCGCTAAAAGCGTTATTCCTTGTAGTGGTGTGTGTGTTCGAATGTAAATTGTGTGAGATATGTGTGCGTAATTCGGCGTTAATATGTGTTTTGATGTGTGTTAGTGTATGTAGTTAGGTGTAGTAAGTGTGTTTAGGTGTGGTAGTGCATGTGTGCATGAGAATTGTGTGCATAAGTGTGTGTGTCTCAGCAGTGTGAGGAAGAAGAGAGTGTGTGTGTTCAATGTGTGTTTTGATTTCAAAAGTAACTATTTTTGTCACTAAAAGAGGGGGGGGGGGGGTTAGGTTAGGCAGTTTTTATACGAAGTTTATAAATACTTAAGATCAAAATCTGACCAAGTATTTTTACGTGACGTACGTTGTGGAATTATTTGGGAATTTTCTGTGTCCACGACGGACATTAAATTAGGGTATCGATTAAAAGTAATTATCAAATTATTTAGCATACTTAATCAAGATATTTTAATCTAAAAATTTTAGATATGTTTCATTTTCTAAAATTTCGAGCCATTCCGAGGTCGATAGCTATTTTTAAAAGAACCGGCTTCTGAGCACTAGGTCTGGACACCGATTCAGGATTTTCGGGCGAATTTTTTTCAAAATACTTTCTAATCCAAAAATGACTTCAAGATGCTTAAAATAGTGTTTTAAGGTGCTTTTTGAGATTTTTCCGCTGAGGGGAACCCCAGGGGGTATTTTGGTAATTACTACTTAGAGGGGGTATTTTGGTAATTTTACTTATAAAAGGTATGTTTGAGTAAATTCACACATGATAAGGATGTGTTAGTGATTTTACTTACAGTAAGGACATTTTGGTAATTTAAGTATGAGAGGGGTGCTTTTGGTAATTTTACGCATAAGGGGCATATTGGTAATTTTACCTACCCGGTGAGGGGGTTCAGTTTGGGATGATGCATGGGTCAGTATTGAGTTTATAGTATCCTAGTGTAGACTGATCATTTGATTGTTCTGTTTAGGTTAAAGCAAAGACTTTTCGGTTAGTCTAGCTTAACTTCTGATCCAGGTGAGAATTCTTACCGGAACCCTTGGTAAGGACTTCTGTTTGAACCCTAATTTTGATAACTTGTGTTCGTAAGTATTCTTTTGATTTTCTTATGACTATTGTTGAACACTGAGATTTGCATTGATATCAGCATGTTATTGCCAAGAAAATTCCAACATTGAACCTAAATTGGTTATTTGGAAATGAACTTCATATATTAAGGGATGAACCGACCGGTTCACGATAAACTGGCCATTTAATTGACTTTTGTTCAATTTGTCATTTTAGTCAAATGTTTGACTCTATCGGAGATCTCAGACTCACAAGTTATCTTTATCACTTCGGTTAGCCTCAGACCTCTAAAAAAAGGGGATTTTGGCTACAATTTAGAGGAGGCGATTCTCTCTAAAACTTTTATACCATTTCTTCCGAGAAGTGGTGCATCATTTCCAAGGAGAAATTTAACACTGTCATATAAACTCTTCATATTAGTGATCTACTAGCATCGTGGATTCATCTCAAGGTGATTAAAAGTTCTCTTTGCCATCATCATCTTCTAGAAGTAACTTTATAGTTCTTTCTAGTCTGGAGAAGTCTAAACCTTTCCAGCGACTAAATTTCGGTCAACAAAACAAGATTTATAAAAAGAGTATTTCAAATTCATTTTCCTATATTCGTGTAAAAAAACAAAGTTTATGTCGCCACCCACTGGATCCGGTCGAACACCGTTGTTTTTTTATCCCAGTTTGTCTAACTAAGTACCTAGGTCATTTGACCCCATTGTTGAATTCAAACCAAATATTAGAATTAGATTAAATGTTATTTCACGCATAATTACGTGTTAAAAGTTCTAAAAATTATTAAAACAAAGTAGAGACTGTTAGGGTGTGGGCGGTTCCTAATACCATCCCGTAGTATAACTTAGTCCCCGAACCCATCATTTTTGTTTATGGTAGGTTTGAAGTCTAATTGCGCATTTTAGAGTTTTGTTAGGGTTTTTTCTTGTTTTACTTTTATTTGATAAAATAAGATGGCGACTCCGAGTTGATTTTAGACCTATCGCGAGTCCAAAGGAACTTTTCAAGGTGGTTCGCTACAATAAGTTTCACTTAGTTTTTTAAGTCCAATCCAGTTAGCGCAGTTAGTTGATCTACTCTAGTTAGTTAGGTCAGTTAGCTTGAGCTTAACCCAGGTTAAAGTCTAGATAGGATAGGAAGACTAGTGCTTGACTTGGATTAAATTTGATTGCCTGACCCTGACAACATATTTTTCACATGTGGTTAATCAATAGGTCTTATTTCTTCCTAGAGTTGGTCTATAAATATATATTGATTGAAAGAGGAAAATCGGCCGCTATTCGAAGAAACACGTCGGCAGATCAATTGACTTAAAATGAAGATCGTTTTGGTCTTTTTAGCCTATTTCAATCTTATCCCTTAGAGGTGATAAGTCGGTCAAATGGTATCTTTCTACATTTTTACTGCTCACAGACCTCTATCAAAACGCCATTTGGTTGCTTGATGATAGGGAGTCAGTTGGAGGGAAAATTCTTCCTGAAAGGCTGTAGAATTGTGTGCGGGAGCTAGATTAGCAAGAGAGAAATGGACTAGAGTTCAGAGCTTCTACGTTGGCTGAAGTTCATAACGTGGCCACTTCATCGCAGCGTGGAGAATTCCAACTCGATGGTCAAGGAATCCAAGCGAAACAATTCAAGAGGTTTAAATTATTCCCTTTTGTCTCTTTCATATAGTAATTTTGAATAGTCTTGAATTAGAATTTTCTTTCCCGCATCCAAGTTCAGTCTATGAGAAAAATTAGAAAATAGTCTCTAAACTTGTCACTAGATGAAATCGGTTAGGATTTAAACTCTATTAGGACAAGAATTGTGTTTGAATTAGAATTCTACTTGGATAAGACTTCTAGTCCAGTAAAATAATTTGAAGAAGTTGAATTGAGATAGGTTTCTTAGAAACCATAGACCGAGATTTAGGTCGCCTCCCTTAGGGTCGGTCGGACTACAACGTTTCGAACTCGACCTCTCTAGTTAGGTGCGTAAGCCCTTTGATCCCCAGTGTCTAGTTAGGTATAGTTTAGATTTTTCTAGGCTTTACTGGTGTTTTTTAGATAAGATCTTAAAAACCATAATAAAATAAGTGAGAGACCGTCTAGGGTCTGGAAAGGTGCCCAATACATTCTTGCCATATATGTTATTACCGGAATCCAAATCTATACTTTTGTAGATTAGGAAGCTTTAATTGGACAATCTAGAGTTGAACTTTGGGTTTTGCTATTTTCCTCTATTAGCTGTCTTATTTACTTCAAAGATAAGATGGCGTATCACGAAAACCCTTGGTCATTTTTGGAGCCAATTTGTCACCATCAGTGTCGCGCCCCCGGAAGGGGCGCAACGCTAAACAAGCTAGTTAACACATATACCTCAAGGATAAACAGAGCTTTACTACAAAACCTCAAAAGAGACAGCGGAAGTATGCTTAAACATTACAGTCGTCCATAAGTGGAAAGACTGAACATAACATTATATTACAGACCACCTCTCTTTTCTATACAAGTACTACACTCCAAAATAAACGAAGAACAACTAAACGTTGCTCACCCAGCGTAATACTCTTGAGTCTCCCCGAGGTAATCCTCTTCGTCCCTTGGCAAATACTCCGACTCCGAACCTAGAAAAAAAAGTATCGGGAATGGGTCAGCCTAATGGCTCAGTAGGGTATCCGGTGCTTTTAAGTCCAACACATGAATTGATCATATTATGTATAGTTAGTATGAACATGCAAGTCACTTGAACAGATGATACCTACGTACTTAAGAATAATTTAACATATCGAGTAACACATGCAAGCATCTGCTCACACTTGCCTTCAAAAGAAACAAGAATAACATATCGAGCAAGATTTGAAATCTTGTAGAACATACACGAGAATGACAAGCAAGACCTAAATATTAACTTGATCTTGCCAAGAATAGCCAAACAGTACAAAAAGTTCAAGACAAATATAAGCCAAGTACGAGAATATCAATATGCAAATATGCCCCTCATGCACGAGCCAACCTTCCCTGAGTGCGAGAGACTTTTCGTATCGCAACCAACTGATGTAGCGGGTTCGATAGAAGAAGTCCAACGTCATCACAGGCACGCCAATAATTCCTTTCGAGAATTAGTACGCATAGCTAGTGCACACTATCAAGACATGAACGAGAACGAGAACCCTGGCCGGATAACTTCCAACCCCGGCAAATAACACCCTCAACTCACTTTTTTCCTCCTCCTTCACGTGATATGCATAATCATGTACATACGTCAACATGAATTTCATCAAGTTACCGTATTATCAACAATACATGCCAAACATGTAACCTAATCTGCCCAGTATTTCAAATGGCAGCAGGAGTAGTCTGTACTCCGAAAATCATAACAATTTAATTACAAGGCTTCTACAGTCAAACTATATATTTATGAAAACTAGACTTAAAGAGCTACATCCCAGTATTTCACTTGACACGAAAATATTGTTGTAAGATCATATTAAGCCCTTTAAAAGACAAACTTCAGAATCTGCCTAGCAACAGTTTCACAAGATAGGTTTCAAGCCACGAATTTTAAACCATAGCAATAGTACTCGAAATAATCTGAAATTTGGTATGTATACTCTATACATGTACTAGTGTAACATATAAAATAACCAAGTCCATATCTTAACTAAAAGTATACATTTCTAAGCATCAAAAGTACTCTAATTCCATGACTGTACAGTTTCACAGAATAGGTTTCAATCCACGAATTTTAAACCATAGTAATACTACTTGAAATAATCTGGAATTTGGTATGTATACTCTATACATGTACTAGTATAACATATAAAATAACCAGGTTTATATCTTAACTAAAAGTATACATTTCTAAGTACCAAAAAGTACCATAATTCCATGACTGTTTTTGCAGATTTCAGTATACATGAACCCCCTTCTCCTTGAATCATTTCGAAAATATATATAAGTGTTTTACTACCATCATAATACTTCTCTAACATGCTTTAAAACCTAAAAGAACAAGATAACCTACCAAGAAAATTAAGCTCAAGTCAATAGAAGAAAGTTGATGCAAATCCCCCTCCTTTACTCTTCTTCTCTTCTTCTCTTCTTCTCTTCTTCTCTTCTTCCTTTCTCTCTTTTCTTTTCTTCCTTCTTCTTTCTCTCTTTTCTTTTCCCACTCTTTCCCTTCTCTTTGTTTCTCTTGGCCGAGACTAAGGTCTTGCAACCCCACCTTCCCTTTTGTTTCTAAATTATCCACTTAGACTTCTTTCCATTTTTTATTAGTTTCTTTTGCTTACTCACCACCAAATAATTAATCCTAAGGCAACACATGGCATGCCACTAATACCAACTTTTCATATTTGCATATTGACCCCCCCAAGGTTTTGCACAATTACTTTTTAACCCCCAAGGTTTTACATAATTATATTTTGGGCCCACAATTAATTTCGATATTTATTTTATGTATACAAATATTATAACACGATTACATTATTTCAACCAAAGTTAAATATGTTTAAACTTAATAAAATGATTAGTGGCTAATTAAGATCGGGGCCTCACACTCTCCCCTCCTTAAAAGAATTTAGTCCCTAAATTCATACCTGATCATGTGAACAAGTGCGGGTACTTAGACCTAATCTCATCTTCACGCTCCCAGGTAGCTTCTTCAAGATCATGGTATTGCCATTTGACCTTAACCAATGGAATCACCTTATTCCTCAATACCTGATCCCGACGATCCAAAATCTCCACCGGCTGCTCAACGTAAGACATATCTGCTTCTACGTGAACCGGCTGATCGTGCAACACATGTGAAGGATCTGGCTGATATTTACGCAACATAGATACATGAAAGACATTGTGTACTCCAGATAATGAAGGCGGCAAAGCAACCCGATACGCTAGATCACCAACCCGTTCCAAAATCTCATAAGGCCCAACAAACCTCGGAGATAGCTTACCTTTTTTACCGAACCTCATGACTCCTTTCGTTGGAGAAATTTTAATAAAAACAAAGTCTCCCACCGTAAATTCCAAACCACGTCGATGAGTGTCGGCGTAGCTTTTTTGTCTACTCTGTGCTGTACGGATACGTTGTTGAATTACTTGTATCTTATCAGTGATTTCACGAATAATATCAGATTTGATAAGCTCACCTTCCCCAACCTCTGACCAACAAACTGGAGATCTGCATTTTCTTCCATATAACGCCTCATAAGGAGCCATATCGATACTAGAATGGTAGCTGTTATTATAAGAGAATTCAACAAGTGGTAAATGTGAATCCCAACTACCTTTCAAGTCTATCACACAAGCTCGTAACATATCCTCCAGGGTCTGAATAGTACGCTCACTCTGACCATCTGTCTGAGGGTGAAAGGCTGTACTCAAGGCCAACTGTGTACCCATAGCTTTCTGAAAAGCTTGCCAAAATCGAGAAGTAAAATGTGGATCTCTGTCAGAAACAATGCTAACAGGAACCCCATGCAAGCGAACTATCTCATCGATATACAATTTAGCCAATTTTTCCATGGAATATTTCATATTCAGTGGAAGAAAATGTGCAGATTTAGTAAGACGGTCTACTATTACCCAAATGGCATCATTTCCGTCTCGAGTCCGTGGTAAACCTGTCACAAAATCCATAGTTATGTGCTCCCATTTCCACTCAGGAATAGATAGAGGCTGTAAATAACCACCCGGCTTTTGATGTTCTGCCTTTACCAGCTGACATGTTAGGCACTTGGAAACAAATTTGGCTATATCACCTTTCATACCATTCCACCAATAATGTGATTTCAAATCTCTGTACATTTTAGTGCTACCCGGATGAATACTGTACTTACTCTGATGTGCTTCTTTCAAAATCTCCTGTTTAACCTCGGCATCATTTGGTACACAAACACGATCTCTAAATCTCAATATATCTTCCGAAGATAATGAAAATTCAGGTTGTAACCTTTGCTCCACCTCCGTTCTAATTTTTAGCAACTCTGGGTCCTTTCCCTGAGCTTCCCGTATCAATTGCATTAATGCTGGCCAAACTTTAATATTAGCAAATAGAAATCCCATCCTAGTGGCGCGCGGCCTCCAATCACACACATCAGTTAACATATGCCATTCCTTAAGCATTAAACTAGCAATCATATTCTTTCGGCTTAAGGCATCAGCAACCACATTAGCCTTACCTGGGTGATATGAAATAGAACAACTGTAATCGTTTAATAATTCCATCCATCTACGTTGTCTCATATTCAATTCCTTCTGTGAAAATAAATATTTCAAACTCTTATGATCGGTGTAGACCTCAAATACTGCTCCATACAGATAATGTCTCCACTTATGCAAGGCAAAAACAATAGCTGCTAACTCTAGATCATGGGTAGGATAATTCTCTTCATATGGCTTCAATTTACGTGATGCATAAGCAATTACCTTACCTCTTTGCATAAGCACACAACCCAAACCTTTGTGAGATGCATCACTGTATATTACAAAATCATCATTCCCGTTAGGCAGAACCAAAATAGGTGCACTGACCAATCTATGTTTCAACTCCTGAAAACTATTCTCACATTTACCATCCCAAATAAAAGTTACTTTCTTCTGAGTCAAACGGGATAATGGACCAGCAATTTTAGAAAATCCCTCAACAAATCTACGGTAATATCCGGCTAACCCCAAGAAACTACGTATCTCCAATACTGTTGATGGCATTTTCCAACTTTGTATAGCCTCAATCTTAGCCGGATCCACTGATATTCCTGCACCCGATATTATATGCCCCAGAAAAGCAACTTGTTCCAGCCAAAACATACACTTTTCAAATTTGGCATACAACTTTTTATCCCGTAAGGTTTGCAAAACAAGTCTAAGATGCTGAGCATGTTGTTGGGTATCCCGAGAATAAACCAAAATATCATCAATAAAGACTACCACAAAACTATCCAAGTATGGTTTGAATATGCGATTCATCAAATCCATAAACGCCGCGGGTGCATTAGTAACCCCAAATGGCATAACTAGAAATTCGTAATGACCATACCTAGTCCTGAAAGCAGTCTTAGGGACATCCTCTTCCCTCACCTTTAACTGATGATAACCTGACCTCAAATCCAATTTGGAAAATATCTTAGCTCCTTGCAATTGATCAAACAAATCCTCGATATGGGGTAATGGATATTTATTCTTTATGGTTACCTGATTTAACTGTCTGTAGTCAATACATAAACGTAAGGTACCATCCTTTTTCTTAACAAATAAGACAGGCGAACCCCAAGGTGAAGTACTTGGTCTAATAAAACCTTTATCAAGTAAATCTTGTAATTGCACCTTTAACTCTTTCAACTCAGCAGGAGCCATTCTGTAGGGAGCTTTGGATATAGGTGCAGTGCCTGGAACAAGTTCAATAACAAATTCTATCTCCCTATCAGGTGGTAGAGTAATCAAGTCCTGAGAAAATACATCCGAATATTCTTGAACAATAGGGATGTCCTCCAGCTTAGTCACTGTCTTCGAACAGTCAATAGCATACACAATATATCCCACACAACCCTTATCAAGTAACTTCTGAGCACGTAAGGCAGAAATAATAGGGATAGCAATTGGACTTTTATCACCCACGTACATGAATACCGACTGATCAGGTAAAGTAAACGTAACAGTCTTGGCAAAACAGTCAACACTAGCATGATTGTGGGATAACCAATCCATACCCAAAATAACATCCAACTCCCGCATAGGCAATGCAATCAAATTAGCATGCAGTACATGGTTATTCATGTTAATCTCACAGGCTTTGTACACTCTATCTGTATATAAAGAATCACCCACAGGGGTACTGACTTTGACCACAAAAGGTAAAGACTCGGACATCATAGGCAAATGATGTAAGAAATGTGATGCAACATATGAATGTGTAGAGCCAGGATCAATCAATACTCTAGCCAAAGTACCAGAAATTAGAACAGTACCTCCAACAACTGTAGGCGATCCCTGTACTTCATCTTGTCCCAGTGCAAATGCTCTAGCCTTTATCGTCGGTTTATTCACCCTTCTACCGGTACCAATACCAGTACCAGATGCTTCCCCAGCAGTAATAGCCACAGATCCTTTATTCTTAGGACAATCCCTCATATGATGCCCCTGTGTCCCACATGCAAAACATGTTCCCTTTCTCTTCCTACAAACCTCTTCTGTATGCCCATTCATACCACAAAATGTGCAATATCGACTAACTGCTTGTACAGGCTGCTGTTGAGGTGGTATATACTGAGTAGGCCTCACTCCAGGCCTAGGCTGAGGTCGTGGTCCAGTTATAAATGGTCGGGGCATAAATCCCTGTGTCTGGGGTCTAGGTGTATACGCCATACTCCTCATATCTGTTCTCAGAAATTTCCTATCACCAGATGTTGAAGGAAATCTTCCTGCCTGCCACTGTGGCACCGGGGGCCTAGATAAACTCATATGTGCCCTCTTTGCCCGTGTAAACCTCAAGGTCCTCTCAATATTAAGTGCCCGATCTACAATCTCGTGATAATCAGAGATATTAAGAGGTGCTATAGCTTCCTGTATGTCAGGATTCAAGCCAGTCTCAAACTTTCTAGCTTTCCTATCACCACCCTCAACCAAATAGGAAGCATGTCGAGCTAAAGCAGTAAATTCCTTTTCATATTCTTGTACAGTCTTGGTTTTCTGTTCAAGTTGTAGGAAAGCCAATTCCCTATCTCTTCTAACACTTGCCGGAATATACTTGTTATTAAACTCAGTAATAAACAAATCCCAAGTTCTTATCATATTACCGGCTGTCCACTTTGCATCAATCGTCTTCCACCAAAACCCCGCATCCTCACTCAAATAAAAAGTAGCCAAAGAAACTTTCTGTGAAGGAGTTAATTGCATTCTCTCAAATAGTTTCTCCTTATTGCTTATCCATTCCTCTGCCTCATCTGAATTAGCGCCACTCGCGAATACAATAGGCTTAAGCTTAACAAATCTTTCAAGTAAGGTCAGATCATCAGTAGCTATAGCGTACCTCACCTGAGAACTCTCGCCAACCTGACTGTGCTGCTGATTATTTTGTGAAGATTCTAGGGCACTAGCTATACGTCCAACTAATCCAATTATCTCCCGCAAATTAGGATCAGTTCCTTGTGTACCCTGCCCCACAATACTTTCCTCTCTCTGGCCCGCCATATATAACACCTGAACAGGTGGAAAAAATATGTTTAGGCCATACCGAATTTCGAATCAAATAAACTAATCAATTCCGAAGATCTTAGCCTGGCTTCCAAGCAACTATAGCTCTGATACCATTAATTGTCACGCCCCCGGAAGGGGCGCAACGCTAAACAAGCTAGTTAACACATATACCTCAAGGATAAACAGAGCTTTACTACAAAACCTCAAAAGAGACAGCGGAAGTATGCTTAAACATTACAGTCGTCCATAAGTGGAAAGACTGAACATAACATTATATTACAGACCACCTCTCTTTTCTATACAAGTACTACACTCCAAAATAAACGAAGAACAACTAAACGTTGCTCACCCAGCGTAATACTCTTGAGTCTCCCCGAGGTAATCCTCTTCGTCCCTTGGCAAATACTCCGACTCCGAACCTAGAAAAAAAAGTATCGGGAATGGGTCAGCCTAATGGCTCAGTAGGGTATCCGGTGCTTTTAAGTCCAACACATGAATTGATCATATTATGTATAGTTAGTATGAACATGCAAGTCACTTGAACAGATGATACCTACGTACTTAAGAATAATTTAACATATCGAGTAACACATGCAAGCATCTGCTCACACTTGCCTTCAAAAGAAACGAGAATAACATATCGAGCAAGATTTGAAATCTTGTAGAACATACACGAGAATGACAAGCAAGACCTAAATATTAACTTGATCTTGCCAAGAATAGCCAAACAGTACAAAAAGTTCAAGACAAATATAAGCCAAGTACGAGAATATCAATATGCAAATATGCCCCTCATGCACGAGCCAACCTTCCCTGAGTGCGAGAGACTTTTCGTATCGCAACCAACTGATGTAGCGGGTTCGATAGAAGAAGTCCAACGTCATCACAGGCACGCCAATAATTCCTTTCGAGAATTAGTACGCATAGCTAGTGCGCACTATCAAGACATGAACGAGAACGAGAACCCTGGCCGGATAACTTCCAACCCCGGCAAATAACACCCTCAACTCACTTTTTTCCTCCTCCTTCACGTGATATGCATAATCATGTACATACGTCAACATGAATTTCATCAAGTTACCGTATTATCAACAATACATGCCAAACATGTAACCTAATCTGCCCAGTATTTCAAATGGCAGCAGGAGTAGTCTGTACTCCGAAAATCATAACAATTTAATTACAAGGCTTCTACAGTCAAACTATATATTTATGAAAACTAGACTTAAAGAGCTACATCCCAGTATTTCACTTGACACGAAAATATTGTTGTAAGATCATATTAAGCCCTTTAAAAGACAAACTTCAGAATCTGCCTAGCAACAGTTTCACAAGATAGGTTTCAAGCCACGAATTTTAAACCATAGCAATAGTACTTGAAATAATCTGAAATTTGGTATGTATACTCTATACATGTACTAGTGTAACATATAAAATAACCAAGTCCATATCTTAACTAAAAGTATACATTTCTAAGCA
Source organism: Escallonia rubra (assembly GCA_033065855.1). NCBI lineage: Eukaryota > Viridiplantae > Streptophyta > Magnoliopsida > Escalloniales > Escalloniaceae > Escallonia > Escallonia rubra. The sequence continues at coordinate 221,175 of JAVXUO010002657.1, read as the reverse complement.
TCAAAAGTACTCTAATTCCATGACTGTACAGTTTCACAGAATAGGTTTCAATCCACGAATTTTAAACCATAGTAATACTACTTGAAATAATCTGGAATTTGGTATGTATACTCTATACATGTACTAGTATAACATATAAAATAACCAGGTTTATATCTTAACTAAAAGTATACATTTCTAAGTACCAAAAAGTACCATAATTCCATGACTGTTTTTGCAGATTTCAGTATACATGAACCCCCTTCTCCTTGAATCATTTCGAAAATATATATAAGTGTTTTACTACCATCATAATACTTCTCTAACATGCTTTAAAACCTAAAAGAACAAGATAACCTACCAAGAAAATTAAGCTCAAGTCAATAGGAGAAAGTTGATGCAAATCCCCCTCCTTTACTCTTCCTTCTCTTCTTCTCTTCTTCTCTTCTTCTCTTCTTCCTTTCTCTCTTTTCTTTTCTTCCTTCTTCTTTCTCTCTTTTCTTTTCCCACTCTTTCCCTTCTCTTTGTTTCTCTTGGCCGAGACTAAGGTCTTGCAACCCCACCTTCCCTTTTGTTTCTAAATTATCCACTTAGACTTCTTTCCATTTTTTATTAGTTTCTTTTGCTTACTCACCACCAAATAATTAATCCTAAGGCAACACATGGCATGCCACTAATACCAACTTTTCATATTTGCATATTGACCCCCCCAAGGTTTTGCACAATTACTTTTTAACCCCCAAGGTTTTACATAATTATATTTTGGGCCCACAATTAATTTCGATATTTATTTTATGTATACAAATATTATAACACGATTACATTATTTCAACCAAAGTTAAATATGTTTAAACTTAATAAAATGATTAGTGGCTAATTAAGATCGGGGCCTCACAATCAGCCCTCCCCGACACTATCGCTTGTAAACAAGGTGCAACGAGGTATTGTAAAACACAAGATTATTCCTATAAGGAGATGCGCGATTAATCCTATGGCATGCTTTTGAACCCCACTTAACAAAGTATTTATGTACATAAAATTTTAAGTAGGATTAATCACACCAAGCAACTGAAACTTAGGGGTTAATTGCACCAAACACCCTAAGGTTTTAAATTTGGCACTCGACACCTTTACTTCCAAGTTCCTTATGCTAAAAACCAATTGACGGCACAAACCCTTTTGATCTAGCATTTGTTCCTTTTTCATCTAACGCCACGACTTTCCATCCAACAGAAAAGGCAAACCCAAAAATGTCCCTAATTTACTTTTTTTTTGTGGTGATCGAATAAAAAGAAATAAATGAAAACCCTATTCTCTCACATACCCTTTCCCTCTATCACTGGTTGTCACCCCCCTCCTCCCCACCCAAACACACACCGCCATGCACCCACTCCCCACCCCAAATCCATACCAAAGCACATGCATCCAAGGAAAACTAGAAAATGAAAAACTAAAAATAGTGGCGGGGTGGCTGATGTAGGTACAACATGTGGGGATGTTTTATCGGCGATGTAGAGTTCGACGGTGGTGGCTGATTTGGTATGGTGGTGGTTGATGTGGCTATTTGAGATCGATGGTGGGTTCGCTGGGTGACCGGGTGCAATGATCGTGATTGGGTCTATGGTGGTGGGGTTTGGTTTGTGACTATGATGGGTGATGGGGATGGTGACAACTGGCAGTAGTGGTGGACATTTTGGCTGCGTTGGTGGTGGGTGTTGGCCTTTAATGCACGCTTGTGGTCAGTGAAGTGGTTTGCGAAGGAGACAGTGGGTGGTGGAGTTTGGTTCGTGGCAGCAGTAGGTGGTGGGTTGCGTTCCATAGTCGGTTTGACCGACGATAATGGTCATGAGTGGTGCAGTTTGGTGCGTGGCTGTAATTAGTGGCGAGAATTAGTTTGCGAATTGGTGTGAAGGGTTTTGTGGTGGTGGTGGTGGTGGTCATTGGTTTAGTGGGGCAAGTTGAGGTGGCAGGTTATATTGTGGTGGTGGTGGAGTGGACAAGGGACTAGAGCAGATTGAAGAGGGTGTTGGGGTAATAGGGGAAATTACAAAATGAAGGGTAAGGGAGGTGACATGGATCCAATGTGGACATATATATAGACATCAAGAAATGATGGGAAATCCGGTTTAGCAAGAAAGTTTGAGGTGCTAGGTGCCAAGTTTAAAATTTTAAGATGCTCAGTCTGGTTGATTCTAATTTATAGGTGCTAAGTGCATTTAGTCCCTGTAAGTACAAGTATCTACGTTGGTATAAATACATCTAAACCGATAGAAACCAAATTTCTGTTCACAACCATCTATAGTACAACTTATGGAACACTTGTAGTTTTTAGTTTCCAGTTTTCAGAAAAATAAAAACCAAACCCTCTTTAGTTTTCAATTTTTTACAAAAAGAGTCATGTGTTTGGTTAGGAGTTTTGGTTTTTGAGTTTCACTTTCATTATTTTCAGCTCTTTTGGATTTCTTCACTAGAACACCTCCAACCACCACCATTAAACTAACACCACCGCTGCATTTCCAACCCGCTTCCCTTGGTACCACCATGACCCGATCCATCACCAGATCTTCATTGGCACCCCCACAATGTCATGACCTTTGCTGGAATCAACGCCACCAAGCATAGTGAAAGTGGGATGTGTAGGGCTGATGTGCGATGGTGATGAGTTTAGGAGCAAACGGTGGATGGTGGCGAGCCGTGCTGGTTGTAGAAGGCTGACGCGCGGTGGTGATGGGTTCAAAAGCTGACAGGGAATGGTCACAATCTGTGGTGGTTGTTGAAGTATGATGCACGACGGTAATGATTTAGGAGCTGTCAACGGATGGCAGCGAACCCCTGGTGATTGTCGATATGTGGTAGTCGTCGAAGTATGATGCACGACAGTAATGATTTAGGAGCTGTCAATGGATCCCTGGTGGTTGTCGAACGCTAATGCGGCAGTGATGGGTTAGTAGTCTGACAAGGATGACAGTGATTCATTGTGGTTCTCAAAGGCTGATGGTTCTCAAAGGCTGATGGTTCAAAAGCTGACATGGGAGGCAACAAGCCTTTGGTGGCTGTCAAATGCTGATGCGTTGCGATTGTTGACGATGGTAGTTAGGTGGTGGACGGAAGTGTTGGTTGAGATGTTGTTGAGCTGAGTTTCATTAAAGAGAGACGACGACGGTGAGATGGGTTTTGGGTTCTAGGGTTTCTGGGCGGATGAGGGGTGAGTGAATGGGATTGATTGGTGGTGATGATATAAGGAATTAGTTGTCTGTTGCCGAGGAAAGTTGGTCCGCATGCCACGTGAGGTGCCACAAAGGATGCAGTCTGCGTTGGCTTCCAGGTAGACGAAGTGGGAGACAGCAAGGATGGAGTAAGGGCTGAGAGCAAGGCTCCCCAGGCAGGTCGCGAGGGCTGGCAGCGCCGCGTAAGCAGGGAGACGACGAGCAGGGGCGACAGTCAACAGCCGACAGTCCGCGTCGAGGGTGCAGCGTCAAGAGTCCGATGACAGGAGTCCAAAAGTCTTTCTCTCACTAGAAATTCAGAGAGAATGAGCTTTAGAGAGAGAAAGTGAAATGTCCAAATGAGAGAGAAGTCCTTGAATAAGCTCCAGAATCCACTATATATAGGCACAAATATGCGCGTGTCATCAGCCGACACGTGTCGTCCTCCGGGAGTGACACGTCGCCGTAGGGGGTCCTGCGGTATTGATCGTTCGTCGGATATGCTGGCCCCCGAGTTCATGCCGCCCTGCCCTTGCAGCGTCCCTCTGCCTGTCTGAGGAGACTGACCACACTGCGGTAGCATGGTCAGAGCAGCCCGTTGCCCCAGCCTCCAGTCCAAGCCCTTACTGAATCCCACGAGATGCGTCATGAGACGCGCAGAGATCCTGGCAGCGGTAAGGGTTGCCCCTGCAGCCAACTGCCAGGCGTGCCGGACGCGATGCCCTCCGAGGACCTGCTCCCGTCCCGGAGTGACCCGCGGTTCATTGCCCTGACGACGTCGATGATCAACGGTGATATGAGCGCGCATGTTCATGGCTTGATGCTCGGAGTCCGTAGCGGTGGGTCCTCGTGCCGGGGCACTACGAGCGGAGCCCCCTGAAGCCCGTCGGGTGATTGTGCGGGCGAAGGCCGGAGCCTCCGGTTGATTGTGCCTGCGAGGGCCGGAGCCCGTCGGTTGATTGTGCTGGCGAAGGCCGGAGCCTCCGGTTGATTGTGCCCGTGAGGGCCGGAGCCCGTCGGGTGATTACGCCGGCGATGGCCTTAGGGTCGGGAGCCCGTCCCGCCGCGAGTTTGATTGAGCCGGCAACAATGAGCGTCGCACTACTGAAGATAGCGGGGGTGTGTTGTTGGAGTGAGAAGCTAGTGCCGTGCAACAGGTTCCCCCCTTCGAGGGGCAATGGAGGCCGACCCCCTTGGGGTGGCCGACCCCTTGGGGTGGCCGACCCCCTTGGGGTGGCTGACCCGATTTGGGGGGAGCACACCTTTGATCGCCGTCCGGATGCTCGAGGCGCGGAGTACTTTGACCGAGCAATCTTGTTGAGCGATGTTGACCGCCAAATGGGTGACGTGTCGCGCCACTAGGATCTCTTAGCGGGACCCGGGGTGCGGTCCAGAATAGGTTGTGAACATTGTCTTAAAATGTGGGTTTTAATTTTTTTCAAACAAAGTTTGAAGGTTGTATCTCAAAACAAAACTGAAAACTTTGGAATGGAGTTCCCAAAAACAGCTCCATGTTAAAAACTAGTTACAAAACGGAAGGGAAAAAAAATGAAAACTGCTTGTCAAACGCGTTTCCTAAAGACTCTAGTCAGGTGGTAGTATATTGGAAAAACTGAAAAAAAAAAAAAAAAAACGGTTCTCAAGCGCTACACTAGTTGTTGACATCCTAAATAGCGAAGAACAACAGAGAAGGTAATTTGCTACTTATTTTGAACCCAAAGCCAAGGTAATATGCTGCTTACAGCAAGTTAGGCATTAAAGCCTCCATAAAGAACCTGAATAATCAATGCCTTAATAAAAACACAAACTTAAAGTCATGATGAACAAGGAAAGAAGGGATTTAAATATCCGAAATTATTTGGATACAAATCTTACCGTCTAATTTCCAGCTTCAGAAACCAAGGCCATTTCCCTCTCATTTGCTGCCATCTCATCCCTAAACCTTTTGTAGATGTCACCTCTATAGTACTTCCGAGTTCTCAGCACCAAAATCAGCGAAACAAGAGCTCCAAATATGTTTGTTCCAGCCAGAATCAAGAAAGAAAGCCAATAACATTGCTTGCCAATGCATGTCAGCTCATGCACCATTGACCTAGTCATTCCCTTGAGTGCAAGTTGCTTCAGTGCCTCTCTGTCATAAAGCTTCCCAACAATTTTCACATTGAGTATATACGAACCAAGTGGGCTTGCGAGCTGGCCACAATTGAAGAGAGTAGAGTAATATTTCAACCCAAACAGCTCAGATATGATTATGAAAAGCAAGGTTAGTTGTGCACCATACGAGATCCCTATCAAAACTGAAGCGACATAGACGGAACCTGGGAACGGGTAGGCGATAATGATATCACCAATCGCCGGTAAAACTAGGGCGAATGTCATCATAAGCGTCCGTGGCACTTTCCATTTTAGGAGAATAATTTCGGAGATGAAACCGGCAAAAACCCGACCGAAATAGTTCCATATGCTGATGAGGGAGATAAAAGTACTTATGGTCTGAGTTGGGTAGCCTAATGACTCACCAATTTGTCCCATATTATCGACTGCTGTTAGACTGCACCCTAATCCACAAAATGTAGCCACAAATAGGATTAGCATGTCAATGCTTAATAAAGCTTGTAATATCGTATAATCTTCGCCCCTTTTCGGTTTATTGCAAATGTTTGAGCAACAGGAGACATTAGTATCCTCTTTGGCTGTCAAAAGTTCAGGGGATCCTGCCTGCATCGAGATAGGAAGTGGCGGTTCCTCAATGGTAACCCTAGTTGGAGGGTTATTTATTTCATGTTTCCTTGTGTTCCAACTAACATATTCTTCTCTTATCGCTGTAAGACATGGAAGGAAAAGCACGAAACAAACAGCAGTGGCACTTCCTATGTATGCATTGTGAGAGAAATTGACATATTTTTGAGCAATTGTTAGTCCCATGAGACCTAAAGCCAAAACAATAGAAATATAGAGATACTGGTAGAAAACCTTGACTTCATTCGGATGCCTTGAAATTTTCATCGGCCTTATGCTGAAAACAAACATCATCGAGATGACGGCCGGAAGCCAGGCAATAAGTAGGATCAAAGATACGGAATCATTGCCATATATTGCAAGATAAAGCTGCGTAAAAATTGCCCCACTTAGCCCTACGAAACCCTTCATCAAACCTAACATCATACCTCGGCTTTCGGGGAAGTTTTTCACGCAAGTAACAAGTGAACCCGTGTTTGCGAAATTCTGTGAGTTCGCACCAATGCCTAAATAAACACACATCTGCCAAACACTAGGTTTGGGAATCTTTTTCGTGACCGCAAGCCAGATTAGCAGATAGCCGGAAAAGTTCATGGCGGATCCCACCAAGAGCACGAACCACGTCGGAGTTACCTCGGCTAGGAGGCCAGAGAGAACACCGACATTGGCGCCAAGGTCCTTGCATGAGCTCAGAAGGTTAAGTGTGGACTGATCATAGCCGAGAGTGGATTTGATCACTTTGGAGTACACAGCAAAGAGATAGGTAGCGCCGGCGCAAGCCATGATCAAGAAGGAGGCAAACATCATGAACCATCGGCCTCCCAGGACTTGCAACGGGAATCGGCATAGCCCGCAGCCTGATGTTGTGCTAGGGTTGGTGACCACCATCTTTGTTTCCGTCAGTTTGAAACTTGCAGGCCTATGCAGTTGCTGCAGCCTTCTGCACTAGGCTGGCGCTAGGGTTTATGATTGGAGGGTTGTTTAGAAAGAGAGGAAGGAGAAAATCCGCATCGGTATCTGTGGGATTTGGAGAAAAGATCTTATGGATTTAGGGTGTTACTAGATAAGATGGGTGTTACAGATATACTTGGCAACGTATCTGTGAGGATAAGAGGCAGTTGAAAACTATTCAAATTAACATGCCTCAAAAGTTCATAGTATTAGGTTCGGTGTCCTCCAGGTGCCGTGCTTTCTTGTTTTTGATAGGACGTGCCATGCTATTCGAAGCTCAAAGCTCTCGTTAAAGCACCACTAGTTATTATATAGTATATTAGATTGTAATTGCCTTTTCGTGTTAAGCCTCTTGTCCCTTTTAATAGAATTGAACTTTTACTTGGTCCTTTTCGAGGCCAATTTTAAGAAACATATCGTATAAAAAATGAAAAAAAAAATTGGAGACAAATTTGCTTCTGAATGTCCGTTAATTAATTAAATAAACACCAGTAATGCTAAAGTCAACTGCATATAAGTAATGTGAACTGCATAGATAATAACATTCCAATGTCAACAAATTACTTTTATTTATTTTTTCTGGGAAGGGTTAAAAGTATTGATGCCAAAGAAAGTGGGTTCGTACTTACGTGGAGGTGCCACAAAGGCTGCAGTCCGAGTCAGCTTCCAAGTATGTTGATGTAAGACACAGCAAGGGTGGAACAAGGGCAGAGACCAAGGGCTTCCCAGACAGAGCCTGAGGGTGGCAGTGCTGCGAGGGCGATGGCATAGGATGAATATACGACGACAATCACAGTCCGATACTTAGGTCCAGAGTCAAGGTCCTGTATGTTTCTCTCTCTAGGATTCTAGAGTGAGAAAGTGAAATATGTTCCGAAAATGTCCAACCGTCCCGAATGAATTCTCAAGACCTCTATTTATAGAGATTGAGATGATGATGTCATTAACCGACACGTGGCGCTCCCTGGGAGTGACACGTCACCGGGGGGTCCATGGGTGCCGGTGCTCCACGGACTGTCGGATCGCATATTCACCCGGCCTGCCCCGCACATCGTTGCTCTGTCTGTCTGGAAAGACTGGCTCCCACAACATCGGTGTGGCCAGAGGACCCCTTGATCTAGCCTCCAATCCAAGCCCTTGCGGAGTCCCACAGGCCTGACAGCGGTGGGGAAGACCCGACGCCCAACTGCCAGGTGAACTAGGCACGATGCCCTCCGAAGACCTGCTCCCGTCTCGGAGTGACCCGGGGGTCATAGTCCCTAGGGGTGCCGACGTAAGCCCCCAGTGCCGGAGCACGTAGGCCAGTCACGCAGACACCCTAGCGGAGATAGTGTCCCGGAGGAGTCGCCTATTCCGCAGGCCGAGGTAGCATCCCGGAGGAGTCGTCTACCTGGCCGGCCAAGGTAGCATCCCAGAGGAGCCGTCTACCTGGAAGAAGGGGAGTCTTCGTGCCAGAGCACTTAGAGCTCCCTGGCAGAGATAGTGTCCCGGAGGAGTCACATATCCCCGCGGGTGAGTCCTTGTGCCGGAGCACTTGGAGCACGTCAAGGTAGCATCCTGGAGGAGCCGTCTACCCGACTGGCCGAGGTAGCATCTCGGAGGAGCCGTCTACCTGGCGAAAGGGGAGTTGAAGAGCTCCCTGGTGGAGATAGTGTCTCGGAGGAGTCGCCTATCCCCGCGGGTGAGTCCTTGTGCCGGAGCACTCGGAGCGCGTCAAGGTAGCATCCCAGAGGAGCAGTCTACCCGATTGGCCGATGTAGCATCCCGGAGGAGCTGTTTACCTTGCGGAAGGGGAGTTGAAGAGCTCCCTGGCGGAGATAGTGTCCCGGAGGAGTCGCCTATCCTCGCAGGATGTTGCACACTCCGGAGAGTGGGTCGAAGCATGTTCCACGACCAAGGCAAGGTGTGCATGGTGTGGTGAATGAGTGTGGTGCCCGGGGGACATGTAACATGATTGTGGCGCATGGGCGCGATGTAGTGAGTATGGTGCCGGGGGCACGGTAGTGCGACAGAGAGCCTAGGGGCACGGCTGTATCAGCAGCGTGGCGCACGGGCGCGGCGGAGTGTTGGAGTGCGGCGCCCGGACGCTGGCGACGGGTGTCACGGAGACGACGTCTGAGCGACGGACGACAAGCGTCGCGGAGTTAGCGCGCGGGCGCGGGCAACGTCCGGACGACGGGTGACGGGGTCGCGGACTTATGTCCGGGCGACGCAGTCGCGGAGTGATGTATGGTCCCTTGAAGAGAAGTGAAAATGCTAAGTATGGAGGCCAAAGGCCAACCCTTGGGGGAAGGCCAAGGCCAACCTCAATGGGAGGCCAAGGCCGAGGCCGACCCCAAGGGGGAGGCCAAGGCCAACCTCCTTGGGCAAGCGCGAAGGTGCGCCGAAAGGCGACGGGCGATGTGCGATGGTCGGAGCGTGATGAGCAGTAGCGCCAGGATGAGTTTCTTGGTGACGAACGAAGTCACGTAGAAGAAGTAAGAAGTGCACGTGACTTGAGCGTGCACGCTTTGACCGGTTGTGAGCGTTGAATGTTGATTGTTGCTTGTGCGGATGTGTCATGCAAAATGGGACCACAATGGGCCTTTGGGTGCGACCAGAATAGGTTGGGAACAAGTATATACCAGAATAAAAGGAGAAAAATTTACAACAGTAGTTGAGCCGTCACACCAACAATGTGGATGACATCCCCATCCAGATAAGAAATTGACTAAAACAAAATAACTACAGGTTAACTAAGCCACAAGGAAGTATTAAAGCGATGTATCGATGCGAGGAAGAGGTTTGCCACACTGTACATTATCAAGCCACTGTTGTGAACCTCCACGACCCGACCGACAAGCAAAAGTCGCCAAAACTGATGAAAGAGACAAAAATAGCTGCCTTTCCTTATGCGACATGCAAAGAGTGTAATCCCCTGCAGTTAGAAGTTAATTTATAGAAAAAGTCTATAGATGACGGCCGGCGCCCTGCGCAATTACTCATCTGCAGCAAGAACTCACAGTCAAGTAGAAGAACAATAACATAAAAACGGAGTAGCTGCCAAAAAATTACTTCAAAAGATGTTTTGTCTCAAATATTTAATCTTTAAGTTGGGTAATGAGTAGCCTCTTTGTTTATTAAAAGCTGAATATTGTGATGTCAAGGAAGTAGGTTAATAGTTTACGTTGAGGTGCCATAAAGATACAGTCAGAGTCAGCTGCAAAGTATAAAATGTGGGAAAAAGCAAGGGTAGAGCAAGGCAGAGTCGTGGATTCCTAGACAAAGCCTGACGAGTGGCAGTGCTACAGGGGAAAAGGTGCAAGGCGAACATGGCTGACTGTTGATAGTTTAAGCTAAGGTTAATATATCAATGTCCAAAACTAGGGTATCATGTCATAGTCCCAATTGAAGTGCTTTCTCTCTCTAGAATCTTTAATTCTAAAATTTAGAGTGAGAAAATGAGATTTTGCAAATGAGTTCATAAAAAGCAAATCCTTTTCTAGAGAATGCTGGTCCAAAATGAGTTTCAAAATCCACTATTTACAGACAAAGATGCCATCACTACAAGAAAATAGGTTCTTAGTAACAGAATTTGGCTCCGTCACAAAAATTCCGTCACCCAACAAGCTAATGTTATGCAGTAAAATTTAAGTTGGATTTAGCGACCAAATTGTTCGTCGCTAGAAGTTTCAGTCATGGAATTTTCTAGTCAAATTTTCTTATTGTGTTTTTAAGAATTTTTTATTGAGTTTTAGAGTTATAAAAACTCTTAACCCTAATTTTATATTCATTCTTTTTTATCTCATTCCTGATCTTTCACCGCTGCCAACTGCCCCGAATCTTTTCTTCTCTCTCAACCTCTTACTGCTGTCCCTCTCCCCCAGCATCCAAATGCCCAACGCCTAGCACTGCCTCCACCTGTTCGCGAAGCTCCGTGTCGCCGTCCCTGCCGTGGCTGCCGTCCCCATTGCTGTTGCCGCTGCCATGGCTGCCGTCCCCTTTGCTCCCGCCGCTGCCGATGTCCCCATTGCTGCCGCCACTACCGTGGCTGTTGGCCCCATTGCTGCCGCTCCTAATTTATGCGTTTTCTCAACTCTTGGTTGATCAGGGTGAGTATAGATGATTGTACATCATTTCTATAAAATGTATTGGCTGTATTTTTCCTAATTGCATTCTGTGGTTGAGGGCTTCTGCTTTGATTTATACCTATGATATACATCTTAAACATATTGATCTATATTCATCTTCTGCTCTGGCGATATATTGGGGAGTTAATTTGTTAGGATTATTTCGTGGGCTAGGAAGCATAGATGAACCTCAACAGGTGATTAATCTGTACCCCTTGTGTAGCCCTCATTTCTTGCATTTCTGTAGCCAATTCATTTCTTGTTAAAGCTTTACAATGAACCGATACTTTAAAGCAACATAACAAATAAAGAAAAGAACCTCGTATATTAACAAATTATGAAAAAAGGGAAAATTAGGAAAAGAGGGGATTTAGGAATAAATATTTGAGAAATGTGGTTTTTTTTTATAAACTTAAGAAAAAATGGGTTTAGTTTTCTAAATTTCTGAACAATGGAGGTCCTTAAAAAAAATGGGTTTTTTCAAAACTTCAATTTTTGTTTACTCAAATTACCCTTCCCCCATCTTCCCTCCAAACTACCCAAACTTCAATACGTCCAAGCTCCCCTAACCCCTTCCTCTCCCCTTCCCACCCCACTCTCCTCTCCTACCCACCCACCCACCAATCGGCCCAAGTCCCGCATCAGATTTCCCCTGTATCTGGACATTGAGGACTGATTTGTTGATGAAATTGAGGTTTAGGTGAGGGAGTTTGCGAAGGCTGAAGAGGCACGCCAACTGTTTGATGAAATGCCGCTGAGAAGATTTGATGAGTGGGTTGTGTGTGAGTTTAAGGTTAGCGGGTTATGTTGGCTGTGACACAAGTCTCACTCTGCAAAAATACAAGTAATTAGATGCAACAGTGTTCGTTCGTTTGTATCAATATCCAACTACTTTGCAAAAAAGGAAGAATTTTCAGATTTCCCCTAGATCTAGACATTGAAGATTGATTTGTTGAATGAAATTAAGGATTGGGTGAGGGGATTTATGGAGGTTGTAATTTTTTTGTTAGCCACATGAGGCTTCAAAATTGTTCACTTTTTATGTATCTTGTACAATTTTGAGATTCACATCGTATAGAAACGAAATTTTTGTTGTAACTAGGGAAGTTGTTTACAGGATAAGAGGGGTTCATCGTTTTAGTCCCGGACTCTCAGTCAATTCCTTATTTTCTCTACTCATGTTGTGTAAAGTTCATTTTTTGTCGTCAGTAAAACACTTCATCATTTTGTAGATTATTTCCATCACTTACATGGGAAAAGTTTACCTAATTTTCTAGTTTAGTGGTAATCTTTTTTGTAGTCCTTCACTGCATCATGATATCTAATGTATAATGCCTGAGATGTTACAAACATATATGTCAAAGCTCACTTAATATTAATATAAAAACATCACATCGTATCATTTTTCGTATGATTTTAAAATATGCTAAGAGGAGCTTTGTCAAACCTCCAAGTCCTCTATACTACCCTTTTAACACTAAGGAGCAACCGAATATCTCAATCCTATCATGGTTGAAATTTTTTTTTTACATCTTATAAAGGGAAACAAGAACGTGGTTGGAAGGAAAATAGAAGAATATACAGAGTATAAACTTTTTCTAACTTTTGGCAAGACAAAAAATATGGTCTATAACACCAAAACTTGAAAATCAAATTTCAAAATTATTTGCATAAAAGCAACTTCGTTAATTGGTTGTTTTCATGGTCTAGAACAGTCGAGGATATGTATGTAAGGCCATCTTAAAGCAAATTTATCAACTTTAATAATGCACTTTGAGATATTCAAATAATATGAAGAAAATACTACGGAAGAAAACACAAATTGCTTTTTTGCTGAGTAGTTAGATATTAATACAAACGGACAAATATAGTTGCATCTAATTACTTGTTTTTTTGCAGAGTGAGACTTGTGTCACGGCCACCATAGTCTGCTAACCTTAAACCCACACACAACTCACTCATCAAGTCTTCTTAACGGCATTTCATCAAACAATTGGCACCCATCTTCAACCTCCACAAATCCCATCACCCAATCCTTAATTTCATTCAACAAATCAATCTTCAATGTCTAGATCTAGGGGAAATTTGAAAATTCTTCTTTTTTTGCAGAGTGGTTGGATATTGATACAAACGGACGAACACAGTTGCATCTAATTACTTGTGTTTTTACAGAGTGAGACTTATGTGACGGCCAACATAACTTGCTAACCTTAAACTCACACACTCACCCATGTACAACAATGGTGTCGATGTGTAAACAGATTAGGTGACACAAGTCATTTTCTACAGAAACACAAGTCTGTTTATGCAAAGGTGCTTGTCGGATTCTGCCGATGCTCAAGTCGTTTTATGAAGTACACATGAGGGGGGGCGGGGGGGGAGTCCACAAGTGCTGCTTTTGCTTTGGTGGGACTCTTAAAAAAAGAGGACCTTGCGGGAACTATACTTTCCCTTGCTAAGGGGGGTTGGGATCTTTGATGGATCCGGTTTATCCGTTTTGTAATGAAAAGTATAGTGTTTTGTCACCTCTCCATTAGATCGGATTTTATCGGCGCCCAATTACTTGATTGTTGTGGAGAAACTGATCCGATTGAAAGTTGTTGATATGTTTACCAATCAATCATAGAAGAACGGTTCTACACGGTTTAGGTGACACATGTCGTTTTCTTCAGAAACACAATTCCGTTTATGAGAAGGTGCTCGTCGGATTCTACCGATGCTCAAGACGTTTTCTACATATGCAATACTAACTTTGCCTATGGGAAGAGCTTAAAGCACCTCTTAGTTTTGCCTCGTGTGCACATGGCAGCGCACAATACCACATAGGTTGTGAATTCCATACACGCCAAGAAGTGAAGAATGATCCAAAAAAATGGTAGGTTTACATTGACACAAGTCAATTTATGCAACAATGCAAGTCCTGATATGCAAAGATGCATGTCATTTTGTGCAGATATTCAAGTCGTTTATTCTCTTGCAACCAATTCAATAGAAACTTTGCCTTATTTGCGAATGAAGACGTGGTTTTGGAGTTCTTAAAGCTCTTCCTTGGCAAATTGGGCAAGCGTGACTGTCGATGGTACTAAAATTCGTGCTACACCATAATGGCACCACATGTATAGGATGCGGCCAGAGGTACTATTTTTGTCACTGTAAAATGACACCATGTTTTTACCATAAAAATCTACATCGAATTGTGCTATGTTATAAGCTCTTCCCTTGGGCAAAGTTTCTATTTTATTGGTTGCAAGATTAGAAATGACTTGAATATCTACACAAACTGACAAGCATCTTTGCATATCTGTACTTGCATTCTTGCAGAAAATGACTCGTGTTAAAGTTAACCATATTTATTACACCGTATTAGCTTAAGAACAAAAGTGCTGCATTTTCTGTTTGTTGTCCTACGGGAGAATCAACTTCCTGAGCGTTGTAAGAGAATATCAACGTCCGTCTATAGGAGAATCAACTTCTTGGCTCGATAAAGGGCGACCATGCCACTGAGTGAACATGCAAAAACTGAAATCCTAAGCAAGTCTCTAAATCCAATGAAGTCGCTGTCGCTGATAAATAGTAACAACTAGTGTTAATGACCTTCAAAGGCCAATTATTCGCCGTAATTTATTGCAGTGACTCCATTTTAATACAACACTAGATGATGATTTCAGTTTCCATAGGAGCTTGATAAAGTTAGTATTGGTTCTTCATATAGCATGCTCTAACAATTAAAATCTGGCCTAAGTTACAAATCTCATCTTGTAACCCAACCAAACGACAGAAGACACATAAAGGTACCGAATAGTATTACAAGCTGAAGTCATTCCCCCTCCCCTGCCTCCCTTTGGTTTCAAGAGCAACAATTCTAATGGCACGAGGTGTTCACACATTACAAGGACCAGAAACAAAAAAAATGTACACCTCCAATGTTATTTACACTGAAGGTAACAATCCGCAACACCCAACGCGCCACGCTACGAGAAAAATGGCCTATGGCAGCGGTTGAAAAGCGCTGTTGTAGGTCCAATAACCGCTGATGTAGGCTCTGGCAGCGTTCACATACGGCTGGCGTAAGTCTCGCTGCCAAAGACTTATGGCAACGGTCAAGGGTATCTACAGCCGCTGCTATTGTGGCTTCTTTATCCGCTGACTGTGGAGACCTATAACAGCAGCTAAAACTATATGCCAGCGACTAATGGCCGCTACTATAGCTGACTTTTGTATAAGAAAAATAAAATTAAAAACCGTGGTCTATTTGAACTCATTCAGTAGTAAGTGAAAATTTACTAAAGTTTTAAATTCTTACACAAATCATACCATCTTCTTTACAATTAATCTAACTCATAAGACTAACATAGGTTGGATCAAATTAACAAATCCATTCAAACATAATAACAAAGAAAGCTTCCAGTAGGCTTCTTCCCAGAGCTAGACGAAACCACCATGCACAAAACAAAGTTTCCTGGTCCATTTGTATTCAGCCATGTATCTGCATCAATATCAACCTAAAAAAAAAGTTGAACACATGTAAGGGATAAATTTTAACCTGCTTAATTTGCCTTCCAGCATGTAAAGCAAAATTGTTGCCACGCAATCGACTTGCACTGAGCTGATTCATATCGCAAAAATGACACAGTGTTTCAGCACAAAGATATAAGTATAATACACCATAAAAGAAACCTGATCTAATATTCTGCTAGGATGTTAATAGGAGACTGATAAGCAGAAGATTGCTTTTGACATAATCACTTAGGCCAAATCAGTTGCTTTTTACATTTTAACACCTCATTCTAAACGTCTATAGCACAAGGGCAGCAAAAAGAACATATGGTTAATTTTCTGATACTAAATACTAAGCTAACAAGACTCATAATATGACTACAAAAATTTCACTTTCACTCTTATGTAACTCCCTAAACCGAAACTACCATATATAATTTCAAAGGTAACCTCCCAAAAAAATTTCCGGAGAGCGGGACATTTTGTGCATATACCATCTTAATACGGATCCATCTGTCTGTATAGTAACGCTATTAAGATCGTCTTCCTTGCAAGTTATTTTCACCATCTGTGCCATTTTCCATTTTAATGTCCTTGCCTTTCTAGAATGATTGCATACAATACTAAAAGCACTATCTTAGGATTCTCTCGCTTGCAATCGAATCCTTTTTCATGCCTGCCTTTTCCATTAACAACATTCTCAAGCTATGAACACTAGCCCTTGTTGTACAAGGTGCCCCCAATGCTTCAACAACTAATTAATGCTTCAACAAAGAATCCCCTGGGTTACTATCTTCGGAGGGTGCCCCCAATGCTTAATAACTAACTAATTAACTAATTTTGCACCCAAATCATATACGAGGTGTCCCCAATGCTTCACTCACCTCCCATCATGTATGGGGGTACGGTAGAAACCACTCTCGAGTCTTATCCCAAACCTCTCAAAGCTACTGCTTGAACTAATAATTTCCTTTATTTACAGCTCTACTATTTGCTAGACCATATACCTCACTTCAAAGATACATCACCCCTAATAGGGTGAACTAAGAATCTGCAGAAGGAAACAACAAAGGCTGTGGCAACTGGCAAAGCCTAAAATATCCAGCCAACCACCTGGATAAAGCTTAGGCTACCCAAAAGTTTAAAATCTAACATTTTTCGGATAATGTTTATGGCACACCATAATCACAACACTGTGTCAAAAAGGTACAAAGTAATTTATTTAGTATGAATAGGAGACACTTATGTCATCAAACAGATGTCCAGAAAATTTCCTTGTACAAATAATTGTTGTGCCAAGTATCTCAATTAAAGGAAACTATTAATTTCCAGAGACATCAATTTTTCTGCTCACTCTCAGGAAGAAGTATACAAAGTGTACAGACATGCAAGTTAGTAACTATCGTCATCTTTTTCCGGCCTCCGAAGGTAGTATTTGTCAACACCTGCAATAATAGTATACTTACAGCAACAAATTAACTAGGAGAAGCTTTTCATTTATAAGTAATTGGTTTAAATGCAACATAAACAACACAATTCTCCTAACATATTGTCATACAAACAACCTGACATCCTTCATAACACCGCAATAATAATATACTTATAGCAATAATATAAGATCTCAAGCATTGCCTCTTTAAGAACTTGAAGTGGAAGTTGGTTACCTCTTTCTTATAGAAATCCAATAAGCATTTCATCCGGCCATAAACAACTAATCACCATCAGAAATTCAGTCGCCACAAACACCACCGATGATGTGGCTCAGTTTTTTCTCTAAGTGAAAACTAACAAATTAAACGAAATTAGGTAAGCAAATAAACCAAATCATTTGAATAAAGAAAGAACACAAGTATGAATAGGAATATCCAATCAAATAAGAACATATAATCAATACATCTATGAGTAAATAAATAGACTACTTTATATTCACATATCTATAAGATTTGTGTACATACATGGCTATATATAGGTATATATTTTGAGATTAGAGAGAGAACCAGAGCCCAAAGGAGTAATAAATGGTTGAGTGGTCCTGCGTGCGCGCCGGGGGGTGGGGGGTAGTAATTGGGAATTTCAATGAAGATAGTGATGGATTAGGGCTCAACTCTTCATCCTCCGTTGTCTTGAGCAGCGGGGCCAAAGGTTGGATTTCCTTTCTTAGAGATGAACTTCCAGAGAAATTGATCAGTCCAATCAAGCGCCCTTGCTCTCGATTGCTATCCACGAGTTAAATCAATGAGGAATTGGTTGAATCTAGCTATATTAGGGCTACTAGCATAGAGCGCTGCTACATGCATGTTTTCTTGTAGTACCGTTGTTGAATTTCAATGGCCGTGTGTGACACAAAGAGAGAGTGAGAGAGTCATGTCAGAGAGTAGCACGAAACAGAGCGAGAGAGATGGAATAAATTGGGGAGAAGCTGAGAAAGAAGACTGATTTGGAGAGAAAGATTTAATTTGGAGGGAAAAAATCAGAGGGGTAATTCTTTTGGAGGGAGCAAATCAGGCGTGGGGAAGGGACTATAACAGGGGGGTCATTCTTTTGGGGGCAGGGGTAATTTGGGAAGAGCAAATTAAAGGAGTAAAAAAAACCCATTTTTTCCTAACCTCTTCCCTTGTTCAGAAATTTAAAAAAGTTGCCCCACTTTTTCATAATTTTTCAAAACAAACCCACCTTCTATTAAGTTTTTACCCCAAAACCCATCTTTACCTAATTTTCCCAAAAACAAAATGACCCGAACCTGCAGAAAAACAGTAAAAGCAAGTTAATTTAAGGGGGAAAGAAAGACAAAAAACAAAATTGCCAAGTCAACAAGAAGTAGTAGTACTTTTGCAAACATGGTCCACACTAAAATAAAAGTACCAAACTCCGAATTGAACTAAAAAAATTGACCAACAGTACAGTTAAAATTCCATGATGTCCTCCTAATTACAAGTGAACTTCCTATAACTCAAAAGTACAAAAACTTCTTATTTCAGTCCTCTTGAGAAACCCATCACTCTTATTTAAGGTTAGTGACACCAGAGGACTTCTCCCAACACCCTTATTTAACTAAGCAAATGATCTGAATAAACAAAGCCAGTAATTTGCTCCGAGCAGGCTAGACGCAAAGTTAATCCAACCTGAAATCACTTGATACATGAATAAAAAATAAAAATAACCTCTCTGCTAGACACAATCTCAATCAATAATAAGATCAAAGGTTTTATAGTAAATGGCTTCAGGTTTAACACAAAGGAACATGACCAAGGTAAACAAACGCAAAACAACGGTGTTCTGGTGAAAGGGGACTACTATAATGATACTGATTGTGAGTTTTATGGATAATTTGACGAGATCATTGAGTTAGAGTATTCTGGTAGGGGCAATCAACTGGTTATGTTCAAATGTACATGGTTTGACATTACATCAAGAACCAATTTTCGTGGTAGTAGACATGGGATTGTCGATGTAAACATGAAATCAAGGCTGGAATCAAATGACCCATTCGTCTTTGCTTTTGAAGCTTCACAAGTGTTTTATGCAGATGTCGTTTCAAAAAGGAATATAAAATGGTCATCAGTTCCAGATGTACCAGCTGATACATAACAAGAGGATGAAGCTTCTCTGTTACCAGTTGGAGTAGATAAGAGCATTGACGATGTGCCTCTTCAAGCAGTGGGTCAAGTTGGAGAGGAAGTAGGAGATGACGAGATTAGTGCAATGTATGATAATTATCATGCTCATGAGACAAGTAGTGATGATGGTGGAGAAGATGAAGACGAAGAGGAAGATGAAAATGAAGATGAAGAGTTTGATTAAACATGTTATAATGACGATGGCTTTTAAGTATTTTGGGGATGCATTAGTTAGCTGTCATGCGATTCAAACTATGGTGTTTAATTTTTTTTTTGTTCAATGCAGATATTTCACACACACACACACACACACACACATATATATATATATATATATATATATATATATATATATATATGTTCACTAAATTTGAACTTTTCTTTGATGAATTGTTATGTTTTAGTCACTATTCAGCGTTCCACCAGTTCCCAGGGTCGAGACTATCTCGAGCTACATCGACCCCTGTTGTTGGACTCGACCCGAGCGTCGAGCAGCCCCTCGACCCAGCCAACGTTAGTGTGACACAGCCTGGGGCGTCATCAGTTGCATCTGCAATTAAATGCAAGTGGTATAACTACAACTTAATTATATTTCTTCATTTGCTCTTTGTTTGTTTATCAATGTTGCATTAATTTTTTATTACAATTAGAGCTCCTCACCGCACCCGAGGTCTGACGTGCGATGTGTTAGGTCGAGCAGGTCAACCGAAGGAAACAGTGGATATTGTTCATTGAAAGTACATGCCTAATTAGTACTATTCAATATTGTTTGCTTATGCTATATCAGTTCAATATTTTTTTTTATCTTAGTTGTTTATGATTGCTTATTGAGTTTTATTGTTTTCTAGCTCTCTTACTGATATTTATGTATGTAATCATATAGCATGAAAATGACAAAGCAAGGACAACAATAAGTGGTATTGTGAAATCATGCATTAGAGGACCTTGGCTTGTGCGGTCTGGTTGGAAGGACAAAACATTTTTAAAGGAGCAGATTTGGAATAGGTTCCTTGTAAGTTGAGTTGATGTGTTTGATATACAAGACTAATTACTTAATTATGTTCATGATAAGTCTCACTTTATAGCGTGCATTGTGGCAAGATTCTTTTACGTTCTTGGACTAGGCAGAGGGTAAGAGAGCTGAAACATAAAACAAGATAATCACAAGTGATTCTGTGCAGCGAGGGCACATGCGCGAAAACGTTGTGGGCAAGGAGCTGATTTGGAGATGTGGAAAGCTCATTCTTAGTGGCTAACCCCTGCTATTTGGGCCTCGATGTGGATAAATGAAAACAAGAGGATTTGGAACACAAATCTAAGCAAGGCAAGAGGGCACGCAACCACATTGCCTCCCATACTGGTGGTTCCGTGCCACACTCTGTCCTCGAGTATATGAGGCGTGTACAAATTCCAATGTTGACTAAAGCACAAGCCAGGCTGCTTCTCTACGAGGACACCCACCATCTGAAGAATAGGCAAGGCAAGCCATATGTGAATGAGAAAGTAGAGAAAATCAGGGTAATATCCAAACCATTTCACTTTATGTATTAGTTAATGCCTAAATCCAAAGCAGTAGCAGTAAATAGGAATAGTCTAACGCCTAAAGTGTAAATTAGAAAAGTATTATATTCCATAGATATAAATAGATTATGAAATGTTTGAATCATTCGGCCCCCTTGCCTTTCTAGCACGCAAAGTGGTACTTTAACTGTATAATTGTTTCAACGCATGTATTGCATTGTCCATATGATGCCTTTATGTCTAAGGTGGAAGCTGCTTAGGTAATGACCTCTGAGAATGATGTTGACGAGCTATGGCTAACAGTACCAGATGTCCTGAACAAGAAGGGACATGTAGTTGGCCTTGGAACTCGCGGAGAACCACCACATTCGAGGATAAGCAGTACAAGAGGTTCATTTAGACGTATCACTGCCATACAAAATGTGACTAAGGATATTTCCAAGCACTGGAAGCCACAACTGCATAGTCTGTTCGAAGAGTTTATGCAAAACATAAAGAAGCAGAGGCACGTCAGGCAGCGAGACATCTGGTAGAGGTACTTGTTCATGTATGTATGTGTATGTGTGGGTGGAGGGGGATTTTGGATGGGTTCTATCACTGTGGTAATGGAAATAACGAGCTCGCTTAAAGAATGACTTAAGTGTAGTCTAATACGTTTATGTTTGGACATATAGAATCCATGATTATTCACCATATCATTTATGATATGGATTTTTACCAATTGTCAGTTAAATTTATCTTTCATGTGATTGTGCTGGCATCCAGAAATACATGGGATCATGTCAATGATGGTGTGAAAGCCAACGAGTATGACCTTGATGGGGATGGAAATTGAGTGGCCAACTAATCCCCTCTCTTTGATATTTCAATTGTCGACTTACTTTCGTGTTCAAGGATTGTCGTTACATTATTGTGTTTGACTTGGTACTTGATGTGTTTATAGATTTGTGGAGTTTGATGTGTTAATGAATTTTGTGGAGTTTGATGTGGTAATAAATTTTGTGGAGCCTTTATGTGGTCATGGATTTTGTGTAGCTTGATATGTTGATGGATTTGTTATATACAAGTTTTAAAAAAATGAAATTTGAAAAGAACATGCAAAACTATTCTTCTTTTGTTTTCTAATTTTAGCGACAATTATGATTTGTCACTATATGCATAAAACAAAAAAAATTGCAAACCAATAGTGACGGCCAAATCCATCACAAAAAGGAATTAGTGACCTTTTATGTGAAGGACTTATCCGTCACCAATAATTTTATACAAAATCTAAAAAAAGAATTAAGTTTTTTTAAATAAAAAATACCTTTAGTGATAGAAATTTCCGTCACTAAAAGTCTCCATTCCTTCGTCGATGGCGTGATGGAGTCACGAAATTATGTCACTAACTTGTTGGTGACTAGACTTCACGTTATGGAAATGTGTGATGGAATTTTCCATCACTAAAACGTTTTGTGACGAAAATTTCTTTTTTAGTGACAGAATTTCGATCACTAAAATCCTATTTTCTTGTGGTGTGTTCAAGTGACATGCGGTGCACATGAGAGTGACTCTTTGCCGAGTGGGCACAAATGTCTGTACTCGGCGAACTATCAATCGCATAAGGCCTGCACGGCACAACTTCACTCTATCTAGTTAGAAAGATGGTGCGACCAAAGATCATACTTGATCTAGCCAATGATCAAAATCCCTTACTGAGTCTCACAAGGAGCGCTGAAAGACGCAGAGAACCTGGCAGTGGTGGGGGAGGCCCCAACGCCAAAATGTCAAGTAGACTACTCTAATTTCGGAGTGACTCGGGGGGTCATGATCATGAGGGCATCGATGATCACCAGTAATGTTAGTTGACGAGGTCACATGTCGGATGTGCCTAATGTCACGCAAGTCATCCCAACAGAGATAGTGTCTCGCAGAACAAACCTATCACGCTATGAATAGACCTCATGTTAGAGCACTACAAGCAGAACTCCTCTGAATGGGACGCGCTTCAGAGAGCAGGTTGTGGCACAGCGCCTCGGAAAAATTCCCGTAAGGATTTTAAATGGAGTCGCCATCTTAATTAATTAAAATAAAATAAGACAAACCTAAAAAAGACTCTTTGGTTTCCAACAAAGATGACTGGTCTTATCGAAACCAAAAGAGGGGTCCGGGAACTAGGTTACGCAACAGGAAGGTATTAGGGACCCACTGCACCCTTTCGGTCTCTACTTCATTTTTATTGAATTTTGGCCTGAAGAACATGTAGCATGAAAAATATGATTAACTAATCCTAAATTTATTTTTATATTTTTGGCTTGAACTCAACATCGGGGGTCAAACTGCCTACGTATTCGATAGGACTAATCGAATCAAAACCGCCGCAGTTCGACTCTGGGCTTTACGAGAAGTAGTATATATTTCGAGACTTAGACCTAGAAAAGAAAAAGATAAGAAGACCCTTTTTGTTGTTTTTTCAATAAAATGCGACTATGGGATTCGAAGACAATTCTATTTCATTTCTAAACTAGAAAACTAGTAAAGATTACCGTTAGAAGTAGCTTGCATTGAAGACTTGGGGGATGCTCTCCAAATGATCCGTGACGCAAAGATTAGAAAAAGACTTTTTATAGAGTGAATATGAATGTCTAAGATTCTTGAGAAAGACAGTGTATCACTACAGAAAGAAATGGTACATATGCTCTCAAGAGAATGAGTTTTCTGGACCCCTAAAAAATGAAGGCCAATGCCCCATTTTATAGTGTTCAGGGTCGCAAAATCTGATCTGCAAGGCTGGAGATAACTCAGAATAAGTGATAAAATCGTAGATTGACAAAAGTCAACTAACAAACCGGTTAGCCAAAAATCGACCAGTTTATCCCTGAATTTTTATTTATTTTATGCTAAATTTCGGGACATTATCATGTCCCAAAATAGGTAATTATCTTGACTAACTGTCAGGGATAATACCAGATTCGTGAAACACTTCTCATATTCACACCAATCATTTTGTCTCTCAAATTGATCATCAAGTCTTCAAGTCGAACTTTCCTTCTTGACTCTAACCTAACTTGGGTTAACCCTAACTAACTAGGCTAGTTATCCAATGGACCCGCCCTAATTAATTTGGCTAAACTGACTGGAGTAGACTGATAGGCAGACTACTCGACTAGACTGAGTAAGCTGAATTAAATAAATAAGGTCTATCACTCATTATCAGGTTTACACCCAACATTAATAACAAACTTTATTCATTAATAAAGCCTAGCATAAATTAGTAAAAAGATAAAATAAAACTACAAAAATGGGGTGTCTACACAGGTTGAAACATGTTCCACATCTAAGGCCAGGCATGCATCGTTTGGTGAATAGATGAACCAAGAATGAGGCATGATAGTGTCATATAGTGTCGCGGGCACGACTATATAATTGGCGCAATGCACGGGCACGACGGGATGGATTAGGTGCTAGGACACTCTTAATGAAAATGGCGACATGGTGTAGTAAATGAGTGTGTGGGGACATGCATGTGACACAGCTACGGCGCTTGGGCACCCATGAAGAAAGTAGCGTCGGGGCGTGTGTACCAGAAGGCAGCACACAGGCGCGGCCAGGCATTGTGGTGGTCAGGTGTTGTGATGGGCGCAAATGCCAAGGGCATTTAGTGATCAGGTGTTACGGTGCTCGATCGTGACAAAAGGCATGTTACCAAGGACAAGTGAATAATCAAGGGCCTTCAAATATATGCAAATAAAGAAATAAATTAAATAAGTGAAAGTGAGTGAGTGACTAGCTTTAGTGAACTTATAACACGCATGCACACAAAGACACACACCACACCCACCCCCTAACCCCCCCCCCCCACACACACACATCGCATATATATATATATAAACGAACCGCCTCGAAAAAATCTCGGGAAGGATTTTAGGAGTTGCCATCTTATTTAACTAAAAAAAAATAAGAAAAACCCTAAAAAGGTGAATCTAAATTTATCAAAATCTATGAGATGGGTTCGGGGACTAAGTTATGGAACGGGAAGGTGTTAGGCACCCGCCACGCTCTTTCGTTCTCTACTTCATTTCTATTGATTATTGGCCTTAAAAACACGTAACATGCAAAGCATGATAAAACTCATCCTGATTTATTTTTTATGTTTTTGGCTTGAACTCGACATCGGAGGTCAAATTGTCTACATGTCTGGTCGGACTAATCGGAATCAAAACTGTCGTAGTTCGACCCTGGTCCTAGGGGAAGTAATCTACATTTTGGTCTTAGACTTAGATTGAAAAATGTGAAAGACTCTTTTGATTTATAATAAAAATGTGATTACACAAATGGGAGATACTTCTAGATTATTTTCATATAAACTAGTCCAGAACGCAGTAAATATAGCAGAAGTCTTGGGAATGCGTTATGATGAATCCACAGTGCAAGTGACTTGTGTAGATAGAAAAGTGAAATATTAAGCATTGAACTCCTCATAAAGATGATCTATCACTTCTAAGAGAAATGGTATAGAAGCTCTATGGAGAAAAGGCTTGTCCTTAAAATGTAGGCCAAGGGTCTTACTTATAGGGGTTTGGAACGCCAAAAATGGTAAAGATGACAATATCAATTTGCGATCGGATGATAAGACATAATATTTGATAAAATCGTAGATTGACAAAAGCTAACCAACAGGCCGGTTTACCCTTAAAGTTTTTAATAATTTTGGGACATTATAATGTCCCAAAGTAGATAATTATCTTAGTCAATTGTCAGGGATAACACCAGATTCAAGAAACACTTTCCATATTCACACCAATCACTCTCTTTCTCAAGTTGATCCTCAAGTCTCCAACTCAAACTTTCCCTCTTGACTCTTACCTAACTTGAGTTTACTCTAACTAACTAGGCAAGTAATCCAATTGATCAGACCTAATTAATTTGGACTAAACTGACTGGAGTGGACTACCTATTGGACTTACTTGAATAGATTAGGCTCCTTATATTAGGCCTACTCCCATAATAATAAAGAACTTAATTATTAGTAAAGCCCAATAAAACAAATAAAAAATTAAAATAACTACAAAAATGAGCTGTCTACACGGCCCCTCAATGATAGAGCTCGCATGCGGACGAACATCATCGTAAAAGAACGAGACATCTTTTTTTAGTAAAAACATGAAAGAAACCACAAGACCTAAGACAGACTCAAAGACTCACAAAGATATGAGGTCGGACCTTTATAAGGCTTCTTAGGTATCCCTGAAAAGAAATCAGACCAATGTAGTTCGAATGGCGGAGATATCACTTGAAGCAGGGGCCAATAGTTATAAGGATTGGTCGTTGAACAATACTAAAAAGAGAGAGTGAAATCGGGCCTTATCTAGAACTGGAGACAACAGTTGTTCGCATGATGAAGGGCATATTCTTAGAAGCTGGACCCGACGATAATAATAATTGGTCGTCTAAGAATACAGAAAGATCATGAGATAAAACTGGAACTGGGACAGGAAAATCTCACTGCCTTAAGCCTATAGTAACGACGATTGGTTGCATAGGCATAAGGCGCATCCTTAGAAGCTGTAGCCATTGTACCAACAATTGGTCGTCTAAGGATACTAAAGAGTAATGTCTAAGAGCTGGAGCTAATGGTAACGACAATTGGTCGCCTAGACATGCGGACGTATCCCTAGATGCTGGAGCCAATAGTAATGACGGTTGGTCGTCTAGGAATGTGGACAAAAATTGGGGCTAGGATCGAAAAACTCACTGCCTAAGAGCCGGAGCCAATAGTAATGAGGATTGGTCGCCTAGGTGAATGAGAAGAAAAGCATGTCTAGAAGCCGAAGCCGATAGTAATAGGGATTGGTCGTCTAGATATAATGAAGGCTTATGACTAAGAGCAAGAGCCAATAATAACAATGATTGGTCGCTTAGGCATAAGGACACATCCCTAGAAGCCAGAGTCAACAATAACAACGGTTGGTCATCTAAAAATAAGAAAAAAGACCAAAAAACTCACTGCCTAAAAGTCAGGTCCAATGGTAACAACAATTGATCGCTTAGACAAGTTAGTAGAAAATCATGTCTAGAACCTGGAGCCAATAGTAACCACGATTGGTCGTCTAGACATAACGAAGACTTATGATTAAGAGTCAGAGCCAATAGTAACGCTGCTTGGTCGCTTAGTCATAAGGACGCATCCATAGATGCCGGAGCCAATAGTAACGACGATTGGTCGTCTAGGAATATAAAAACAAAAACTGAGCCTGGATAGAGCAAGGTACACGATATTTGCGTGTCACCCTGAATCGAGTGTTTCTACCGTCAAACATAGATATGGATTGGGAAATGGAGACCGTAGATGAAACTTCATATACTGACCTGATTTTGAAGGTTAACTACCCTCAGGCACAGAACTGATTAATAATGGTTGCACCTAATGAAGGTTGCCTACATAACCTCATTCGGAAGTGCTCAAGCCGAATGTAGTTCAAACTTGATATGTAAAGAAGAATGTACGTGCCTTACAAGTATCGACCTGGATTGGGGTCAAATACCTTCGGACATAAACCTGTACTAAGAGAGAATGACAGGTAAGGGGTTGAGATGATAGGTTGACTCTTCTACTAGAGTCACGAAGGATAAAGCGTGACTGAAAAGTCACAACAAACATCAGTTTATTTTTTATTTTTTGAATTTTTTATTTAAAAAATATTTTGAAGGCTAAGGTCAAGAAGTAGACTCTTAAGACATAGACTTAGACGAGACAAAGAAACTGACCCTGACTGTCAGGATAAGGGAATTACATGGAGCTCCTAGACAAAATACATGCAGAAGAAACTGACATGTAAGAGACTGACCAAACAAGGACAGACATTATCCTGACTATTGGTAGATGGGAATCATAAGAAGGCCCTAGAATAAATGCATAGAGATGAAGCTGACCAATGCAAATTGATGGACTAACACTTATTAACAAGTCTCTAACACGTATTTAAAAGTTTGACAAAGAATTCATACTAAAAGAGTTACACTAACATAGCATATATCCATATTCATGTCTTAAAAGCCCATTAAAAAACTTTAAATATCTTACCTTAAAGAAGAGATGAAAGAACCAAAATTTCAGATTTGAAACACCTTCAAAATACTCCTCAAGACACGTTCAAAACACTTTTTGAAGCTCATAGAAACTTTCCAAATCAACTGCTTGAGGTTCCCTTTAAAAAAAAGCCTTAATTCTAGATTTTGGGAGATTTTTCGTTGCTTTTCTTGCACTTTTCTCTAAAAAACGAGGTAAGAGAATTTAAGCATGTCAATTGGGTCTTTTATATCAAATTAGAAGCAAGTAGGAGGTGTCAAGTGAAGGTGAAGAGGTGGAAAAAGCAAGCACGACGAGGCTCAAAGCACGAGGTGGCAAGACACAGTTGTGCCACCTAGCAAGCATGACAAGGCTAAGCAAAGCATGACAAGGCTGGAAGCATGAGGTGGCAAGACACGGTTGTGCCACCTAGTTAGCACGACAATGCTAACCAAAGTACGACAAGGCTCAAAGCACGACGTGTCACAATGCTAGGTTGACACGTCACAAGCACGAGGTGGCACAGTTCTTTGCAAAAAGCAAAACAATTCACAGGCAATCCAGTCAACAACCGATTACTCCCAGCTGAAGGTTTCACCATTTTTCGTTTCCAACTCTTCTAAAAATATTTTTGGTCATCCCAAGTGATCATTTAAAGTTTCTAAACATCAAATACTCTTTTCCAGTTCTAGCACTTCGTTCACCTTCTTAGAAAATTTACTCAATTCAAGGTGTCTAACATTTAAGCATACATTCAAATATGTTATCATGTATAGTTCATCATAACCATTTTCTCATAAAGTGGTTTATCTAATCATACTTAAATATGAAATCAAAACATATAAAATGTTGGGATCTCACAGGGGGAGGGGGGGAGAAGCTCAACACCCTATCCCCCAGATGGAACTCCTCATAGGGAGGCCCCACCAACAATACCTAACTCTGAGTATGTCTCAACTCCTTCTTATATAGTTCCACAGTCCACCACTTCGAGAGTGAGTCCTAGGAATAAAATATAATCATAAAAATTTAGCATCACAAAGATAATGATAGAAGCAAGGTGAAAACATTGAATTTACCGGCTTTTGGATAAGATAGCTGAAGCATTCCCAATACACCTCCACGGTCAAAACCGGTCCGCTTCGCCCATGAGTTCCATTATACATCAACAACCTTGTCTCATCCATTTTTCGCCTCGGCCAGCTGTGGTGGGCATAACTGTAGCTCCTCAAAATCACAAATCTGTGATGAGAAGAAGAAAATCATGAGAGGAAATCTAGCAAAACTTGAGATGGACAAAAAAGAGCAATGGAAGGAAAGGCATACATCCCAGTCATTGTTGTAGCCCATGAATCCCGCAGCTTGAGGTCAGGAGACAGATCATATAAAGTGGTATAGTTGGGCCAGCACCGGCATCCCTCAATTGTACGCCCCCACCTGTTCAATGTCCTTTAGAGCCCTCAAGCACCATAGTTGCATGGAGTCATCCCCGTTGCTACAGAGCATTTCCCTAAGCATGTACAACAAAAAACATCTTACGTACTGATTGATAGTCGTCGCATCAGCACCTTACAACGTCATACCCTCGTAGTGCGATCAAAGGGTAGCAAGAAAAATTGAGAGTTACCCTTCTTACAGGACGGAATAAACCCTAGCAACCACTACACGAGGTCGTTGTCCTGATCTAAGTTATAGGCCCATGATATCGGCCTGGCCCTCACCCAAATTTCTGTAATACGTGTATCGTCATACAGCATGAGGGTCGCTTCCCCAAAAGAAAATGAAAAGTGTTGGTGGAATCCCATCAACGCTCGGCTAGGGTATAAAGGCCTTTTTCGCTACGGATGAAGGAGTGCAACCTCCTTAAAAAAGTCTGAAACCCCGTCAAGGCTAACTACTACTTCACCATGCCAGGGACCTTCTTCCACCACTCCCACAAGAAATTGGTAGAACCCTAAGCCTAATTTTTTACGGAGGGGCTAGATCAAATCAAAGCAAAAGGAAGTGATAGCTCATAGAACCGGCCGATTTAAACGATTTTCAAAACATGTAGAAAAGATGGGATGTGGGGCCCTATATTGCATTGGAGAATCCTAATCTTGAACAATCCCTATCTATGTATCTGATGAAGAAGAGGAAGAGATTGATCATACCTAATCGGTGATGAAAAAATTGTTTAGGTGCCTGATTTCGTCCAAGGTCATGACCGTTCTTTCATCTTTCCGAATCGTCGGTCGAAATTTCAGAACTTTCTTAATTTGAGAGCCTCCTTCACGACCTCTATTTACCCTCTCCATGGCTCTGAGTTTAAGGATGGGAAAGAAGAAGGAGGAAGAGATTTCAGTTGGAAAAAGGAGTGAATTTGGGAGTTGGCTTCGAGGTATGAGATTAGAGAAGGACGGAAACAAAAATTGGGACCAATTTTTGCCCTAAATTTGAGAAGTTGAGGCTGAGATTTTAAACGGGAAAATCGGCCAGTTTTTGCTGAAATGTTTTGTGCTTTTTGATTAACTGGTTGGTTCATCGTTAGTTTCTTCCGATCTTCTGACTAATTAGTAGGTTTCATCTTCATTATTCATGAGCTCTGAAGCCAGTACTAGCTTCTTTAAAAAAATTCACTAAACCAATGTCGAAAACTATCTGGTTAGTAACTAAAAAATATAAATAAAAAAAAACCTCTCTTGTGTGTTTGTGTGCTTGATCGTCTCCTTTCACCTGTGTGTTTGCATGTTCTTAATTAGATCTTAATTGTATTCCTAGACCACCATATATTGGTGTGCCTACATGCTTGTGTGCCCTTATATTCAAAATCTTTGAAGATTTTGATCAATGATTCTTTGAATTTCCTACTCAAATTAGTGATGTTGTACATTATAAAGCCCGTATCGCATCTTATGCCTTGTTGTTAGAAAATAAATTTTCTCCTTATCAATTGGAAGAATAAATTGATATGGTCCAACATCAAACGACCAACTGTCCTTAGACAACGTTGGCTTCGGCTCTGGACGATCTCTCTGCAGTTTTTCTCTTCACGTCCAAGCTACCAACCACTTTCATGTGTCATTGGCTCGTACTCTTAGCCATATACGCCAACATCCTTAGACGACCATCATTTGGGTGGCTCTAGCATCTAGGCATACTCCTCTTCTGTGCGTTGACCATCGTTTGGGTGGCTCTGGCAATTGACAGAGTCATACTTTTAGTATAACTATATGACCATCATTTGGGTGGCTCTGGCATCTAGATATGTGCCTCCAATGTCCATTGACCATCATTTCAGTGGCTCCAGCAACGGACAGAGTCATGCCTTTTAGTATGTCTAGATGAACATCGTCAGGATATGCACTCGTTTATTCGTCGATCATTGTTTGGGTGGCGGGATTAGAGTCATGCTTTTTGGTATGTTTAGATGACCATTGTTTAGATATGCTATCCTCTATCTGTCAACCATCTTTTGGGTGTCCAACAATGGACAGAGTCATCCTTTATAGTATGTCTAGATGAAAATCGTCTAGATATGCACTCTTATATCCTTCAACCATCGTTTAGGTAGCTCCGGCTCCAGTAACGGACAAAGTCATGCTTTGAGTAAATTTAGATGACAACTGCAATATCCCAAACTTTGGGAGCGGTTTAAATGACTATCGGAGGCTTGAAAAATAAATGGGCGATAATTTTGGGCAATGGTCGAGTGTTAGTATAGTAGCGAAGCTTAAAAGAATTTTGGGGCAAAAAAGGTAATTTTGAAAATTTAGGGGCATTTTGGAGAATTTGGAGGGCTATTATGCAATTTTGTAAACTTGAACCTTATGTGTCAAATGTGGAGGAATTTGTTATGAGAAAATGACACCTTCTACTTGTTTTACAATGACTAATCTGATTATTATTTTTTTTATAATGGGAACCTAAATTAAAAAGCAAAGAAAATGGAACAGTGTTTCAGGGAAGAACAGAGCAAATAGAAAAGAGAGAGAGAGGGAAGCAGGGGCTCGGGCAAGAGGTTGAAAAGAAACCAGAGAGAGAAAGAGAGATTAGAAAGGGATTACAAAGGTAATCTCTTCACCTCTATAGTGTGTGAATTTGGTGTAAGGGGGTTTTTCTGTTGGGCTCGTAGTGTGCAGTGTGTGTGCATGTTAAGTGAGGACAGTGGGTGTGTTTTGTGCTCATGAATAATTTGTAGCTCAGGTAGGTGTAATGGGTGTGTTTGTCGTGTGTTTAGTGCGTGAGGTGAGTGTGTGAGTGTGTAACTGTGTGTGTTCAAGTGTGTGTGTGTGTGTGTGTGTTACGGGTGCATGAGTGTTATTGTGTATAAGATGGGTAGTTGTGTGTTAATGTGTGAAATTAGGGTTATGTAAATGTTTAGGCGGTGTTTAGATGTTATATAGCAGTGTGGGTGCAAGGGGTAGGTGTTCTGTGAGCTTCAACAGTGTTACAGATGAAGATGGAAGTGCATGTGCAAAAGGTGAAATGGGAGGTGTGTTGATTTGAATTGTAAGTGTAATTGTCGTTAAAGACAGAAAATTTATTTAGGAAATTTTCCATGAATTTGAATAAATAGTTAGGGTCAAAATTAAACAAAGTTTAAAACAGTAACCCTCAATATTTTTTAGAGACGTATGCTGTGGAATTTTTCAGTAATTTTCAATGTCCGTGAATAATGCTAAATTAGGGTATCGATTAAAAGAAAATTCCAGATTTTTTAACATAGTCAACCAAGTTATTTTAATCTGAAAATTTTTGAAAAATATTATTTTACTGATATGTTTCATATTCTAAAATTTTGGGCCATTCCAAGGCCAATTGGTATTTTTGTAAATCTTGGATCTCTATCACTTACAATACTTACTGGTATTCCTTGCAATCGAACTATTTTTTGTACATACACTCGGGCTAATTTATCCAATGAGTACTTCTTAAGTACATGTAGGAAATGAGCAGATTTCGTCAATCTATCCACAATCACCCATACTGAATCATGCCCATCACGGGTCCTCAGTACTCGGTAATCCTGTAACAAAATCCATTGTTATATGGTCCCACTTCCATTCGGGTACCGGTAACGGTTCCAATCGACCCGCTGGTCTTTGGTGTTCGGCTTTTACTTGTTGACATACAATACATCTTGAAACAAAGTAAGCTATTTCTCGTTTCATGTTATTCCACCAGTAATTACATTTCAAATCCCGATACATCTTTGTTCCCCCTGGGTGCACTGTATACTTTGACTTATGGGCCTTTTTCAGTTTTTGTCCTTTCAACTCTTCATTGTTAGGCACAGCTATCCAGTTTTTATACCGTAAAACACCATTAACATCCATAGAAAACTCAGGTTTAAAGGTTCCATCATTATCCTTCACTTCTCTATACAACTCCGAATCTCTTTCTTGTTCCTCCTAGATTCTTTGTAATAACACTGGTTTCACTTGTAAATTTGCAAGAATAATTCATGACTCGGTAATTGATAACTCCCATGAACAAGCTTGCTCAATCATCTTCCACTCTTTCACCAATACGCTAGGAACTTGCACTTTCCTACTTAGTGCACCTGCAACAACATTGGCTTTACCTAGGTGATACTGAATCGTACAGTGATAATCATTGAGTACTTCCATCCACCTTCTCTGTCTCATATTCAAATCTTGCTGAGAAAATAGGTATTTCAAACTCTTATGATCAGTAAAAATTTCAAACTCAACACCATACAGATAGTGCCTCCACTTATACAATGCGAACATAATTGCTGCTAACTCAAGATCATGTGTTGGATAATTTTTTTCATAAGGTTTCAACTTTCTCGAAGCATAAGCCACAACTTTGCCATCTTGCATCAAAACACAGCCTAATCCTTCCTTTGAAGCATCGATGTACACAACACCGTTCTTAGTTCCACTCGGCAAAGTCAAAATTGGAGTTATAGTTAATCTCATTTTTAACTCCTGAAAACTCGCCTCACACTTATTGGGCCACTGATATGCCATTTCCTTCCGAGTCAATGTGGACAATGGTGCAGCTATCCTTGAAAAATCTTGTACAAATCGACGATAATATCCTACCAATCCCAAGAAACTTCTAACTTCTGCTACATTCTTTGGCACTTGCCAATTCAAAACAGCTTCTATTTTAGATGGGTCAACAGTCACCCCTGTTTCAGACACTATATGACCTAAGAAGGCCACTTGCTTTAACCAAAATTCACATTTGTTGAACTTAGCATACAATTTCTTATCCCGTAGTACTTGGAGTACAATCCTCAAATGACGCTCATGCTCCTATGTACTTTTTGAATAGACCAAAATATCATCGATAAAAACTACTACAAATTGATCTAAAAACTCCTTAAAAATTCGATGCATTAAGTCCATGAAGGCTGTAGGAGCATTTGTCAATCCAAACGGCATGACAACAAATTCATAATGTCCATACCTTGTAGGGAAGGCCGTCTTTGGAATATCTTCCTCTCTTATCCTCAATTGATGGTATCCAGATCTTAAGTCCAACTTAGAAAATACCACTGCCCCTTGTAACTGATCAAACAAATCATCTATGTGCGGTAGTAGATACTTATTTTTTATTGTTACTCTATTCAACTGCCGATCATCCATGCACAACCTCATTGTACCATCTTTCTTTTTAACAAATAAAACTGGGGCACCCCATGGTGATACATTAGGTCAAATAAACCCCCTATCTAGTAATTCTTGTAACTGCGACTTCAACTCCCTCAATTCAGCAGGAGCCATCCTATACGACTCTTTTGAAATTGGGGCTGTTCCCGGCAACAATTCTATCACAAATTCTATTTCCCGCTCAACCGGTAATGTTGTTACATTCTCAGGAAATATATCCACAAATTCATTTACTACATGTATATCTTCTATTTTAACCTTTTTTTTCTGCTTATCCACCATATAAGCTAAATATCCCATAGAATCTCTAGAGAGCAACTTCTCTGCTCGAATAGCTGAAATAATATTCATATCCCTATCCTTTCTACCTTGGAACTTACATAACTCTCCATCAACTGTAGTAAATGTCACAACCTTATGAAAAGAATCTAGTGATACCCGATTGGATGACAACCAATCCATCCCCAACAATACATCAAATCCTCTTATAGGCAAAACAATCAAGTCAGCATATATCGTATGCTCACCCATAATCATTGCACAAGATTTATATATCAGACTAACTAGAGTACTTTCTCCTAGAAGAGTGTTAACTTCCAACACATACGGTAACAACTCAGGTTCTTGGGGTAACATGGACACCATTTATGATGAAATGAACGAATGGGTAGAACCAGGATCAAATAGCACTCTAGAAACACATTGGAAAATAGTGAGTGTACCTTCAATAACTCCGCTAGTATCTCGAACCTCCTGAGATTCCAATGCATATGCTCGGCCTTGCACTATTGGCTTCTCAGCATTCCCTTGCAGATTCCCTCTACCCTAGTAATCTCGAGGCACAATTTGATTTCCAGAATAAGGGCAATTTCTCCCAATATGTCCAGGCTGAGCACACCTGATACACAAACCCATCTTTCTGTGACATTCATTCTCTGTATGTCCAGTGCAAGTACAATATGTACATCGCTCTCCAATTCTTGCCTGCTTTCATGGTTGCGTGCTTGATATCTCAGTCATTTCTCCTTTTATTATTGTCACATGGGGATGATACTGCAAATCTAGCTTGATTATTAGTATAACCACTCATTTGATTACCTCGACCTATTCCCTGACCGTTTCCATAGAAATTACGATTTCTTCCTTGTAAAGCCCTTTGAAAATTTCCCTGCTAAGTATTCTCTTGACCCCTTCCACTAGGGTTCACATTCCCACTGTTACGGTTTCCCTGTCCACTGTATGATGATGCTCTAAATGGTTATGTATCAACATTCTTTTGCTCTTCTAAATCATTCTCAATAGCCAATGCTATATCAATAACTGCAATATAAGTTTGTAACTGCAAAGGGATCAACTTATCCCGAAGATCCTTATTCACACCTTTAACAAACTTTCTTACTTTTCTTTCTTCGGTATCCACCCGATGCGGACAAAATCTGGCTAGATCAGTAAACTGTGATTTATAAACTGATACCGACATATTTTGTTGTTCAAACTTTATAAAATCTACTTCTCTCTTCTCTTGGGTCACCGCTAGAACATACTTATTAGTGAATTCCCTTTTAAAGTTTTCACAAGTCGATGGGACTCCTTCTCGCTTCCACTTCATAGATAACAATTTCCACCATCTTTCTGCACTAGCCTCTAGCATAAAACTAGTATACACCAATCTCTGAGAATTCGAAATCCTACCAGTATCAAGAATTTTCTCCGCTCTAGCCAACCATTCTTCGGCTATCGTTGGATCAGGCTTCCAAAAAAATGGGTTCTTTATCAGTTTAACAAACCTATCAAGGGTAAGACCCCCATCTCCCAACACCTGAGCAGTATTCAACATCTCCTGGGGTTGCTCAACTTGTTGAGCACCTCTAACATTTCCTTCATTCACTACTTCTTGCACATTTGTATCTACAGGGGGATTTCCACCCATTTGTCTCATTTCATCTACAAGTTGCTGGAGTATTTGACAAGACTCCAATAATCCACTATCAGTCACATGATTATTATTTCCAGTGGAGTGCTCTTCTACATTTACCTGTGGGTTGTGCCCATCCTGACCTTCAGCATTTAACTCAGGATTATTCATTCTTTGAGTTCCTTCATCAGCCATTTCTCTATTGTTTCCATGATTTTACGCTCCGTGCTTTCGCTCTGTTGTAGGCCTACACACACAACTCCGCATAAGAACCCCCACATAATATGCAATATTCAATAATCACTAACCACACAAGGCCTTAGGATCTTATCCCAGCCTTTAACTACGCTCTGATACCAAAACTATAACGCCCCAACTTAAGGTTATCTCAACCCAGCTGGAGCATTACGACACATCAGCTAATCACATCATACTGATAATACAACTCATTCTAACTCACTTAGTAATTAAACCATATTATACAAAATTAAAGAGTTTACTATTACAAAACACACCTAATAAGCTCTCTGCCAGATCTCAAAGTTGACATACTGTACTATTCAAGTACAACTTAATTCACAAATGTACAAGTGACCCCTTGTCCGTCTTCTCACCGTGCCTCACACCTTTTCCTTGCTTTTCGAGGGACCGGCTCCTTGATCTAAAATGTTATTATGGGTAAAAACCCGTCAGCCCACTGGCTCAATAAGATAATCAAAGACATTTAATGTAACTTTCAACTCAAGAATACTGATAATGCATGATATTGCAATTCAATCACATTAAGCAGTTCTACATGTGCACATAACACATATCACATGTTCACACTTAGTTGAGCATTACCAGAGTTTACCATTCCCGAATTTAGTCCCATCAATAGACCACCCTTATGTCACCACACCCGGGATATAAGATCACAACCTTTGCCTCGGCCAAAGGC
This sequence comes from Escallonia rubra, assembly GCA_033065855.1. NCBI lineage: Eukaryota > Viridiplantae > Streptophyta > Magnoliopsida > Escalloniales > Escalloniaceae > Escallonia > Escallonia rubra. The sequence continues at coordinate 184,027 of JAVXUO010002657.1, read as the reverse complement.
AAAGTAACCGAAAACAATTGAATACCGATACTTCCTCGGGTAGCAGTCAAAGATACAATTGTACGGCTCATACGGTGCACCGCTACTCAAACACAATCAAATCAACCCCCAATCATTCGAATATGGTGGCATAATAATCATCAATAATATATCAACCATCCCTTACAATGAAAGGATGTAACATCTTATTCATAACATCTTGAACATGTAACCTAATCATTTATATTCTGCAAATGAGCTTCAATTACAGAACTTAACAAACATGTCCAAAATCATATTCTAACCATGTCTAAATTGACATAATTCCATAATTCACACATACCATAACCTATTTCACATCTTCCATAACCTCCAATATGTTAAACATGAATAGATTCACTTATTAACAAGTCTCTAGCAAGTATTCAAAAGTTTGACAAAGAATCCATACTAAAAGAGTTACGCTAACATAGCATATATCCATATTCATGTCTTAAAAGCCCATTAAAAAGCTTTAACTATCTTACCTTAAAGAAGAGATGAAAGAACCAAATTTCATATTTGAAACACCTTCAAAATACTCCTTAAAACACGTTCAAAACACTGTCTAAAGCTCATAAGAACTTTCCAAATCAACTGCTTAAGGCTCCCTTTAAAAAACAAGCCTTAATTCTAGATTTTGTGAGGTTTTTGGTTGCTTTTCTTGCACTTTTCTCTCAAAAATGAGGTAAGAGAATTTAAGCATGTCAATTGGGTCTTCTATATCAAATTAAAAGCAAGTAGGAGGTGTCAAGTAGAGGTGAAGATGTGGAAAAGTTAAGCACGACGAGGCTTTAAGCACGAGGTGACAAGACACGGTTGTGCCACATAGCAAGCACGACAAGGCTCAAACCACGAGGTGGCAAGACACAGTTGTGCCACCTAGCAAGCACGACAAGGCTCAAACCACGAGGTGTTGAGATAATATGTTGACACGTCACAAGCACGAGGTGGCACAATTCTTTGCAAAAAGCAAAACAATTCACAGGTAGTCCGGTCAACAACCGATTATTCCCAGCTGAAGGTTTCACCGTCATTCGTTTCCAACTCTTCTGAAAATATTTTTGGTCATTCCAAGTGATCATTTAATGTTTCTAAACATCAAATACTCTTTTCCATTTCTAGCACTCCGTTCACCTTCTTAGAAAATTTACTCAATTCAAGGTGTTTGACATTTAAGCATACATTCAAATATGTTATCATGCATAGTTCATCATAAACATTTTCACATAAAGTGATTTATCTAATCATACTTAAATATGTAATAAAAGCATATAGAATATTGGGTTCTCACACTGTGTGAGATTTCGGTGAGCCCATCACTACTGTATAGGAAGACCCCTGCGCGGGTCGACACTGTTAATTGGTTCTTAGGAATTTGAATTGCGAAGGACCTAAGCGTAGAAGTTTAAGCTAAGCAGTTGTAATCTAGTATTTTTAAAAATCTGAGTTGATGTTGAATTAAAAGATTTAGAATATGTGTTAGTGAACTGATCCAGTAAGTTAACCTTGCGGGAGTTCGGGGCGATGGAGATCCGGATTTCCGGGGCGTTACGACAACTGTTTGGGTAATTTGATATCTAAATATGCGCCCTCTGTTCGTCGATCATCATTTGGGTGGCTCCAGCAATAGACATAATTATCTTTTAGGTGTTTTTAGAATACAAATATTTGTTATTGTTGACTCCGACTTCTTGGAATACGCCTTTATCTGGTGACGAATTGTCATTATTATTAGCTCCGACTCGATATGAAGTTTTAATGTCACTTGATGACCAAATGTTATTACCGTTGGCTCCAATTGACTCGATGACAGAGTCATGCTTTTTAGTGTGTCTAGACGACAATCGTCTAGATATGCACTCTTCTATCCGTCAACCATCGTTTAAGTGGTTCCACCTCCAGCAACAGACAAAGTCATTGTCACCCCCAAGAAGCGATGCAACGCTAAACCATCCGGTTAACATATATACCTCAAAAGATAAACAGAGCTTTACTACAAACCTCAAAAGAAATAGCGAAAGTATGGCTTAAACGTTACAGTCGTCCATAAGTGAAAAAATTAAACATAATATTATATTACAGACCACCTCTCTCATATACAAGTCATACACTCCAAAACAAAAGAAGAACAACTAAAACTCTGCTAACCCAGCGTAATACTCTTGATTCTCCCCAAGGTAATCTTCTTCGTCCCCTGGCAAATATTCTGACTCCGAACCTAGAAAAAAAAGTATCGGGAATGGGTCAGCCTGATAGCTCAGTAGGGTATTTGGTGATTCTAAGTCCAAACATGAATTGATTATATTATGAATGGTTAGTACAAACATACAAGTCACTTGAACATATGATACATATGTACTCTAAAATAGCAAGATATGAAAATCTTGTAAAACACACATACGAGAATGGCAAGCAAGACCTAAATACTGACTTGACCTCAATAAGTATAACGAAACAGTATAAACAAGTTCAAGACAAATATGCCCCTCATCCAACGTCATCTTAGGCACGCCAATAATTCCTTTCGGGAAGTAGTACGCATAGCTAGTACGTACTGTCGAGACATGAACGAGAACGAGAACCCAGGCCGAATAACTTCCAATCTCGGCAAATAACACCCTCAGCTCACTTTTTCCTCCTCCTTCGCGTGACATTCATAATCATGTACAGATGTCAACAAAAATAGGTTTAATCCCCTCTCAAGTCATATTTGCCATATTATCAATAACACATGCCAAACATGCAAACTAATCTCCAATGCGCAAACTAATTCGGTAATCAAACAAGAAATAATTGATATTCTTCCTTAAGTATCCTACCCATATGTATAATTATATTATTATGTAGATATTTGAGTGTCTATTTAAGACCTGAAATTTACCTAGTTATTCACCATCAAGCCCAACACAAGAAACTACTAATTTAGGTTACATAATCTGCCCAGTATTTCAATTAGTAGCAGGAGTAGTCTGTACTCGAAACATCATAACAATTTAATTACAAGGTCTATACAGTCAAACTATACATTTATGAAAACTAGGCTTAAAGGGATAGATCCCAGTATTTTATTTGACTCAAACATATTATTTTAAAGCCATGTTAAGCCCTTCCAAAGACAGAGTTTAGAATCTGTCCAACAACAGTTTCACAGTATAGGTTTCAAGCCATGAATTTTAAACCATAGTAATAATACTTGAAATAATCTCAAATTTTCTGTGTATACTCTTAACATGTATTATTACAAAATATAAAATAACCGAACCCCTATCTTTACTAAAACTATACATTTCTAGGTACCAAAGTTACTTAATATTTCTGACTGTTCTGCAGGTTTTCCAAACAAAATTAACATATCTCACTTAAGATCATTCCAAGCAAGTTTATCAGTATTTTACTAATCATAATACTTTTCATACATGCTTTAAAAACCTGAAAGCACATGATAACCTACCTTAAAGAAAACTAAGCCCAAGGCAATTCAAGAAAGTTGATGCAAATCACTTTCCTTTGTTCTTTCTTATCTTCTTCTCTTCCTCCCTTTTTTTTTCTTTCTCTTTGTTTTTGTTCTTTCCTTTATCCTTGTGGCCGAATGGGTTAAGGTTGTATCTTTCACCTGCCTCCTTTATTTTCTTTCTAACTTATCCACTTAAGTTTCTGTCTAGTTTTTTTTTATTATTTTCCTTTGATTAGTCACCACCAAAGATAGGTGGCACACCAAAATTCCTTTTATCCCCACACTCTCACAAGTGCACAAGCCACTAACCTCTTATAGCTAAATTATAGTATTTTGAAATTGACCCCAAAGTTTTGCATAATTACATTTTAACCCCAAAATTTTACATAATTACATTTTGGCCCATAACTGAATTTTAATATTTATTTTGTGTAGAGAACTAATGTAACACAAATAAAATATTTGAATCAAATTTAAATGTGTTCAGGATTAATAAAATAATAGGAAGCTAATTAAGGTTAAGGCCTCACACACTTCCCTCCTTAAAAGAATTTAGTCCCTAAATTCATACCTGATCACGTGAATAAGTGCGAGTACTTAGACCTAATCTCATCTTCATGCTCCCAGGTAGCCTCTTCAATATCATGGAATTGCCATTTGATCTTAACCAATGGAATCGCCTTATTCCTCAATACCTGATTCCGACGATCCAAAATCTCCACCGGCTGCTCAACATAAGTCATATATGTTTGTATGTGAACTGGCTGATCATGCAACACATGTGATGGATCTGGTTGATATTTACGGAACATAGATACATGAAAGACATTATGTACCCCAGATAATGAAGGTGGTAGGGCAACCCGATAAGCTAGATCACCAACCTTCCAAAATCTCATAAGGCCCAACAAACCTCGGAGACAGCTTACCTTTCTTACCAAATCTCATGACTCCTTTCGTTGGAGAAATTTTAATAAAAACAAAGTCGCCCACTGTAAATTCCAAACCACGTCGATGAGTGTCTGCGTAGCTTTTTTGTCTACTCTGTACTGTACGGATACATTGTTGAATTAATTGTATCTTATCAGTGGTTTCACGAATAATATCAGATTTAATAAGCTTACCTTCCCCAACCTCTAACCAACAAACTGGAGATTTGCATTTCCTTCCATAAAGCGCCTCATAAGGAGCCATATCAATACTAGAATGGTAGCTATTATTATAAGAGAATTCAACAAATGGTAAATGTGAATCCCAACTATCTTTCAAGTCTTTCACACAAGCTTGTAATACATCCTCTAAGGTTTGTATAATATGATCACTTTGACCATCTGTCTGAGGGTGAAAGGTTGTATTCACAGTCAACTGTGTACCCATAGCCTTCTGAAAAGCTTGCCATAATCGAGACACCACATTGGGAGCCGACTAATCCGGGTTCGAGCCGGATGGGACCACATGGGTGGCAAAGCTCTCCCTACCAAGTTTTTAACGCAGCTGCATTCCCAGGGCTCGAACTCGAGACCTCTGGTTAAGTTAGGACAACCCCCTACCAGCTGACCTACGCGCTTGGTGGTAACCAACTTTAATACTTGATAAATTTGATTAGTTACATTTTTACATATACTTTTAACGACAAATTTTGCATTATTTTTTAGTATCATTAGTTAAATGCTGTCAATTTTGCTTAGCGATTATTAGCTTTCGCTATACATAGTATTGTAGGTTTTTCATACGATCCGGGTTTTAACCAGAAAAATTTGAACGAAAGAAGTTCAGGATTTTATGATTAGCTCACGTAATTAGTCTCAAAAGTGCTTTCCTTTTTCTTGTTGGTAAACCGCAAGATGCACGGTAGTTGTAGCATTGGTACTTGGGTCAGAAAGATTTATAGGTATTGATACATGTTCGCATTTTGGTATTGGCATGGTGATGTTTAGCTCCTCGTGGACCCTAACTGGTGTCTATACTGATCATATTTTCTCACTTGACGAGAATTCGGCGACAGCGGATGTTGTGCTGTTAGCTCTTGCGTGGTTATTGCGACGTCTTTACTTACACATTATTATTCTTCTCCTTCACTCAGATTTAATTACTTGTGCGGATGCAACATCCTGAGCAGCGTCATCATTATGTTCAACATCTTTTTGTGTAATATAGCTAACTGTAGCCATGTACATTCTATGCATATCGCCGCACGGATTGTGTTCTACAATTATCTTCAACGATGCCATTTTTTGCATCACATTCAAGACAACCTCTGCATCATAAGGGTTATTCTCCTACTCTCACTTGCCAACAAATACGAGTCACTTCTTTTGTCCACAACAATACCTCAGATTTGAACATAAAGATTCTTTTGTATACCATCAAGATTCAATACCTCAAATTTGAACAGAAAGATTACCTCTTTGCCGTCACCGGTTAACTTGTCGGTCGGTGCTATCAGAGAGAGAGAGAGAAAGACGTGGTTGACTGGTCGGTGGTCATCAAAACCCAAGATCGTGGCTGGTGGGCTCCAATCCACTCCACCGTCGTCATTTGTCAAAACCCTAGATCGTGGGGTTGGGGGAGGGTGGCCGCACCGGGGAGATAGAGGATCGTGGGTGGGGCAAAGAAGAGCAAGAAACAAAGAGAAAATAGGGAGAGAATGCATCGGCGGGGAGGAAAGAATAGAATTAGGGCCCAATTAAACTTTTAGCGACAGATTACGGCCGTCGTAAAAAATTCGTCGCTTAAAGTTATTAAAATATTCAAATAAATTTACTTTTACTGACGGAACAGAATCCATCGGTAAACATCCATCTCTAAAAAATAATTTAAAAATTATTCTGAAAAAAAAATTCAAGAAAGGAAAAAAAATTAAAAATCAAATTAGCGATGGATATACCGTTGGTAAAAGTCCATCGCCAAAGATCTTTACCGACGGAATATTCCGTCGGCAAATCTCGTTAAAGACGGACTTTTACCGCCGGACATATCTGTCGTTAAAGGTGATTTTAGCGACGGAAACTGTCACATCGCTAAAAGTTGTTTTTCTTGTAGTGCATGACTTTTAATGACAGACTGGGCCGGTCGCCAAAAGTCCGTCGCTAAAAGTCATGTTTCAAAATTTTCAAGACTTTTAGCGACGGGCATTTTAGCAATTGATTAAGAGGCTATCTTTAAAGGCTTTAGCGACGGACATATTCCTTCATAAAAAGTTTTAAAAAATATTATAAAAAAATTTGGCCAAAAACAAAAAATATTTTAAAACTTTTTAGCGACGGAACTTCCGTCGGTAAAGACCCGTCAATAAAGGTTTTTAGCAACGAAGGTCCCCGTCGAAAAGAACCATCTTCATCGATGGGAAAGTTAAAAGTGATTTTAGCTTGTCCGTCGCTAAAGGTCCCTTTTATTGTAATGAAGGTAGTTTACTGTATTGCAAAAATGAGTAAATTATGTTGCTACGGCTCTTTCTCTCTAAAAGTTGGTCTTTCTGCTTGCATGCAGACCTGTGATTGATCCCAATATTGCATCTGTATATGATCGAATGTTCAGTAGAAGATCCGAAGGTTCTGACTATGAAAGGGCTATACGATGGGTGGAGCCCCTTTTCTTGGTTCTAACCCTATTGAGGCATTTAGGAGGAGGTAATCGTACTAATATCTTCATGCCAATTTATTCATATCTATGCACGGGTACCAATTTGGCTTTTTTTTTGACAATTATGTTACAAACTCGATTAGTTGAAGTAGCTCGGTCATGGAATCTACAAGTGAAGCTCATTGTATGGAGCATTAATTCCTAGGGGTAGACAATGCTAAAAATTGCTATTAGGGCGGTGGTGTCATGGATTTGCTTGTTGTAGCAGCTCACATCTTTTCTTGCTAGTAAAGGGTGGCAGCTCTTACATCAGAAATCCTAGTCATAGATCCAACATGACATGATTGTGGTTTTATGTTATCTGAACAAATGCACAACTTCATTACAAGTCATAGCAGGTAGGACTCCTCGAATCAGCCCTAACTATATCAACTCCATCCCTGCAAAATAAGAATGGGATTCAGTGGTTATAGCAGTTGCAGTATGTTATTTTCAAGAAGATGGTATGTAAAAGAAAGAGTTTCAGAAACTCACAGTTAGCATTCTTAACTTTATAATTAGTTTTAAGCTTTTTGTATCATTTTGTTGGAGCAAGGTTCCAGCATGTATTATTACTTGAAATAATGTCAAATTTTCTGTGTATACTCTTAACATGTATTATTACAAAATATAAAATAACCAAACCCCTATCTTTACTAAAACTATACATTTCTAGGCACCAAAGTTACTTAATATTTCTGACTGTTCTGCAGGTTTTCCAAACAAAATTAACATATCTCACTTAAGATCATTCCAAGCAAGTTTATCAGTATTTTACTAATCATAATACTTTTCATACATGCTTTAAAAACCTGAAAGCACATGATAACCTACCTTAAAGAAAACTAAGCCCAAGGCAATTCAAGAAAGTTGATGCAAATCACTTTCCTTTGTTCTTTCTTATCTTCTTCTCTTCCTCCCTTTTTTTTTCTTTCTCTTTTGTTTTTGTTCTTTCCTTTATCCTTGTGGCCGAATGGGTTAAGGTTGTATCTTTCACCTGCCTCCTTTATTTTCTTTCTAACTTATCCACTTAAGTTTCTGTCTAGTTTTTTTTTATTATTTTCCTTTGATTAGTCACCACCAAAGATAGGTGGCACACCAAAATTCCTTTTATCCCCACACTCTCACAAGTGCACAAGCCACTAACCTCTTATAGCTAAATTATAGTATTTTGAAATTGACCCCAAAGTTTTGCATAATTACATTTTAACCCCAAAATTTTACATAATTACATTTTGGCCCATAACTGAATTTTAATATTTATTTTGTGTAGAGAACTAATGTAACACAAATAAAATATTTGAATCAAATTTAAATGTGTTCAGGATTAATAAAATAATAGGAAGCTAATTAAGGTTAAGGCCTCACACACTTCCCTCCTTAAAAGAATTTAGTCCCTAAATTCATACCTGATCACGTGAATAAGTGCGAGTACTTAGACCTAATCTCATCTTCATGCTCCCAGGTAGCCTCTTCAATATCATGGAATTGCCATTTGATCTTAACCAATGGAATCGCCTTATTCCTCAATACCTGATTCCGACGATCCAAAATCTCCACCGGCTGCTCAACATAAGTCATATATGTTTGTATGTGAACTGGCTGATCATGCAACACATGTGATGGATCTGGTTGATATTTACGGAACATAGATACATGAAAGACATTATGTACCCCAGATAATGAAGGTGGTAGGGCAACCCGATAAGCTAGATCACCAACCTTCCAAAATCTCATAAGGCCCAACAAACCTCGGAGACAGCTTACCTTTCTTACCAAATCTCATGACTCCTTTCGTTGGAGAAATTTTAATAAAAACAAAGTCGCCCACTGTAAATTCCAAACCACGTCGATGAGTGTCTGCGTAGCTTTTTTGTCTACTCTGTACTGTACGGATACATTGTTGAATTAATTGTATCTTATCAGTGGTTTCACGAATAATATCAGATTTAATAAGCTTACCTTCCCCAACCTCTAACCAACAAACTGGAGATTTGCATTTCCTTCCATAAAGCGCCTCATAAAGAGCCATATCAATACTAGAATGGTAGCTATTATTATAAGAGAATTCAACAAATGGTAAATGTGAATCCCAACTATCTTTCAAGTCTTTCACACAAGCTTGTAATACATCCTCTAAGGTTTGTATAATATGATCACTTTGACCATCTGTCTGAGGGTGAAAGGTTGTATTCACAGTCAACTGTGTACCCATAGCCTTCTGAAAAGCTTGCCATAATCGAGAAGTAAAATGTGGATACCTTGTCGGAAACAATGCTAACGGGAACTCCATGCAAACGAACTATCTCATCGATATACAACTTAGCTAGCTTTTCCATGGAATATTTCATATTCAGAGTAAGAAAATGTGCAAACTCAGTTAGACGGTCTACTATTACCCAAATCGCATCATTTTCGTCTTGAGTCCGCGGTATACCTGTCACAAAATCCTTGGTTATGTGCTCCCATTTCCACTTAGGAATAGATAGAGGCTGTAAATAACCACCCGACTTTTGATGTTCTGCCTTTACCAGTTGACATGTTAGGCACTTGGAAACAAATTTAGCTATATCACCTTTCATACCATTCCACCAATTATGTGATTTCAAATATTTGTACCTTTTAGTGCTACCCGAATGAATATTGTACTTACTCTGATGTGCTTCTTTCAAAATATCATGTTTGACCTCAACATCATTTGGTACACAAACACGATCTCTAAATCTCAATATACCTTCAAAAGATAATGAAAATTCAGGTTGCAACCCTTGTTCCACCTCCGTTTTAATTTTCTGCAACTCTGGGTCCTTTCCCTGAGCTTCCCTTATCAATTGCATTAATGCAGCCCAAACTTTAATATTAGCAAATAAAAATCCCTTTCTAGTTGCATGTGGCCTCCAATCACACACATCAGTCAACATGTCCCATTCCTTAAGCATTAAACTAGCAATCACATTCTTTCGGCTTAAGGCATCAGCAACCACATTAGCCTTACTAGTGTGATATGAAATAGAATAACTGTAATCGTTTAATAATTGCATCCATCTATGCTATCTGATATTCAATTCCTTCTGTGAAACGCTGTCTCATATTCAATTCCTTTTATGAAAATAAATATTTCAAACTCTTGTGATCTGTGTAGACCTCAAATACTGCTCCATACAAATAATGTCTCCATTTATGCAAGGCAAAAACAATAGCTGCTAATTCTAGATCATGAGTAGAATAATTCCCTTCATATGGCTACAATTTACATGATGCATAAGCAATTAACTTACCTATTTGCATAAGCACACAACCCAAACCTTTGTGAGATGCATCACTGTATATTACAAAATTATCATTCCCTTTAGGCATAACCAAAATAGGTGCACTGACCAATCTATGTTTCAACTCCTAAAAATTGTTCTCACATTTATCATCCCAATTAAAAGTTACTTTCTTCTGAGTCAAACGAGATAATGGACCAGAAATTTTAGAAAATCCCTCAACAAATCTACGATAATATTCGGCTAACCCTAAAAAACTACGTACCTCTGATACTGTTGAAGGCGTTTTCCAACTTTGTATAGCCTTGATCTTAGCCGGATCTACTGATATTCCTTTACCTGATCTTATATGCCCCAGAAAAGTAACTTGTTCCAACCAAAACATACACTTTTCAAATTTAGCATACAACATTTTCTCCTGTAAGGTTTTGCAAAACAAGTCGGAGATGTTGAGCATGCTGTTGGGTATCCCGAGAATAAACCAAAATATCATCAATAAAGACTACCACAAAACTATCCAAGTATGGTTTGAATATGCGATTCATCAAATTCATAAACGCTGCGGGTGCATTAGTAACCCCAAATGGCAAAACTAGAAATTCGTAATGACCATACTTAGTCCTGAAAGCAGTCTTAGGGACATCCTCCTCCCTTACCTTTAACTGATGATAACCTGACCTCAAATCCAATTTAGAAAATATCTTAGCTCCTTGCAGTTGATCAAACAAATCCTCAATATGGGGTAATGGGTATTTATTCTTTATGGTTACCTGATTTAGCAGTCTGTAGTCAGTACATAAATGTAAGGTACTATCCTTTTTCTTAACAAATAATGCAGGCGAACCCCAAGGTGAAGTAATTGGTCTAATAAAGCCTTTATCAAGTAAATCTTGTAATTGTACCTTTAACTCTTTCAATTCTGCAGGAGCCATTATGTAGAGAGCTTTGGATATAGGTGCAGTGCCTGGAACAAGTTCAATAACGAATTCTATCTCCCTATCAGGTGGTAGAGTAATCAAGTCCTGCAAAAATACATCTGAATATTCCTGAATAATAGGGATGTCCTCCAGCCTACTCACTGTCTTCGAACAGTCAATAGCATACACAATATACCCCACACAGCCCTTATCCAGTAACTTCTGAGCACGTAAGGTAGAAATAATAGGGATAACAGTTGGACTTTTATCCTCCACATACATAAATACCGACTGATTAGGTAAAGTAAACGTAACAGTCTTGGAAAAACAATCAACACTAGAATAATTATGGAATAACTAATCTATACCCAAAATAACATCCCACTCCCGCATAGGCAGTGCAATCAAATTAGCATCCAGTACATGGTTATTCATGTTAATCTCACAGGCTTTGTACACTCTATCTGTATATAAAGAATCACCCACAGAGGTACTGACTTTGACCACAAAAGGTAAAGACTCCGACAACATAGGCAAATGATGTAAGAAATGTGATGGGACATATGAATGTGTAGAGCCAAGATCAATCAATACTCTAGCCAAAGTACCAAAAATTAGAACAGTACCTCCAACAACTGTAGGCGATCGCTGTACCTCATTCTGTCCCAGTGCAAATGCTCTAGCCTTTATCATCAGTTTATTCATCCTTCTACTTGTACTAATACCAGTACCAAATGCGTCCCTTCTAGCAGTAGCCACATATCCTCTATTCTTAGGAAAATCCTTCATCCGATGCCCCTCTGAGCCACATGCAAAACATGTCTCCTTTCACTTCCTACAAACTTCTTCTATATGCCCACTCATACCACAAAAAGTACAATATCGACTAACTGCCTTTGCAGGCTGCCATTGAGGTGGTATATACTGAGTAGGCTTCACTCCAGGCCTAGGCTGAGGTCATGTTCCATTTATAAATGGTCGTGGCATAAATCCCTGGGTCTGGGGTCTAGGTGCATATGCCATACTCCTCATATTTGTTCTCAAAAATTTCCTACCACTATGGCACTAGAGACCTAGATAAACTCATATGCATCCTCTTTGCCCATGTAAACCCCAAAGTCCTCTCAATATTAAGTGTCTGATCTACAATCACGTGATATTCAGAGATATTAAGAGGTGCTATAGCTTCTGGTATGTCAGGATTCAAGCTAGTCTCAAACTTCCTAGCTTTCCTATCACCATCCTCAACCAAATAAGATGCATGTCGAGCTAAAGCAATAATTTTTTTTTTTTCATATTCTCGTACAATCTTGTTTTTCTGTTCAAGTTGCTGGAAAGCCAATTCCCTATCTCTTATAACACTTGCCAGAACGTACTTGTTATTAAACTCAGTAGTAAACAAATCCAAAGTTCTTATAACATTACCGGCCGTCCACATTGCATCAATCGTCTTCCACCAAAACCTCGCATCCTCACTCAAATAAAAAATAGCCAAACAAACTTCATGTGCAAGAGTTAATTGCATTCTCTCAAATAATTTCACCTTATTACTTATCCACTCCTCTGCCATATCTGAATTAGCGCCACCCGCGAATACAGTAGGCTTAAAAGCTTAACAAATCTTTCAAGCAAGGTCAGATCATCAGTAGCTATAACGGATCTCGCCTGAGAACTCTCACCAACCTGACTGTGCAGCTGATTGTTTTGCGAATATTCTAGGGCATAGGCTATACGTCCCACTAACCCATTGATCTCCCGTAAATTCATATCAATTCCTTGGGTACCCTGCCGCACGGTACTTTCCTCTCTCTGGCCCGCCATATATCACACTTGAATAGGCAAAAAAAATATTTAGGCCACACGAAATTTCAAAATCAAATAAACTAATCAATTCAAAATATCTTAGCCTGGATTTTAAGCAACTATAGCTCTGATACCACTAAATGTCACACCCCCCGGAAGGGATGCATGCTAAACCAGTTGGTTAACATATATACCTCAAAAGATAAACAGAGCTTTACTACAAACCTCAAAAAGAAACAGTGGAAGTATGGCTTAAACGTTACAGTCGTCCCTATGCGAAGAGACTAAACATAACATTATATTACATACCACCTTTCTCCTATACAAGTGCTAAACTCCAAAACAAAAGAAGAACAACTAAAACTCAGCTCACCCAGTGTAATGCTCTTGATTCTCCCCAAGGTAATCATCTTCGTCCCCTGGAAAATATTCCGACTCCGAACCTACAAACAAAAAAAGTATCGGGAATGGGTCAGACTGATGGCTCAGTAGGGTATCTGGTGATTCTAAGTCCAAACATGAATTGATTATATTATGAATGGTTAGTAGAAGCATACAAGTCACTTGAACAAATGAGACATATGTACTTAAGAATAATTTTAACATATCAAGTATCACTTACAAACATTCGCTAACACTTGCCTTCAAAAGAAACATGGAATATCATGTAGAGAAAATCTGAAATCTTTTAAAATACACATACGAGAATGGCAAGCAAGACCTAATTACTGACTTGATCTCAATAAGTATAACGAAAAAATATAAACAAGTATGAGCCAAGTACAAGAACATCAATATGCATATATGCCCCTCATGCACAAGCCAACCTTCCCTGAGTGCGAGAGATTTTTTGTAACGCTAATCAATTGATATAGCGGGTTTGATAGAAGAAGTCCAACGTCATCACATGCACGCCAATAATTCCTTTTGGAAAGTAGTACGGATAGCTAGTACTTACCGTCGCGACGTGAACGAGAACACGAACCTTGGCCGGATTGCTTCCAACCCCGGCAGATAACACCCTCAACTCACTTTTTCCTCCTCCTTCACGTGACATGCATAATCATGTACAGAAGTCAACAAAAATGTCATCAAGTACCTCAAAAGAGGTTTAATCTCCTCTCAAGTCATATTCGCCATATTTTCAACAGCACATGCCAAACATGTAAACTAATCTTTAATGCGCAAACTAATTGGATAATCAAACAAGAAATAATTGATATTCTTCCTTAATTACCCTACCCATATGTATACTTATATTATTATGTATCTATTTGAGTGCCCATTTAAAACCTGAAATTTATCTAGTTATTCACCATCAAGTCCAACACAAGAAACTACTAATTTAGATTACATAATCTGCCCAGTATTTCAATTGGCAGCAGGAGTAGTCCGTACTCTGAAAATCATAATAATTTAATTACAAGGTCTCTACAGTCAAAATATACATTTATTAAAACTAGACTTAAAGCTCTACATTCCACTATTTTATTTGACTATAAAGTCATGTTAAGCCCTTCCAAAGACAGACTTCTGAATCTGTCCATAGCAGTTTGACAGTATAGGTTTCAAGCCACAAATTTTAAACCATGGTAATAATACTTGAAATGATCTGAAATCGGTGTGTATACTCTAAACAAGTAGTAGTACAACATATAAAATAACCAAACCCATATCTTGACTAAGACTTTACATTTCTAGGCACCAAAGTTACTTCATTTTTCTGATTGTTCTGCAGGTTTTCCAAACAAAATTAACATATCTCACTTAAGATCATTTCAAGCAATTTTATAAGTATTTTACTACTCATAATAATTTTCATACATGGTTTAAAAACCTAAAAACACAAGATAACCTACCTTAAAGGAAATTAAGCCCAAGCCAATAACCTAGCTTAAAGAAAATTAAGCTCAAGACAATTTAAGAAAATTGATGCAAATCTCTCTCCTTTTTTCTTTCTTCTCTTCCTTCCTTTCTCTCATTTTTTTCTTTCTTTTTATTTCTGTTCTTTCCTTTATCATTGTGGTAGAATGGGTTAAGGTTGTGTCTTTCACCTGCCTCCTTTATTTTCTCTCTAATTTATCCACTTAAGTTTCTTTCTAGATTTTTTATTCTTTTCCTTTGATTACTCACCACCAAAGATAGGTGGCACACCAAAATTCCTTTTATCCTCACACTCTCACACGTGCACAAGCCACTAACCTCTTATAGATAAATTATAGTATTTTGAAATTGACCCCAAAGTTATGCATAATTGCATTTTTAGCCCAAAATTTTACATAATTATATTTTGGCCCATAACCGAATTTTAATATTTATTTTATGTAGAGAACTAATGTAACACAAATAAAATATTTGAATCAAATTTAAATGTGTTTAGGATTAATAAAATAATTGGAAGCTAATTAAGATTGGGGCCTCACAGTCATGCTTTGAGTAAATTTAGATGACAACCGTTTGGGTTTTTTGATATTTAGATATGCGCCTTCTGTTCGTCGACCATCATTTGGGTGGCTTTAGCAATAAACAGAATTATCTTTCTAGTGTTCTTAGAATACAAATCTTTGTTATTGTTGACTCCAGGTTCTTGGAATACGCCTTTATTTGGCGACGAATTGTCATTATTATTAGCTCCGACTCGAGATGAAGTTTAATGTCACTCGATGACCAAACGTTGTTACTGTTGGCTCCGATTGTGAGTGATATCCACTCTTTTGAACTATGTTGATCTGTTTCCTCTTCAAAGGATACGTAGAAAACCTTGCCGAGGTCCGACCCCATATCTCTATGTTATTTGCATGTCTGTCTAGATTCTTGTGGTCATTTCTGTGTTTTGTTTTCCGAAAACATGTTCTTTTTTGGTGATGTTCACCAACGGGCGAGATATTTCACGGAAAGGCTTTTAGACCCCCCATTTATATATATATTTTTCATCCTTCTCATTTGTTTCATTGGGTTTTGTTGATAATTAAGTTTATTATTATAGGTTGCTATCTAATAATATACTAAGCCTAATCTATGTAATTAAGTCTAATAGGTGGTCCGGTCCAGTCCAGTTAGAGTCCGGTCTAGTTGGTTCAACTATTCAAGTTGGTTAGGTTTAACCCAAAGTTAAGGTCAAGAGATTGTGATTACTTAGATAATTCAAAAATATTTTGTGATTATTCCATAATGCATGCAAATCCTTTTGATTAAGATGAAATTTGGAGATGATTTTTTCGAAATATGGTACATCGTATCTATTTTGTGAGAGATAATTACTGAATCTAGGACAAATGTTGTCCTGAAATTCGAAAAGGAATCTTATCAATGCTCACATGTTATTGCATGCTGAGCAAATTCAATAATTGTTTGCATTCTTTCTTCTGAATGGTTGTGCCTAAATTTGATAATTGTTCGTATTTGTTCTTGCTATTTGTTTGAGGCTATTCTTGAACCCCAAATGATAAATTGATATCAACATTGAAACCAAAAAGATAACCTAGAGGGGGGGGGGGGGGTGAATAGGGTTTTAAGACTACTTTAAAAATTAACAAGTAAATACTACAAACTTAGAGAGGATATGAATAACTCTTTAAAAGCTACAAACAACAAACCTCAAACATAATATCTCAAATAAGCAAACTAACCAATCTCAACACAAATATAAAACAATAATGTAAAGAGATAAGGGTTTAGAGATACTTGACAAGAAGATTTAAATGGTTCGGCTTGATATACCCTCAAGCCTACGTCCACCCCTTCAAGGAAGTCCCTTGAAAGGCCCTAGAATCCACTAGTATGATCTTCCTTACGGGTCAAGATCGAACCTCTTACAATCCCTTGATGCTATACCCACATTAAGAACAAGCTTTGACAATCCCAAAGCTCCAAAGCTTGACAACCCTAAGCTTTGATACAAGAACCTTTAGATGAATAATTGTGTACAAAGATTCACTCCAAAGAAGTAGATGTGTACAAGTTTAAGCTCTAGAACAAGAGAGATGAGTGTATGATGACTTATGAAAGTGTATATATCTCAAATGTAACCTCACAATAAATGCTCTCTTAAAATGGATGAGAAATCAATGAAAAACAAGAGAGTTTGAACAATTGCTTTGATCTTTGAGTATATGAAAGATAAGAGAGCTTTGAATGCAATTGATGAATCAAAACTATGCCCAAGATGAGTATATATAGAGTTGGGAATTAATATAACCGTTTAAAGTTAGGTGGAGCATTAAATGCGCCAAACGGTAAATACAGTCGACTGTAATGAGCCATTGCAGTCGACTGTATTCCCAAAGTAGCCGTTGGAAATTCAAAATTTCTAACTTGCAGTCGAGTGTAATCCAATACAGTCGACTGTAATAGGCTACTAGAAGTATTGCAGTCGACTGTAATACCTCACTGCCCAATTTGCAGTCGTCTGCATTCCAGAAAATGCAGTTTCCTTGTTTTCAAAGAATGAAAAACTTTTATGCATGCAAGGGAAACCTATGGGCAAGTTCTAGGTATACAGTCATCGTAACGATCATCTCTCTATGTCTAGTTTACAAAGAAGGAAATAAAAGCATTGTAAAATTCTATCGATGAATTCCTTCTTTGATGCGTTCTGTTGAGAGTCTTTGACCGTGTTGTTCGTCTAATAGTCCATTTGCATGAGTATGAGATTGTTCGTATTGCGTCATCAACTCAACGTCGTCTAATAGTCCGTTTGCATGAGTATGAGATTATTCATATTGCTTCACCAACTCAATGCATGTTAGACAACATAAACATCAATGTTAGTTATCATCAAAACCAAATATAATCCTAGGTTAAATAACAGTAGGGTTAACAAACATGTGTAAGTGTCATCGAATTCCTAATTGATTTCGGTTATTTGAATTCATGAACGATGCTCATTTTTATTTCATGTCGAGTATTGAATTTCTTGTCGATTCAATGGTTGTTGTTTTCTGCGTTGACCTGGGAATATGTTCTCTAGGGAGGTGTTATGAACCTACGTAATTATATAGGGCTAGTACCTTAATGAAAAGGTCTAGTTATCGTACATCACGCATATGTACACTCTCTGTGCATTTGCCTAAATGGCATTGCCTCTACACATGATCAATACCTTTGAATTTGCTTACATTGTACCTTACAATGATTATTTTGAAAAAAATGATGTTCAAATGAATGTCTTGTTATCTGATTGAAGGGGATTGAGTTGAAACTCTTCCCATATTTTGATCAAGATGTTTGTGATTGTATGAAACCCTTCCCATGTTTCCTTTTGAAGTATATGTGTTCATTTTAAAATCCTTTGGAAAACCATCACTGTATTTTAGAATGATGGCTTTGAAAATGATCTTCAAATGATCGTTTGGTATCAGTTTATGATTGCTTAGGATCGTTGTTGGAAAATAATCGAACTGTTTAGGATTGTTTGAAATATTTGGAAAATTATCATTGAATGGACTTTTGAATTGTTTTGTAATTCCTTCAGTTGTCCTCAAACGATCTTACTGAGCTCTCAAAAGCTGACCCTTCGTTCGATTCCCTTCTGTAGGTAATGATCAGCTGTAGAATGCTCGGGAATGGATTTAAAGTCTATTTTTTATTCCGATGAGCCCATCACTACTGTGTAGTGAGACCCCTGTGTGGGTCGGTACTGTTAGCTCGTTCTATAAGAACTTGAGTTGTAAAGAACCTAAGTTTTAATAGTTTAAGCAGTTTTGTAATCTTCTATTTTGAAGAATTTGAGTTCATATCTAGTTAGATGCTTGGAAGTATGTGTCCTTAGACATGATTTGAAAGATTTGATGTGAAGTGGTAGGTTAATGCTCTGGGTGTTTGGGGCCATAGAGATCTGGATTTCTGAAATGTTACATGAACGCAACCATTCCCTAAGGTTTCAAACAGTTGTTGAGAGGATGAATGATTTCCAAGCTACCACCTACCTCAACTCCAACAGTGGTACCCAAAGGATATGATGTGACTACCATCAGGGAAAGGGTCACCTTACAAAGAAATGCATCACCCTCCAACACGCCATACAAGACCTCATTGACAAAAGGCGAAGTCTCCCTTCCCGTCAGACTGAATGTCCAAAAAGAACCCTTACCATCCCATAGGCTTAACTGTATTATGACAGCCAGTCAGCTATGGATACAATTGTTCTTATTGTTCCAGCCAGTTTCAAAATCAGTGTTAGCTTACGATTCTCTGCACAATTTTGCGATATGATTACTTGGGAAAAGTTAATGGAAGGTGAGACCTTCACAGTTGAAGAAGAATACAATGAAGAAATCGGGTTTATGTTCTGACCTAGTGCCAATATATCCCACCTAACTCAATCCGGCCGAGAATACCAGACCCCGCCCCAGCCAACCACATCTGACCCATTTCTCTCCCAAGACCCTCTGGACGACAAGGTCTTTACATAGCTAAAGAAGACCCAAGTCAGTATTTCCATATGGGGATTACTATCAGCCCCATACCCTCACCACCAAGCTCTTATCAAACTCCTTAATAAAGCCCAGATACCGATCGAGACCCAGCCTAAAAGATCTGGCCCAAGTGTTAAGGGCCATACATTACGGAAATGTCCTGGTTTTCGAGTCTGACCTATCCAAATCCAAACCAAGCTACAATGATCCGCTCCATATCAATATAAGAGCACTTGATAAGAAACTTCCGCTAATCCTCATAGATAATGGTTATGCTTTAAATGTATGTCCTCTACGCTACGCATCGTTCAAGCCTTCGGCATTGACCCTTCGAAATTCACCCCTTCCAATCAAGCCGTCCGAGCCTATGATAACACTGAAGGGAAGTGATTAGTACATTGAAGCTTCTGATGATAGTGGGTACTGCTAGCTTTGTTGTTGATTTTCAGGTATTTGATATTCAGGCTGCGTTTAATCTTTTGTTGTGAAGACCTTGGATACACTTGGCTAGTGCAATTACATCTACATTGCACCAAAAGGTCAAGTTTGTGTTGAATGACTTCGTTTTTACCATAATGGAAGATTCATAATATCCGCAAATCAGACAAGCTAAAAAAACAGTGTTCAGGTGCCGTATGATTCTTTGGATATTCAGCTCAATGGATTTAGAATGGACCACCAGGTTCACTGTCTCGAGTATGATGAAGTTTGTCATGGTGAAAACTTCTTCACCTTTGCCCTTACAGAAGCACGACAGTGCTCCCCATGATGAGAAAATTCTACTACTTTCTTGGAAAAGGCTTAGGCCGAAACTGTCAAGGAATTCTTAGCTTTCTAGACATGAAGAACAAAAACACCAAGTCGGCTTGGGGTACGAGCCAACTAGAAAAGAGAGGAAGGAAGCTATCCGGAAGCTCGCATAGGCCAAGAAAGATAAGGAAAATAAAAAGTGCATGACCATGATCCGTACTATGAACGAACGCTTCATCAAGGAAGTAGAAAACATGCCCTTCTACGGATTTCCAGAACCACCTTACAATGTTGAGACCAAGAATCAAATCAAAGGATGGGAGATGTTCTACAACATGTTTCATAGATTTTGGGTACTGAGAAGTCTCAGATTGGATGGATTTAATGGAGTTGGGAGCAATGACAGCATGCTTCACAGATATGATTATCTCAGTGTTTATTTATGAGGTAGACAACCAGATCATGAACCCAGCATGCCTAATCACTCAGCACAGGGCGACAACTCTGAATTGGATGATCGAGTATGGACCACTGACTGTGGGAGCGGTTACCAAATCAAGTCTTGTTGCCAAAGATGCTGCAAAACTGGAAGACTTGGATGCCTATGTCACCTTAGCCAATCTAAATATGTTCACCTCTTATGTGTTTCTAGACTACTTGATTGATAATATAATTATTAATTTCAATTATCCCTTGGTTGCTTATATAGGTTATGATGAATTAATCTACTTGGTTAATGATGAGTCACATCTAATGGACTTAGAAGAGAAAAAAATATTTAAAAGAAATGTTGAAAGAAATTGAAAATTGGGAATTTAGTCATGTCAAGCCAGTGGCCAAGAAAATAGTTAAAGTGAATATTGGCTCTTCTAAAGACATAAAAGAAATCAAAATAGGGGCTAGTCTAAATGATAGAAAAAGATAAGATATTACTACACTTCTTAGGGAATTCATTGATGTTTGCTTGGTTTTATGGTGACATGCCGGTATAGACTTATCCATTGAGGAACACCACCCACCCATCTTACTCGAAGCCAAAGTCGTCAAACGGAAACTCCGTAAGTTGAGACAGGATTGGTCCCTCAAGGTTAAGGAGGAGGTATGAAGTTACTCCACATTGGGTTTATCTAAGTGATTGAATACCCTACTTGGCTAGCCAATATCGCACCAATTCCTAAACCTTCCGATCAAGTCAGAATATGTATGGACTACCGGGACCTAAACCGAGCTTCTTCTAAAGATGATTTCCATCTACCCATCATAGACCTAATCATAGACAACACAGCCGAGCATGAGTTGGTATACTTTGTAGATAAAAATGGCTCCTAAGGACCAGGAGAAGACAACTTTCACCCCGCTCCCCTTGGGCAATCTTCTGTTACATAGTAATGCATTTCAGCATGAAGAATGCCAAGGCTACATACCAGCGAGCTGCTACCAGCCTGTTCCATGATATGTGAACTATTCATCCCTAGAGAAAACATGTGTATCTTTGGTTTAGGTAATACGAAGGCTGAGACGCTACGTCCTGCATATCCCATCAGGTTGTTGGCTAGAATGGCCCCCATGAAGTACATGTTTGAGAGGCCTATCCTATCTAACCGTATAGCCAGATGGGTTTTGTTATTTTCAGAGTTTGATATTACCTATGTTACACGAAACTCGATCAAAGGTAAGACTGTGGCCGACCTGTTAGCCACCTGAAATATGATACTAATAGATGGGAGGCGAAGTTCCTAAATGAAGGAGTTTGCATTGTGGAAACAGAGATGAGGTGGTAGTTGTTTTTTTGATGGAGTAGCGAACAACAAGGGTATTGGAGTAGGGATATTGTTGATCTCACCAGATGGAGCCCACTCACCCATCACCATCAAACTAACTTTGACAGTACTAACAACACCCTGAGTATGAAGTTTGTATCATTGGATTAGAGATGGCCCTAAACTTTAGGAGTTCGAGTGATCACAACATATGGAGATTCAACATTGATCATTGATGCCAAGGAAAGTGGGTTCGTACCTACATGGAGGTACCACAAAGGATGCAGTCCGAGTCAGCTTTCAGATGTACAAAGTGAGAGAGAGTGAGGGTGGAGTAAGGGTAGAGAGCAAGGCTTCCAAGATAGGCCGTGAGGGATGGCAGTGTTGTGGGGACAAGGCTGAGACAAACTGGGCCAGCAGTCGACAGTCCAAGTCGAGGTCCAAGTCAGGGTCCAATGCTACAGTCCAATGTTATGCCCAAGATTATGTCCAATTGTGTTTCTCTCTCTAGAATCCAAGAGGTCTTGAGTTCTAAAGTGAGAAAGTGATTTTGTGAAAATGAGCAAAAGTTCCTCTAAAATGAGTTCCAAAGTCCATTATTTATAGACAAAAGTATGCCCATGTTATCAATTGCCACATGGCATCCCCTGGGACTAACATGTCACCATGGGTTACTAAAATACCGGTTCTTCATTGGACTGTCAGTTCCCAAATTTGCGCTGCCTGCCCCACACAGCGTCACTCTGCGTGTCTTAGAAGACTGACCACACAACGATGGCATGATCAGAGTAAGCCACCGGTCCAAGCCCTTACCAAATCCCGCAGAGGTGTGTCAAGAGACGCATAGAGAACCTGACAGCGGTGAGGGAGGCCCTGTGACCAACTGCCCAGCGGACTAGGCGCGATGCCTTCCAAAGACATGCTCTCGTTCTGGAGTGACTCGGGGGTCATCGTCCTAGGGGCGCCGATGATCACTGGTAATGTGAGTGGACGTGGTCGTAGCTCAGACGTGCCTAGTGTCATGCAAGTCACCCCAGGTGGCGATAGTTTCTGTGGTAGCAAGCATATCCCGCTACAAAGGGTCTTCGTGCCGGAGCACTACGAGCAGAGCCCCTTGGAATGCTGCACACTCTGGAGAGTGGGTCAAAGCATGTTCCACATCCATGGCTGGGGCGCATGGTGTGGTGAATGATTGGTGTCTAGAGGCATGTAACATGATTGTGGCACATGGGCATGGTGCCTACAACACGAGACATTGATTGTGGTGCATGGGTACAGTGCCTACAGCACGAGACATGATTATGGTGCATGGGCACGGTGCCTACAGCACGAAACATGATTGTGACGCATGGGCGCGATGCCAACGGCATGAGACATTGATTGTGGCGCATGGGCACGACGATGACCGTAGGGAGAAAATACTTGGTGTCGGGTGCACATCTCATGGAAGTGGTGTATGGGCGCGGCAACGAGGGTCGCTGAGTCGGCGTACGGGCGACAGGCCACAGCCGGGAGCGATCGTTGTCATGGCGTTGACGGCAACAATGGGCGACGTATGGTCGCGGGTGATAAGTGAGCATTGCAGACCATAGTGCATTTGAATAAATCAAGGAAAAAAGGGTGTCAGCAGCCCCCCATGGTAGGGGTGGCCGACCCTCTCTTTTAGAAAGGGTGGCCGACCCCCCCCCCTTAAGGGAGGTGGCTGACCCCCCCCCCTTCCCTTTAAGGGAGGTGGCCGACCCCCTTAAGGGGGAGGCGCCCTAAGTCCATTTTTGTACATTTTCTAAGTGTTGGTGGAGCCAAAGTCGCTACGTTGGTGACAGAAATAAATTAACTCATGAATTGCCGCGAAAAGTCAATGAAAAATGCACGTGACTTGAGCCTGCGTATTTTGACCGGTTGATAGCGTTGAAAAATTGACCGTTGAATATGTGATGTGTCGCGTAAAATGGGACCCCAAGCAGGCCCTTGGGTGCGATCAACATGGGTTCGGAACAATCATTTATCAATTCTATGGTATGTGGAGAATTAGAGATGAGTGGTTACAAGCATATCATGCCCCGAGCCGAAAAAAATTGTAGACCAATTTGAAGACGTAGAATTCCATTACCTGCCCCGAGCCGAAAAAAACTTTGCTGATGTCCTAGCCACGCTTGCCTCAATAGTATGCATAATCAAAGGACATGAGGCATAATCGATTATCATACAGAAGAGAAATCGCTCAGCTTATTGCTTCTTGGTAGCTCTCGTAGAAGAAGACGGAGTAGCTGAGCCCCGTACACCGATATAGAAAATCTCATCCAAGATGAAAAATATCCCGATGGGTGTTCCCTGAAAGACCGAGTAGCATTGAGAAGATGGGAAACACAGTTCATCATGTGTGACTGGAGATTGTATAAGAGACATTCTAATAGGGAACACATGTTGTGTGTAAACGAGAGAAAGTGTAGCCAGCTCATGGAAGATAAACAAATCAAGGTGGTCCTTCGACAGGGTTACTATTGGAGTACTATAGAGCAAAACTGTGTTGAGTATGTGATGACGTGTCACAAATGTCAAGTGTATGCTAACTTGCAACATCTACCTCCCCGAGAGTTATACAACATGACATCTTATTGGCCATTCCTTAGTGGGGAATTGATGTGATAGGAAAGATCAGTTCCAAGGCCTCCAACGGACATGAATTCATACTGGTGGCCATAAATTACTTCACAAAATGGGTAGAATTCGCTTTCAATGCCGTGCTCAACGCCAGGAAGGTGGCTCAGTTTATCAGGACAAACATCATTTCTCGATAACGAGTAACCCGGGAGTTAATCTCAAACAATGGGCTAGATTTCGAAGGAGAAGATTAAGACTTATCTGAGGAATATGGTATCATCTGACATCATTCATCGCCGTACTGACTACAGACCAACAGAATTGTCAAGGCCGCCAATAAGAACATAAAAAGCATCTTGAGTAAAATGACATGTTCTTGTAGGAGCCAAACAAGCTCCCTACACCCTCTGGGGCTATAGGACATTAGTGAGAGCGTCAACTACAGCTACCCCACGTTCATTACTCTACGGCATGGAGGCCGTGCTCCTGGTAGAACTAGAAGTCAACTCTCTCGGAGTATTGTTAGAAAACCAGATAGCCAAGTAAGACTAGGTGAGACACTCGAGGAATTGATGTTGGCAGACGAGAAATGGTGGAAGGTGCTTTATCATAATCATGGTTACCAGAAGTGGATCCACCGAGCATTCAACAAGCGAGTGAAGGAACGCGGGTTGAAAGAAGAAGATTTGGTGTTAAAGAAGAACATTGGAAAATTTTGAAAACCGCGAGGATTGAACCCAACTAGTTAGGTCCCTATATCATCAATCAAATCATGACTAAGGGTGCAACAATACTAGTTGATTTAGACAATATTGAATTGTCACGGTTAGTCAATCAAGATCGGTAAAAAAAAAGAATAAAAAATGAACTTTTGTAACTAAACTACGAATGGCTTAATCCTCCTTAAGAACATTTTTTAGCACACACAAATTGATGTAACGCGTATATAGAGGTACGTAGGCACCTCGTAGAGTTATCTCAGATGTGGTCAAATTTTAATAAAATTATATTATTCCACTGGCTAAATCACTATCTACAGTCTTGAGAAAAATAAAAATACACGCTTGGATGAAATCTTGCAAAGGGCGGCCTAGGCAAAAGTTAGGGCAAAAGAAAAGAAAAATGAAAGAAAAATTACTAGAGAAATAAAAATAACTACTAGGATAAAAGCCCCGCAAAGGGTGGCCTAGGAAAAATTTACGGCAAAAAGAGAAAATTCTAAGTCTTATTAGTAACTTATGGGATATCGGCCAACATCTGCTTTATCTTTTTCATGCTCAGACTGTCCTCATCATCTATGATTAACTTCCATGTCTCCAAGTCCTTCTTGTAAATCGGCCTCTGAGATATAGAAATGACATTCTCCTGTTCCTCCACTGGAAAAATGGGTCTTTGCTCTACTTTTTCTTTATGTTTATTACCCTGCATGTCAAACTGACCCTTGAGATAAGCAACCACACTGGCCTCCCGGTTCTGAGTAGCTTTGATGGTCGGATTCCTCGTAGGTGGCTTCTTCTTCAGTAGTAAAATGAGATGTCACTGGGGCTCATACATGTGTAAAGGTCGTATCGGATTCCCGTCAACATCAAATTCTCCTCGAACATTTGAGAACCAATCCAAGAGAACCTGATCCAAATGACCCAAACTTCTCTTTCAGTCCGAGAATGATGAAACTTTGTATTATGCTCTGAGAAGACTTGCCAGATACAGATAGCTCTGAGGCCTAAATCGATAACAGTACAAGTTTCCCCTTGGCATGCTCCAAATATTGTATCTCGCAATCATTCGGGAAGTCCCAACTCAGCTCCATCTCAGTTTGCTCTCCAGCGCTAACACTTTTTCACTAACATGGGGACAAAGCCATCAGATGTATGCATTAGTCAACAAGGGAGAAACTGGCTCTATATCAATAATGAAGGGCCTCTATACAATGGAAATTTGGTATAAGGCGGAGAGCCCCAGCCTATCAAAACAGGCTTGATTATGGAAGACTAAGGGCTTGTTCCCCTACAAATTCCCCATGGACCTTCGGAATCACCTGCTTGTAACCAAACTGAATCAAGATCCGACAAGCAAAGTAGAAGGATGTGTAACGCACTCTGAGGAGATAAACACAAGGATATTCAGCTGTTCTTAGAACAGGTTCCATGAGCCCTCCACCATTTGCAATACCAACGGATATCCTTGGACTCTTGCGCACAGAAGAAGCGAGTCCACTCATCTATGACAGAACGACCTTCGAAGAGTAACGGTTGAAAATGGAAAGCGCTGGGACAATACCCTACCACAATAAGTTTGGCTATTAGGCGTATATGGTCCAGCAGCCACATGTACAAAAGCGAGGGGCTACCTCTGAATAGGACACTGGGATCTTTATGAACATGGGAGATACCGAGTAAATTTTCAGCTACCACTAAGAGGATCAGGGTTTTACCCTGGTAGACACTTCAAGCAGAACATCAGCTAGCTTCACATCAGCAACCCCAGGGTCACAAAAAGTGAGATAGTTGGCTACCAAACATAGTGCTAAGGCTGACACTCGACCATGGGCATATTGTTCATCACAACCAGTTGGGTTGATAGAAAAATATTCTATCAGGGGAGAGATTGAATACCATCACCTCAAATAAAAGACCGGGCGGGCTTCTTTGGGACCTTTAACAAAAGTTTTGAGAAACTTGACATAACCATCTTGATTAGTAGGAAAATAAATTGGAAGATTGGCTGGGATATCCACCAGGGCAAAGAATTCTTCAAAACTAGGGTAGAGTTCGGATAGACCAAAGCGAAAAACATGATCCTTAACATCCCAAAATTTAGAAGTAGCACGAAAAATGTTATCATGAACCATTACGCTCCTCAAGCTCATGACAAATTTTTGTTTAAATCTCTTGTCCATGGATCAATGCAATCTTGTTGAACGATCTTCAAAAGCCATTGAGATTTTTGAAAAGGGGAGAAAGGACGAATTTTGGTTAGAGAGGATGAAACTTAATATATATAGTCAAATAGCCCTAATTTGTATAGAATTAGCAGTCAAAATTTTTAAAAATCCATAAAATTTTATCAAAAAATGGGTCTGATTTTTTAGTAAGCGGCCGATTTTCCAATTTAATTTGTAGATTGGTGGTCCATGTTTTTTATCAATTGTCCGATTCTCTCAAGAAAATTCAATTTTCTTCTGACCAACCATCCGATTTTGGTTTGAAATTTGTGTTTGTCTCAAACTAACCGTCCGCTTTGTCCTTAAATTGGATATATGCTCTGACCAAACGGCTAGTTTTCCTCGAGAACATTTTTTGGTTAAATTTTCATAAGATTTGCCTACTTTTAGAGCAAACCCTATACTTGTCAACCCTCAATTTTCAAACCTCAATTCTCAAGTTCTCAAACTCCAGTTTTCATTCATTCCGGTCACATCCTCCTTCTTTGTGTACATGTATGTGAATATATAAGCAAAGTACATACTAACATAGGAAATTAATTAGTCATTAACTGAGAAGACAAAAAATTAAGTGTTTAAACTACATCACGGATTGAAATCTAAATCCCTAAAGGACTCTAACATGTACTCTATTAAATGGCCTAACTCTAGACGTAGGGGCTAACAGTAGTTGTCTTCAAGGCTTCCTCTGGGATCTCCTAACGATGAGCACCTCCTCGCGGCCGTTACCGAAGCCTCCTGGGCTTTCTCCTTGATCTCCTCGTTGAGCTCTTCCTCAGCCTCTTCAGGAGTAGCTTCAGTCTTCGTTGCCTCACCCTTACTTTCCTCTTCATTTTTCTCCTCTTTCAGCTCGGGGGATGAGTTCATTATCACCGTCTCATTAGACTAGGGTTTATTGTATGTGTCTCGAAAGACCGCAGCGATCTGGGATAATTTTTTCTTTCTTTCAAAGTAGTGGCTAGAGCTTTTCTCTTGCTTCCCGTAGCTACTTCCTTGTCCTTGGACGAGGCTGGCACTTTGTAGGCTTCTTTTTCCAAGTCCCAATCACCACTATACTCTTTATTCTCTTGCCTTCGGGAATGACTACGGTCGCCCTAAGGGGTACAGTAGCAGCAAAAGCAAGGGTTGGAGGCTCCACAGAGCTCGGCAAGCCGTTCGATCTACCTCCCAAAGGTGGCATTGAGGAAGTGGGAGTAGGCATCTCTGTACCACCCTCTGAAGTCCCGTACACAGAGAGCATATCATGGTAGCCAGATACCGTAGCATTAAGACTGTGTATCATTCGGTAAGCATCATAGAGTAAGGAGAAGAGGACCTACATAAGGAAAGCACCAAGTTAAGGTCTTGCATGCATAACAGGAAGAATAAAATAAGATCTAGTGTAGAGTTTATTGTGTGGATTCGAGCCGATTCTTTGAGCACAAAAATCTCAGAATCTCTCTCCGGTCGTAGGATGGGCACATACTCAGGGGGTTTTCCTTTAGGATAGTGCGGCACCGTCCATTGAGGAATAAAAGACCCTCAACCATGTCATCCCCTTTTTTCCCTTTTTCCTTTTTATCACGGGCTACCCTCTCTCGTTGAATTTTCTTTAGAATTTTTGAGCTCAAGGAAGGCGACAAATCCTCTGACACAAATGCCTCATATGTTTAAGGGTTGTTCGGCCACCACAATGATGACACCGAGATGGCCCTAAGAAAAGTCTGCCTCAATCCCCTATCCAGCTCTGAGGTGTGGTACATCTCCTCGAGAAAAGCTGTCGGTATCCAGAAACCCATAACCTCTACATGGTGCTGAGCAAGTACCTTATCCCCAAGGTAGAACTTCTTTTACGAAGGTCCCACAGTAGCATTTGACCCCGAGTGAATTCGAGCCAATTCTTTGAGGCCAAAAACCTCAAAATTTCTTTCCAATCGTTGGATGGGCTCATACTTAGGGATTTTTCCTTTAGGATAGTACAGCACGGTGCATTGAGGGAATGAAAGACCCTCAGCCACATCATCCTCTTTCTTCCCCTTTCTCTTTTTATCACAGACTGCCCTCTCCCGTTGAATTTTCTTCAGCATTTTTTAGTTTAAGGAAGGTGCCAAATACTCTCGTACAAACGCCTCATATGGTCAAGGATCTTTCGGTCACCACAATGATGACACTGAGATGCCTCTAAGCAAAGTCTACCTCAACCCACTTTCCAGCCCGAGGTGTGGTATATCTCCTCGGGAGGAGGAGCTGGTATCCTGAAACCCATACCCTCCGCATGGTGCTAAGGAAGTACCATGTCCCCAAGGTAGAACTTCTCTTGCGAGGGTCCCACCAGTAGTATTTGACACCGAATGGATTCGAGCCAATTCTTTAAGGCCAAGAACCTTAGAATCTCTCTCCAATTGTTGGATGGGCTTATACTCAAGAGCTTTTCCTTTAGAATAGTGCGACACCATCCATGGAAAACTCTCAGCCACGTCGTCCTCTTTCTTCCCCTTTCTATTTTTTTCGCGAGCTGCCCTTTCCCATTGAATTTTCTTCAGCATTTTTTAGTTTAGGGAAGGCGCCAAATACTCTCGCATGAACGCCTCATATGTTCAAGGATCTTTTGGCCACAGTAATGATGACACCGAGATGCCCCTAGGCAAAGTCTGCCTCAACCCCCTATCCAGCTCGGAGGTGTGGTACATATCCTCGGGAGGAGCCACCAGTATCCTGAAACCCATACCCTTCGTATGGTGTTAGGAAGTACCCTGCCCCCAAGGTAGAACTCCTTTTGCGTGCGTTCCACAAGCCGTATATGACACCGAGTGCATGTTAACTCCTCAGCATACTCCTTCACCTTGTTCCACCATCGAGACAAGGATTATTGAGACCAAAAGGCAAACGTGAAAAGTTGATAAGTATGTCTTAGAAAGAAAATTTGCATGAATAGGTAGCTTGCTTACCCGACACTCTCGCAACCCGTTAAAACTGTCTTGGTGTATGAACTTCGAAACCCCAGCCCGCTAATCTCTAAAATTCTACCAGGTCATCGCCGATGTAGTCACAGCAGAAGCCGTCTTTGCCAAGCAAGGAGTGCGAGAACCCAAAACTACAAAGCCCAAATCTGCAAAAGCACACATGGCACATGTGAGTATATATCTATAATGGAATCATTAGAAAAAAGTCAAAGAGCTTAAGACATACCTCTCAGACATTACAAAATCCCATGAAGCTAAGTGACTGCCTCCAGGAAACAGCACCTATCGATCGGTATAGATAAGTTAGAGTGGGAGTACCCCAATCGTACCCCTCAATGTTCTTAATCACCTCAAGGGCCCGAAGCCACCACAACTAGAAGAAGTCATCCTCATTGCTAAATAGGGTTTCCCCTAGAGTACATAGTGAAAAAGCCTAGATAAACTGATCAACCGCTACGGGCTCTATCGCAGCCATATTCATGTGTTTATAGTGAAGACGGATGGAACCCAAAAGTATAGAACATCCCTTCTTGAAGGATGGCTCGTAGCTGAGTAAACAGACCATAATTTCTGGACCCTTATCGGGATCATGGGCCCAAAGAACGGGCTACCCTTGACAACGGACACCAGTGATGTTGTAAAATCCAATTGGGTGACCATGGCCTTCCTGGATGGGCATATGGAAAGTTTTGGTGGAATCCCAACAATGCTCGGCAAGGCATAGAAGATGATTTTTGCTCCCGGATAAAAGTGTGTAACCCATACAAAAAATGGACTGAAGCATGTAACGACTAATCCATCTTTAACGGGGACACAAAATTTATGCCCACCAATCCCTCACTAGGTTACAGGAGCCCCCACATCGCATATTCCTTAGAAGGGGCTCCAAGTTCGCAAAACAAAGAAGAAATACTAAGGAACCGTTCGTTTCACTAAAGAATTGCATGAAAACCCTAAAGCGTGGGACCTATCGTGCATGGGCATGGAGTGTGTGAAGCAAGGTAAAATAATGAGTGTCTAGAACGAAAATTCAAACAGACGTACCTCTTCCATGAAGTAAAGTGTGGTAAGGTGAGTGCTTTACTCCGGGGTGAGCAACGAACGATCATCAGCTTGATTGTTTGATTGGAGTCAACTGATTTTGCTGATTTGGGGACCTTCATCAGGCCCCTTGCGAGTTCGCACATAATCCTCCATGTTTATGGGGAGGAGATTGATTGTACTTATACACTGGATTTTGATTAGGGCTAGAATAGACAATCTAGGACTCTTAAAGACAAGATATCTGAAAGAGATTGGAGTGGGATTGAATTGGAAGTGTTGTGAAAAAAATCCTAAAATCGCGCCCAAAACTAGACGACCTAACAGACATATTTTTTCAATTTTTCAAATTTCAAAAATCCCAAAGTCTCTGACTAACCATCCCATTTTCGTGTCGAATTGTCAAAAAATTTCAAAACTTCCTGACTATCTGGCTTGTTTTTGTGCCAAATTGTCAAAAACTTTCAAGACATGCTGTCTAACCAATCGGTTTTCGACTTAAAATTTCAAATTTTCAAGCTTCTCAGCAGTTCTAACCAACTGGCCGGTTTTTTGACCTTTCAAAAAAATAGAAAAATAAAAAAAAAATAACAATTAAATTTAGAATACATATTTATGTTCTTGCATGCTTCTAATAATTGCATGCATTGTTTACCAATGCGTTGTCACACGATATATGTTCATTCCCTCAAGGGCATTATTATCCAGCATTTCTATGCCTGCATGCCTGTCTGTGCATGTCTGACATTTCCTCCTTGGGTTGGTTCATGATCCAAATGTCTTCCAAGTCCAGTGTTCTATTTATCAATCCTTGTATGGTGCAAGACCGGTATAAGCTTTCATAAGCGATCACAACAACATATATTCTCTTCAAGTGAATTGATTTTCTCCACTCAAAGTCCAACCGACCTAGAGCAGTGTTGGCTCCAACTATTATTCAGATTATCACTTTGTTCGTTGACCCTTTCGAATTGATTCAAGGTCTTTGGTAATGTTCAAAGTTATTTTTATTTTGTGCGTCGACCCTTTTAAATCAACTTGAGGGCTCCGATAATGGTCAAAATCATTTTTCATCTTGTATGTTGACCCTTTTAAATTGATTTGAAGGCTCCGGCCACATACAAGATTCATTTACATGTCTAGACGACCCTTTTCAAATCGATTTGGGGGCTCCGATATCTAGACATGACTTTTTGTGCAAACCACTCGAATTGATTTGATGGCTCTGGTAACACTCAGAACTTTCCTCTATATGCCTAGATGAGCAACTGTCGTTATCGTTGGCTCTAGCTTCTAGATGTACCTTCATGTTTAAGCGACCAATTATTTTTATTGTTGGCTCCGGCTCCTTAGACATGATATATTAGTATTCTTAGATGACTAACCATCGTTACTGTTGGCTCCGGCTCCTAAGAATACGCCCTTCACCGGTGACTAGCCGTTATTACTATTGGCTCCGACACCAAAGAAGGTCTGGTTTTACTCTCTAAGTTGGTCTGATTCCTCCTAGGAGGATACGTAGGAAGCCCTGCAAAGGTCCGACCTCATATCTGTGTGAGTCTTTGAGTCATGTGGTCACTTTCCATGTTTTTCACAACAAATTGCCTTGTCCTTCTATTTCGGTGATGTTCGCCCACCAGTGCGTTCCATCCCCGAGGGGCTTTATAGACACCCCATTTTTGTAGCTATTTTTTATTAATTCAATAATGGACTTCATTATTAATTAAAATAAATTATTAAATATCAGCTTAGTGATGTAGTTTAATTATTTAATTCAATCCAGTTTTATTTAATTAATTTAGTCAAGGTTAGCTGTCCAGTCCACTCTTGTTTAGTTTAGTTGTTCAGTGTCCAGTCATTGCATGTCAACTCCAATCCAGTCTATTAGTCCAGTCCATTTAGGTCAAGTCCATTCCATGCTCTGGATTATTCTACTTGATAAAGTTTGTCTAGATGATTTGGAAAAATAATCCATGATTTATCCTCGATATAAAGACCAAATAAATCTATTTGTTGGTTAAGAAGTGATTTATCCCAAATCTGGTACATCCCATTTTTTCACTTTCAAGATGATTACCAACATTAGGGTCTTGATAATGTCCTGAAATTTAGGAAAAAAATATTTTTAATAAATTGAGTGAACCGACCAGTTTTTGACTAACCGGTCGGTTAGTTGACTTTTGTCGACCTACAATTTAGCAATGCCAATTTGGCATTGCTAATCTTATCAGATTCTGCGACCCTGAGCACTATAAAAGGGTGTCTTGGCCCTCATTTTCAGAGAGGGGTCTCTTTTAACTCCAGATGCTTATTCTCCTTAGAGTTTTCATGCCATTTCCTTTGTGAAGTGACATCCAGCCTCTCTCGAGGTAGTCATTCAAATCAATCTAAAAACGTCCTTTTGTTCTTGGCATCGTGGATATCATGGAGAACATTCCCGAGTCATTAAGGCAAACAGCATCACGAGGTAACATTTAATAGCTTTACTAGGGTAAAAATCATATAGATTTTCTCCCATTTCCCGTAGTCACATTTCATTTTCTTTGTCTAAGTCTAGGTTCGAATTGTAGACTACCTCCCGTAGGACCAGTGTTGAACCATGGTGGTTTTGATTTTGATTAGTCCAATAGGATACGTAGGCCACTTGACCTGTTGTCGAGTTCAAGCCAAAATAATAAAAATTAACTTAGGGTGAGTTTTGTTGTATTTTACATACTACGTGTTTTTTAGGCCAAAAACATTCAAAATGAAGTACATAACGAAAGGGCGCGGTGGGTACCTAACACCTTCTCATTATGTAACTTAGTCCCCTAATCCCTCTGTTGGTTTCAATGGATCAGTCGTCCTTCTTGGACACCTTTGAGTCATGTTTTAGGTTTTTCTTATTTTTTTAATTAAATAAGATGGGGACTCCTAAATCCTTTCGGGGTTTTTTTGAGGTGGTGTGCCACACATGCAGTCATTCCATTTGGCTAATATAATCCATCTAATATGAAGCACTGTCTTTGCTTGGCCCCATCAGAGTTAGTATTACTTAATCTTCCACCCACTCACAATCATAAGAAATCTAACATCCATTCATTAGCTATCTGGTTTGTACGTTGTAGACTGGCTCAGGGAATCCATAATAAGATCATATCTCGCCTTCCTTGACAAAATACCCTTTCAATATGGGGATCTTAAACATAACTAGAGAATCTATGAATCTCCCTCTTCGGGTGCCTTTTTAAGATGGGCCACTTTGTTGAGGGCCTCTTTCCTTTCCTTCTTTATAGGCCTATATCCCAAACCTAACTGATCTTTCTAGTTCTCCAAAACAGGGAAGCTAGTAAGCCTCTAGCAATTGCGACCTAACCCTTTTTTGGGAAGTGGAGTTTGCGCAGGAATATTGAGGTGTTCCTATAAGGCGCAAAGTTGAAAAATCAAAGCATTGTATTGGGCTATTAATCTTAAACCCATTTAGATGTAGGTCTAGTGAATCGTGTGGTTCGTAACACTGTCCTTCTCATCTTCCACTTGTCCTATACGTGGTAGCTGGAATCTCTGATAATCGTGAATGCATATTTGTCGTGTACAAACTTAACCTTCTAGCTATAGTGGGTGGTATTGCTCCAACTGAAAGAATCCATGGCTTTCCAAGCAAAAGGTCAAAGGCTTTGGGAATATCTACCAATAGGAATTTCACTTAAAAAGTTATTCCGACACACATGGAAAGCTTAATTGCACCAATGACCTCACCGCCAGTGTTGTCATAGGCTCTCACTGCTTGGTTGGATGGAAGGAACTCTAAAGGGTCAATGCCAAGAGCTTGAACAGTACGCAAAGGACAAACAATAAGGGACATAATTATTATCAATGCGGATTAGAGGGGTCTTCTTACCAAGAGCCCTCATGGTGATGTGAAGGGGGTCATTATGGCTTGGTCCCGTCTTTGGCAGATTGACTTCGGAGAATGTAAGAACATTTCCATAACGAATGGCCTTAAGAACATGAGACAAATCCTCAGGTTGGGGTTGGATATAGACTTGGCTTAAGTTTTCTTCAATTATTGGAACAGTTCGCCATATGGCGTGTCTCGTGAGAACAAAGGATCTGAGACAGTTGCCTGGTTGGTTGTCTGATAAGCTCGACTAGGCCTATCAAATGCGACAATACGGTGTTGGGTCCGAAAACAAAACATGAGTCTTCATCATAATCTTCTTCACCTACAATGTAAGCTTCTATTTCCATCAATTCTTCCTAAGAAATCACATTGCAAAATTTTGAAAATAAATCTTAAACACAAACGAACGACATATTCATGTATCTGGTGTTATGAGTGAAAAATGATCTAACACTCCCAGAACATCATCAATCACATTAATCATATAAGCACGCAAGGGTTCTTTTTTTACATTTAGCTAGTTGGAGGGGATAGTTCACCGTTGTCAATAAGATCCTAGATAGCATGTCTAAGGGTGACATATCTCTTCGTGGAATGCCATTTTCCTTCGTGGTACCTACAAAATGCCTAAACATCATATCTCTTGGGTATAACTACCGGTATGGCAGTAGAGGGTAACTTGGAGATAATTCCCCTTCACGGCAATTTTTCAAACACCCTAGGCAAGGGAGCTTTTAATGGAGTAAATATTTCTCATGGTTCAACACTAGCTACCCATGACATAACTTATTGTGCTCGGACATTGTTAACATTATTGGTACTGACAGGTTTAGGCTGGGTAGTGGAGTTCCTCATACGGGCTTGATAACATTCGGGTTTGGTCTCACGAGTTATGTTTTTTCTAATAGCATATTCCATTTCTACCAAGGATCCAATCAAAGCCTTAAAAGAGGTGTGATAATTCTCTTGGATTTTGGTTAGTGGTCTCCAAATATGTTCTGGTGATATTCAAATCTGCATTATACTGGAACTAGTTCACAAACTCCTGTACTACATCTTTCCATCTTCCTACTCGGGCCTCATCAAGGGTGAGGAACCATTGAGAGGCAACTCCTATCAGAGTATGGTGAAAGCACTGGATCAACTGGTTTCGGTTGACTCCATAATAGGCCAATGCTTGCATGTACATCTTAACAACAATCCATGCATCAGTTGTACCATCAAACTTATTCATGTCAGGCATCTTGTACTTGGGTGAGTTTGCAGTTCAAGCTGAGTTTGATTGACTCATATTGCAAATCAAGCTCAACTTTCTTCTTTTCCTCCTTCTTTTCATCCATATTGTCAACCTTAGGTTCTCCCTTTTGACCATCTCTAATTCTATAATTGACACAGTCGTTGCCAGTTGAGCTGCTAGAGTTGCGAAGTTGGTCTGAAAATCTTTCTGTAATTCGCTAAGCATGAGGACCAAATCACCGACCTGATGGAATTCTTCGGCCATTAGGATTCTTATGAGCTTTCTAGACGAATCCCGATACCAAAGTTTCTTACTGTTAACTGTATAGAAGATAAAATAAAAAATAATTATACAAGACACATATCAAAACCATCCGGTCTATTCAGAAAGATTGAATACTGACTATCCGTCCGGTTATCCTCATGGGAAACTGGCCAGTTACTCAGTGGGATGTAAAAGTGTCTGATCCGATCGATTAATTTTTCAGGTAAACCATTAAGTTACTCAATGGGATATTTTAGGATTTTTAAAAAGTTTATGAAAAAATTGTTACTGACTAACCATCCGGTTATTCAGAAGGATACTTTTGGGTTTTTGGAAATATTGGAAAAAGGTGGGGTATTGACTTACCGTCCGCTTAATCCAATGAGTTGTTTTTGGGTTTTCTCGTGAAGTGTTTGAAAAAGATTGGGTATTGACTAACTATCCGGTTAACCTTTTGGGTAAATTTCTTGGTTACTCAGTATGGTATTTGTGGATGAAAACACGGGGTATAAACTGGCTGGTTATGATCTACAAGAAGAACACTTACTGACTAACCTCTAGCAGACCTCTTGGTAAACAGGCTTGTTGTTTAGACTCTCTCTATTTATGTGATTCTCCCTTACTGAGAAGACCTTTTGGTTTATAGAATCCCGACCGGTTTCCTACTCGATATGACATAAACTTGGTAAATATTCTCCAAAAAATAGTAGAACGTAGTAATGGTCTGGGAGTGTGATTTTCTTCTCAACTCTGGGTGTAAGGTCAATCATTCGGCTTAACTTGTACTATATACCTCTCAGCCGTAACTCATATAGTTAATAATGGGTGATCACTAGTACATGTACACAAGTTATCCAATATAAGAAGATACCAGGTGGGTCTCGGTATCAGGCCTTACATGTGAGTGTACAGTCTGAGGGTTCCAACCGTTGCCGTTGAATGGGTGGGTTTGGGACAATCTGCCCGTATGAGAGTCACAAAAAAAAAATTACTATTGCGACAGTTAAAGCACATTGTACATGTTATAGAAAATAAAGGAAAAAAAAACAAAAAAAAGGTTTCAATTCTAGTCTTTTTATTATAGTCCTTAGCAGAGTAGCCACTTTAGTGAACCACCTCAAGAAATTCCTTTTGGAACCGTGAAAGGTCTAAACGGAACTCAAAGTCGCCATGTTATTTAATGAAATAAAGGAAAAAAAGAGAAAAAAAACCCTAAAAAGACTCTAAATGTCCAACTAGGTTTCTAATCTACTTTGGACACCCTATTTTTGTTGTTATCGATTAAATAAACATTGGGCAATAATATTATTTAAAGTTTAATCTTAAAGTATAGGCCCAATAAAATAACCTAATCAATCTAATTTGGTCCAATCCAATCCGGTTGTTCAGTCCAATGTCCAACTCCGATTGTCTAGGCCAGTCTATAAGTCCAGTTTACCATCTAATTGTCAAGTCCAGTCCAGTCTAGTCCAATAGTCAAGTCCAGTTGTCAAGCTTACTCCAGCCCAATTATGTAAGTTTGGCCCATCGGCAAAAATCAGAGATAATTATCGAAATTAGGATAAGATAATGTCTCGAAATTTGGGAAAAATCAATATAAAATTATGGGATGAATTGGCAGTTTTTTACTTTTGTCAATTTGTAATTTTTATCAAATATTCTGACTTATATCCAGGTCACAGATTGACATGGTCATTCTTATTAGTTCTGGTACCCCAGAAGTCTATATATAGGCCTCTTGGCCTTCATTTTCAGGAGTCTCAGTTCCAATTCAGCTTTTTCTCCTAGAGCTTTTATATCAATTCTTTGTGAAGTGAAGTGGTATATCATCTCTCCTGAGAAATTACACCTCATATTCACTTAGTCTCTTGCATCGTGGATCCTTCAGAGAATATTCCCAAGTCTTCTCGGTAAGCAAATTGAAGAGGTAAATTTTAATAGCTTTCTAGTTTGGTTCATTAGTCTAGAATTATATCAAGTTTCCTGCAATCACATTTCGTTTCAAAAATCATAAAAATAGTCTTTTTAGTCTAATTCTATGACTGAAGAATAGGTCGCCTCCCATAGGGCCAGAATCGAATTACGATAGTTTTTATTTCGGTTAGTCCGATCGGATACGTAGACCATTCAACCCCGATGTCGAGTTGAAGCCAATAATATAGACATGAAATTATGTTTGTGTTTTTGCATATTTGCATGTTTATGTGTTCAAAAGGCCAACAATCAATAGAAATGAATTAGAGACCGAAAGGGTATGGCGGGTGCCTAACACCTTCCCGCCATCCCTGAACCCATTTCCATGTTTTCAATAAACTAGTTGTCATCTGGACATTGTTAGAGTCATTTTCAGGTTTTTCTTATTTTATAGTGTTTAATTAAGTAAGATGGAGACTCTTTAATGTCTAACCCATCCGGGTGGATTTTTATACGAGGCGGTTCGCTACAGTGGCGAGTCACGTTGGGACTAAAAAACTAATAGGACTACACATGAAAAGTTTTTATTACTTTTTGGTTGTTTTGTATTTTATTTCTATCTTATTACATGTACTATGCGCTATAACTGTGGTACTTGAGCTTTTATTTTTATGCTTCACACATGCCCACATTTGTCCTTAACCTACCCGATCACATGGTAATGATTAAAACCCTTGATCGTCCTTGTTGCGAGGTGAACTTTTCACTATACAGTCAGCTCTAAGGCCTTATACTAAAGGGAACTCCTAGTTTTTTGGTATACCAAAAATCTTGTACATGTAATGGTGATCCCCCACTATATACTACCTGAGTTACGGGGGGGAGGGGGGGGGAGTATATGGTTTAGTAGAGTCGAATGTGTGACCTTACACGAGCGTTGAGAGAAAAACCACACTCCCAAACCATTCAGTGTTCTGCCCATTTTTGGGAGAATACCTGTTTTTGGCCTATGGCATATTGGCAAGGAAACCAGCTAGTATTATGTAAGCTAACTAGTAATCTCGCAAAAGAGGGAAGACTCTGACTATTCGGCTGGTTTTTTGCGCTCCTAACCGGACGGATAGTCAGTAAGTGCATTATTTGGAAAATTCGAAGCTAGCTAGCTTATACCAAACTCTAACCCTACTGAGCAACCACCCAATTCATCCCCCCGAGTGACCGAACGGTAGGTAAGGTTGTCTCTATTCCAAAATTCTACCCTAACCTTACTGACCAACTGGTCGATTCATGCACCTGAAGGACCGGACGACTAGTCAGAACCTCTCTTGTCCCAAAACTCCACTCGAAATGAAACCCTAACCTGCTGACCAACTTCGAATGACCGGATGATTAGTCAGATCCCCTCTCTACCCCAAAATTTCACTCAAAATAAAACTCCAAACCCGACTGACCAATCGGCTAGTTCATCCACCCGGATGACTGCACAGTTAGTTAGACCCTGCCTATGCCAAGATATTATCCAAGACAAGACCTAGCTATTGACTAACTGGGCGGTTTTTCATCCTAAATGACCGGGTGGTTAGTCAATCCCATCCCCATACTTCTAAAGATCCAAAAAGGACCCAGTTAACAAGAAAACATCAATTTCCCCATGGGGTATAAATCCTCCAGTTTGAGCTATGTGGTCTTTATGATTACATTTTAAAAAAAAATCTCTATACATTTAAGCATAAACGTGGTCGGTATCGGGACTCATCTGGGAAGCTTACACGAGACTCATCTGGGAAGCTTACACGAACTTCCAATGGCTGATAAATACCCATAGATGCAGACTTGGTATGTATCATCAATGAGTTATAGAAGGAATTTCGGACTGGTTTTACAGCCCTGGCAAATTAGCAGTCTCGAACAGCCGAGGAAATAGACCACCTCAAGAAGAAGGGTAGAAAAGAACCAGAGGATAAAAATGAGGATGACAAGAAAAAACGTCCCAAGTTTAGGGAAGATAAGCTGGCAGCACTTGAATCCTAAGTCACCCGAATGAAGAGAGCCGACGACCCATTAGATCTCAATGCGTTGACCATGAACCCCAAGGATATGTTGTCCTTTAATTTTAAGATGCCAGAGATGGACAAACTAAGTGGAACCACATACCCCAAGATCCACCTCAAGATGTACATGCATGCACTAGTGCCCTATGGTGTCAATCCGAATGAGTTGATACAACTTTTCCACCGTACCCTCTCTGAAGCCGCATATCGTTGGTTCTTCACATTAGACAAAGCCTGCGTTTGAACTAAGGAGGATGTTGGGAGAGAGTTTGTAAAACAATATCAGTACATTGCCGACTTGGACATTACCCAAAGAGACCTAGAAACCACCAAGCAAGAACCAAGAGAATTAGTGTTCACCTTTATTATGAGACGGAGAAATAACGTTGCTCAGATGGTAAACCACCTTACAGAAGAAGAACATGTGAATATAGTGAAAAATAATCTGCTCCCCTTTTACCATGAATACATCTTTAGTCACTACCACACCTCGTTCAACGCATTAATGGGATCTTTCAAAATCAAGGACGCCATCAATGAGGGGACCATTTCCCGTGAATCGAGGCCAGGGGTATATCGACCAGGTTTGAGGAACTCTAATGTGCAACCGAAGCTTCCCAGTGCGACCAATGTCAACAATGTACAAGCACCACAAATAGTATCCTAGGAGGTCATCGTAGAGCCTAAAAGGAAATTCACTCTGTTAAATGCACCAATGCCCAAAGTATTTGAATAGTTATTGAGGGCCATGATATCCAAGCTACCACCTACCCCCATGCCAGCAATGATATCGAAAGGATACAACATTCAGGCTTCCGTGCCTACTATCAATATAAGGGACACCCCACAGTTATATGCATGAGTCTCAAGAATGCCATCCAAGATCTTATTAGGAAAGGTGAAATTTTTCCTCCCACCAAACCAAATGTTAGGAAAGAACTCTTATCGCCTCACAGGGTTAACTTTATCAGTGATAGGCTACTAGTGATAGATCCAACTGCCCTTATCACTTCAGCAAGTCAGTGTGTTCAGCTAGTTTTAGTTTGTGATTCTTTTCCAGAAATCTGTGATGTTATGACATGGAAGATTTGATGAAAGGCGAGGCCTTCACTGCTGAGGAGGAGTATGATTAATAGACAAACTTTTTGTTCAGGCCCAATACCGACATATCCCATCTAACTAGATCAGGCCAACCTTAGCAAACCATTCCCCAACTAGCTACATCCGACCCACTATTCTTTGAAGACCCCCCAAATAATAAAGTGTTTAGACAGTTAAAGGAGACCCAGGCAAACATCTTCATTTGAGGGTTACTATTTGCTTCCTATTCCCACAGACAAGCCCTGAACAAACTACTTATCAAGGCCCAGATTATTATTCAAACCCAGCCCAAAGACCTATCCCAAGTGCTAGGGGCTATCCGTTATGGGAATGTTCTCACTTTTTTTTGAATCAGACTTGCCCATGTTAGGACCTAACCTCAATGACCCACTACATATCACTATGCGAGCTCTTGATAAGAGGATTCCCCTAATCCTCATAAATAATGGTTTTGTTCTGAATGTCTGGCCTCTATGCACTATTCAAGTCCTTGGTGTTGACCCTTCAGAATTCACCTTTTCTAACCAAGCTGTCCGAGCCTATGATAAAAACTGGAGAGAGCTTATTGGCACAGCCAAACTCCCTATGACTTTTGGAACTGCTACTTTTGAAGTTGAGTGTCAAGTGTTGGATATTTCTACTGTTTTCACTCTATATGTGCGATTCCCTCTATGTTGCATTAGAAAGTTAAGTTTGATTTGGATAAAACCATCTTTACGATCATGGGTGACGCAACTACCTCAAATTACACAGGTGGAGAGTGATAAGGATAGCATTATGGTTCTGCACGACTCACTAGATGTGCTACTTAACGAATTCAGGATTGATAACAAATTGCAATGTTTGGAGTTCGAGGACATCTTTCTGGGAAAAAATGTCCTCATTTTGTTTCCCTATAGCAACAAATAAGTACTTCCCATGTTGAGACGAAATTATTACTTTCCCCAGAAGGGTTTGGGCAGGAATTGCCAAAGACTTCCGAGCTTTCCAGTTCTCGAGAATAAGAAGGATTAGTTTGTGTTAGGGTACAAGCCAGCCAAGAAGGAGAATACGAAAGCTATCAGAAATATGGTCTAGGCAAGAAGGACAGAGAGAATAGACAGTTCAATGTCACGACTAAGGTTCCTACCCTAATTGGATGCTTTGTCAAAGAAAGAGAAAGCCTTTCTAGAATGCAGAAACTGGGAAGTTGTTCGAAGGATGAGAAATTTTCTATGACTATGAATGGATTGAGGATGAAGAGCTACTGAGCCAAATTGAGCGAAGCAAAGAAGACACCCCTGATTGGAAGGACTTCATGGGTCGGAAGGAATGACAGTATGCTTAAGCGATATGTATATCTTGGTCCTTATCTGCAAAGTGGACGACCAGATTGTGGACCTTACAAGTCTAATCACTCCAGCACAGGGCAATGCACATAATTGGATGGTCGAGTACAGATCGCCCACTGTGGGAGAAATTACCAAATGACATCCTGCTGCCGAGGCTGCTTTCGGACCAGAAGACATGGATGCTTGTGTCTCTCTAGATAATCTGAATTTGCTCAGTTACTATGTTCTCCTTAACTTTCTGATTGATAATGTGATGGTAGATTTTGATTACCCTTGGGTGCTGATTTAATTCACGATCAATTAATCAATACGGTTAATGATGAGTCACAACTAATGGACACAAAAGAGAAAAAATATCTAAAAGAAATAGAAAATTGAGAGTTTGGTCCAGTAGACCCAGTGGCAGAAGAAACAATCAAAGTCAACATAGGTACACCCAAAAATCTAAAAGAAATCAAGATAGGGTAGCCTAGATGAGTGAGAAAGATAGGAAATTACTCCACTTTTGTGAGAATTCATAGAGGTATTTGCTAGGTCATATAGTGACAGGCCTGGTATCAAAGCCAAACCCGTCGAACAGAAGAAACATAAGTTGAGACCAGAGTGAACTCTACATTGGATTCATCAGAGTGATCGAATACCCTATCTGGTCAGCCAGCATTGTACCAGTCCTTAAACCAACCGGCCAGGTCCGAGTATGTAATTGACTACCGAGACCTTAACCGAGCATCCCCTAAAGATGAGTTTCTTACGCATCATATATATGATCATAGACAACATCGCAGAGCACGAGTTGGTTTTTTTTGGTGGATTTATTTGCAAGATACAATCAGATAAAGATGGCTCTTGAGGATCAGGAAAAAACAGCTTTCATCACCCCCTGAGGCACTTTTTGTTACACAGTACTGCCCTTTGGATTGAAGAACGTCGGGGCTACGTATCGACGAGCCACTACTACCCTTTTTCATGATATGATTTATAAGGAGGTAGAAGTGTACGTCGATGAATAATCTAGTTTAAGAAGCATAGAGACCATTCCACAGTCCCGAGAAAATATTTGACAGGTTGGGGCAATACAATGTGAGACTCAACCCACATAAGTATGTATTCGGGGTTACAGTAAAAAAATTACTAGCATTTATGGTTAGCAAGTGGGGTATAGAGGTTGACCCAACTAAAACTAAATCCATAGTTGAGATGCCCACCTAGAAGCAAGAAAAAAATTTGAGGGTTCTTGGGCAAAATCCAGGTTCATATTCCAACTGACCATGATTTGTGAGCCTATGTTCAAGCTATTGAAGAAAGATTCTTTTAGAGAGCAAAAACCATTATGCCAAGAAGCCTTCGACAAAATCAAGCAATAGTGTAACAACCCTCTAGTCCTGAGTCCCCCAGTACCTGGCAGTCCCTTACTGCTACACCTAACTGTGACCGAGACTGCAGTTGGAGCCATGTTGGCCCAACATTTATGAAATCCTTTAGTTAAGAGGGATATTTACTATGTCAGCAAGAAGTTGACCCAAAGAAAGGTGAATTATTCATCTTTAGAGAAGACGTGCATATCTCTTGTT
Organism: Escallonia rubra; assembly: GCA_033065855.1. Taxonomy (NCBI): domain Eukaryota; kingdom Viridiplantae; phylum Streptophyta; class Magnoliopsida; order Escalloniales; family Escalloniaceae; genus Escallonia; species Escallonia rubra. Next base: position 139,136 of record JAVXUO010002657.1, on the reverse strand, counting down.
TGGGTAACACAGAAATTGAGACCGTTATGTTTTGGCCAACCTTATCAATTTTTTGGCCAAGATAGATCGCATGAGGCATCCGTTTGAGAAACCAGTCCTATCTGACTGTACAACAAAGTGGTTTCTGTTGCTTTCGAATTTTGACATTTCTTAGGTCACTCAAAAGTCCATCAAAGGAAAGGTCGTGGCCGACTTGCTTGCAAATTGTCCGGCAGAGGATACCAGTAGTTGGGAGGTAAAATTCCTAGAGGAAGGAGTTTGTGTCATTGAGTCAGAGATGAGGTGGCAATTATATTTTGATGGAGCAGCGGATAGCAAAGAGTTCAGAGTAGGGATACTGTTAATATCACTAGGCAGAGCCTATTCGCCTATAGCCATCAAGTTGACTTTCGATAGTACTAACAACACCGCTGAATATGAGGCATGTATCATCAATTTAGAGACGGAGTTGAGCTTAGGAGTCAGAAAGATTATAGTGTTTAGTGATTCAGAGCTGATCATATATGATATACAAGGAGTGTCAGAGACGAAAGTCTACAGGCGTACCATGCCCGTCTAGAGAAGATTGTGGATCAGGTCGATGGTGTAAAGTTCCATTACCTACTCCGGCTCAAAAATAATTTTGCTGACGCCTTAGCCTTACTCGCAGCAATGGTGGACATACCCAAGGGATAGGAGGTAGAACTGTTTGTGATACTGAAAAGTGATCGACCACATTATTATTTCATGATTGCACTCGTAGAGGAAGATGGGATAGCCTAATCATGGTACATTTATGTCCAGAACCTTATCCAGGGATGGTAAATACCCTAACAAATCTTCCACAAAAGACCATGTATCTTTTAGGAGGCAGGGAAAACGGTTTATGATATGCAACCAATGCTTATACAAAATAAATATAGTGGAGAATACCTATTGTGTGTGACAGAGAGAGATAGCAGATAGATTATGAAAGATATAGATTCAAGAGAGTGTGGACCGCATATGAATGATTGTACGTTAGTGAAGAAAATTCTCCAACGGTGAGTGATATTATTAGAGTACAATTAAACAAGACTGCATCAAGTATTTAAGAAGATGCCATAAGTGTCAAGTGTATGCCAATCTACAACATCTCCTTGCTTGAGAGTTATACAACATGACATCTTCATGGCCCTTTTTGGTTTGGGGAATAGATGTAATGGGGAAGATCGTTCCTAAAGCTTCTAACAGACATGAGTTTATACTGGTAGCTATAGATTATTTTAAGTAGTGGGTGGAAGCTGCTTTATGCATGCTCAATGCCAGGAAAGTGGCCTAGTTCATTTAGACCAACATCATTTGTCGGTACGGGGTACCTCAAAAGTTGATTTCAGATAACGGGTTGCATTTCAAAGGGAAAGTCATCAATTTAGCCGAAGATTATGAGTAATCCGACATTGCTCATCACCCTACTCATCACCCTACCATCTGCAGACCAATAAGACTGTAGAAGCTGCCAATAAGAATATTTAGAATATGCTGAGCAAAATGACAGGTTCCTGCCAGAGTTGGTTGGATGAGCTTCCATATTCTTTCTAGAGATATAGGACATCGGTAAGAACATTAAGCGGGGCTACCCCATATTCGCTAGTTTATGACATGGAAGTCATCCTCCCATTGGAATTGGAAGTAGACTCGCTAAAAATATTGTTGGAAAACCAAGTAGCCGAGGAAGATTGGGTGCGACACTGATTTTATGTTATGACTCAATGGCGAGGTATCCAACCTAACTGAATCAGGACGAGTGTACTAGACCACACCCCCAACCTACCATATTTGACCCGCTATTTTCTCAAGACCATCCTGATGATGAAGTTGTAAGACAATTGAAGAAAACCTAGGTGAACATTTTTATTTGGCTTTTATTATCCACCTCATACTCTCACCCTCAAGCCTTCATCAAACTATTTATTCAAACCCAGCCTTAAAACATGCATCAAGCGCTAAAGGCTATACATTATGGAAATGTCGTTACTTTTTTCGAGTTAGATTTGCCCAAATCATGATCGAGCCACAACAACCCACTCTATATCACCATGCGAGCACTTGATAAGAGGGTTCCCTTAATCCTCGTAGACAACAATTTTAACTTGAATGTTTGCACCCCTATGTACTATTTAAGCTCTCGGCATTGACCACTCGGAATTTACCCCCTCCAACCAAGCCGTTCGAGCTTACGGCAATACTCGAAGAGAAATGATTGGTACAGTCAAGCTTTGATGACTGTTGAAACCACCAGTTTTGAAGTCGAGTTTCAAGTTTGGATATACAGCAGGCAGTGCGGTTAGATTAGACTGGTTTCTTGTATAGGTAATTCATGGGATATATTCTTGCCAACAGTTTGATAATGTCAGCCAAAACATAATGTTTTAATCTCTGTGTTACTCAAACCAAAGATGCGGATGTCTTTTCTAAGGCTAAGTAATTTACCACCCCCCCCCCCGGCTCAAATGGCTCTATCAACCAAAGAATTCTCTAAATGTTGGGCTAACATGGCTTTTTCTGTGAGGGCTCAGGACTAGAGGGTTTCTGAGGTATTGTTTGATCTTATCAAAGGCTTCATGTCATATGGGGTTACCTGTTTAGTCGAATCTTTCTTCAACAACTTAAACACGGGCTCACAAATCATGATTAGTTGGGATATGAATCGACTAATGTACTGAATCAACCTTTATTCCCCCTTTCCTCACCATAAACCCTAACAATTATTCGGTTGTAACCCCGAACACGCACTTCTGGGGATTGAGTCTCACATTTTACTGTGTTAACCTTCCAAAATACTTTCTCAGGACTGTGTAGTGATCTTCACACTTTCTAGATTTGATAATCATGTCATCCACATACGCTTATACTTCCTTATGAATCATATCATGGAAAAGGGTGGTAGTGGCTCACTGGTATGTCACCCGACGTTCTTCAAACAAAAAGGCACACTGTCTAACAAAAGGTTCTCCAAGGGGTGGTGAAAGTTGTTTTCTCCTAGTCCACATGAGCCATCTTTATTTGGTTGTACCCCATAAGACAATATGCGAAAGACACCAACTCATGTTCAGCTATGTTATCTTAATCATATCTACGATGGGTAAGGGAAAGTTGTCTTTAGGAGAAGCTCGGTTAAGGTCTCGGTAGTCTACACGCATTTTGACCTGACTGGTAGGCTTAAGGACTAGTACAATGTTGGCTAGCCAGATAGGATACTTTATCACTCGGATGAATCCAATGTGGAGTAGCTTCATAACCTCCTATTTAACTTTAAGGGACCACTCTGGTCTCAACTTACGGAGCCTCTGTTTGACAGGATAATTAATTCATATGCAGTGTTCGGTACATGTGTTACATTTGATTGTTAAAGATGGGTTAAGTGTGATAATAGAGGGAGTGCAAAAAATTAGAGAGTCTATGGCTTTCTTTAGGGCAACACCAAAGAGAGACGAGAAATTTGAAGAGATTGTTCGTCAACTGCGCATTTCAAGCACAAAAAGGTTGGCACTTGATATTTTACAAGATGAAACTCAATTTTTTTTATGCTTGAAATTTCTTTTTTGTATAAAGATATTTTTCTTGGCTTAAAGCAATAAGAGTCTCAATATAATACTTGCCTAAGTAAAGAGGAGTGGAGTTTTGCAAGAGAGATGTAGGGCAAGTTAAGGTTGTATTGTGAAATAACATAGATGTTTTGAGGCACAAAGTATCCTACAACTAACATGTTTTCTTCTAAAATTTGTGAGATTAGAATGGTGTTAGATGAGTGGCTCGTGAGTTCAAATAAGGTGATTAGAAGTATGGCTAAGAAAATGCTCGGCAAGTTCAATAAATATTAGTCAAATATTCATGGAATCATGGCAGTTGTTGTAATGCTGGATTGTAGATACAAAATGGAGTTAAAACATTCGTGAGTACCAAAACAGAAAGGTTAGTGATCATGATACTTGTATTAGTTCATATGTTCCCTAAGAACGTGTGAGGTTGGATGTCAAGATTCTCTTAAAGGTTTCGATGAACATATCAAGAAGAAGAGAAAGACTACAGTAAAATCTTAGTGAGATCATTATGTTGAGGAGGATGTGTTGCCTAGGTCTTTGAACTTTGATATTTGGCTTAGTGGAAGACTAATATATTGAAATACCCGACATTATAGCTGATGGCTAAGGATATTCTTGTTATTCTCATAACTACAATCACATCATAGGTGTCGTTTAGCACAAATGATAGGTTAGTGAGTCCTGACCGTAGTAGGCTTCATCCAAAGACATTGGAAGCCCTAATGTGTGCTCAAGACTAGTTATAGGGTGCGGAAATGAAAGGTAAACTCATTCTATGATTTCATTTGTGGAGTTAAATTTGACTTTACGTTGAATTTTGACGTACACTTCTAAATTGGTATTATTGTGTTGTAGGTGTATCTAATCTAGCACACAGGGGATATGCAACAATTTATGATGACAAGGATGGTGACAACTCATGTGTTACAGATGTACGATTCTTTATGCAAATTATATTTCATTTAATTTGACTCTTTACTTTTTTTTGTATATATTTATTTTTATGTCATATTTTCCTTCAACTTTTTACGGTGAGCAGTTACTGTGTATGTAATTGGAGTGTGGACCATCTGGACTAGCTTGCTTTGAAAACTGTTTTGCTGCTTTCTACGGTTGTATTCATATTTGCAGCTTTCAAGCGATTGCATTGCTGCATTTGTATTGCAGTTAAACTATTTAAAAAATGTGGTGTAATCTATTTGAAGGTTAATTTGAACTGTCGTGTGATTTATTTGAATAGTGATGTAATCTATTAATCTCTCATTTAGGATTTTTTGACATTAATTTTGTTTTTTGTGATACAGTTTTGTGCACGTTTTTGTAATATATGTTCAAAATTGTGCACAGGGCAGGGCGGGGCCGGGTTTTCTACACTTGCTTAGGATCGATAATGGTATTGCACTTACATGACCCGGTGGCCTAGGCGGGCCGGGCCGGGTGGGGTTTTTGGGCTACCAGGGTGGGTACAGATTTTATAAGATCTGCATCTGATCCATCCCATTGCCATTCATATTTTAGGAACATGTGTCACCGTCTTATTTGCAATAAAACTTATTCTAAAGATTAATAAATAACACGTAGCAATTTAATAGGGGTAGAGACTCTTATTAAGTAACCCACTGGTATGTAAATTTGTTGTGGGGCTTTTATTGACTGATCAATTGCTCCGGTATACCCTGTATAGAACCCCTGAAAAGAGAAGCAAAAACTACGATTTTCTGGGGTTTTATAGTTTCTACCATGTTCATCAAAATCATTTTAAACTTGGACATCCTAAAACCCCAAAACTAGGGTTTCTTTGAGGTTTATAGTTTCAACATGTTTCGATCTCTGGCCACACCACCACCAAATTCAAGTGGGCAGAGGTCTTACCTAAGTTAAGGGATGTCCCCACAACGGACCGTCAATGTTTGTTTCTCCGTAAGCTTCAAATATGTTGCATTGTGTTTGACTTTTTGAACCTGTTAAAGTTCGTCTGGGAGAAGGAGGTTAAGAGGCAAACCCCTTTAGAGCTGATTGAATTGTTGGGCCGGGGGTTTCATTTAAGTTGAGTGAAGTAATGTAGGAAGATATGGTTAGGATGATCACGGTGAATATCTTCCGGTGTTTGCCCCGGCCATCGCGTGAAAGTACGCGAAACGACAGTGTCAAAACGGAAGAGGACGTGGATTACCTAGAGCTGCATTGGACTCACTTGAAACTCTGGTATGAGTTATTTTTAAGATATGTGATTTCACCTTATACGGATGCTAAGGTTGCCAAGCGTTACGTTGGTCGTTTGTTTGTGTTGAAATTTCATGATTTGTTTAAGTCGGAGAATCTAAGAGAGCGTAATTGTACAAAGACTATACTTCATCGCGGATTAATTTTACGCTACACCCCATACTTAGGGGTCAGTTACACCCAGCACCCCATGGTTCTAATTTTGGCACGCAGCACCAAAATTTTAAAAATCTTGGTTTTCAACACCAGATGAAGGTCAAGAGGCACTTTGACCACACGTCTGTTAGTTTTTCAGAGGCAAAATGGAACTATTGCCCTTTAAAGCATACATGTCATCCAGTCAGCTACACACGACCCAATTGGGCTCTCCACGTCATTTCTCTCTAACAGCAGAAGAAGAAATGAAGCAGAAGAGAAAAGAAATGAGGCAATGTCACCCCCAAACAGCCACCGGCGAGGGGCACCAACAGCCACCAGCGATGGGGGCACCAACAGCCAATTGACCACCAAGGACGGTGTCGTGCTGACATGCCACTGTGTTGTCGACGCCGCAGCCAGTTTTTTCAACCACCAGATTTGCCGATGTGCCGCCAGAGCAGCCACCAATCCAACCACCAAGCCTTTTGTTTATCCATCTTCATCGTGGATAGAAAAGATCAAAGCCATGGATGGTTTACACAATTAACTTGACCTAATTACCGGATTGACTTCTTCCGCTTCTCATGTGCAGGATGATCCATCATAGTATCATACGATAATTCTATTCCAATCATGAAAATCTGAAGAATTTCATGGGCGATTAAAGACATTAGCAAGTTAATGATAAGGGAGCTAGTTACCAAATCAGAAAGGCCAGAGCCTATCACAGTATTGTTACCTGGATTCATATCTTGTCGACGGTCGAGAATCCCCAGAAAAATGACTGTTTTTCCATGAAGATGGAAGAACCCAGTGCTTGTTTCATACGTTCAAAGCAACTTTGGGTTGATTCACACCATGCTCCTCGCTGAAATCCAAAGTGGAATCAATCCAAGAGTCAAGACCGTGAACTTTCTTTTCATATATGTCATCTAATCTGCACTATATGTCATCTAATCGCCGGTGGCTGTTGGTGCCCCTCGCCGGAGGGCTGTTTGTTGGTGTCATTGCCCCATTTCTTTTCTCTTCTGCTTCATTTCTTCTTCTGCTGTTAGAGAGAAATGACGTGGAGAGCCCAATTAGGCCATGTGTAGCTGACTAGATGACATGTATGCTTTAAGGGGCAATAAGACCATTTTGCCCCTGAAAAACTAACAGACGTGTGGTCAAAGTGCCTCTTGACCTTCATCTAGTGTTGAAAACCAAGATTTTTAAAATTTTGGTGCTGGGTGCCAAAATTAGAACCATGAGGTGCTTGGTCCAACTGACCCCTGAGTATGGGGTGTAGCGTAAAATTAATCCATTCATCGCTGGTACGGCAAATTCATGGTTCATTGCCCCTTTATTAGGAAATCAATTAGTTATATTTTTTATCAGCTTATATTTGAAACGAAGAGGCATAATGGGGTAGCTCAGTTGCTTGAGATTCTTGGAAGTATAATAAATGGGTTCACGTTGCCCATGAAGGAGGAGCATATATTGTTCCTTGTTCGCAGGGGCGGAGCCACACTTGTACAGGGGGGGGGCTAATGTACCCCTTCATATTTTGAAAAAAAAATTAAAAAAATAAAATAAAATAAATATATATATATATATAGTTTTTTCGCTCGCAACACTATCTCCCTCTTTTCTCCTCACTCTCTCAGTTCACGACTACGGACCGTCGACCTCTCACCGTCTCAGTCTCACGGCCTCAGCGGTCGACGCCTCACCTCACAATCACCGGTCACGGCGCCTCAGTCACCGGTCACCGGTAATGGATGACGGTCGAAGCCCGAAGGCCCTCACGGCCTCACCAACTCAGGCCAGATCTAGCCTAGATCTACGAGCCGGCAGACGAAGTGAGGAACCTCACCGGTCACTGTGCCTGAGCCTCAGTCACCGGTCACGGCGCCTGAGCCTCAGTCACCAGTCACAGACGGCGGTCGGCCGCCCTCACGGCCTCAGCAACTCCGGCCAGATCTAGCCTAGTCTGCCTAAATCTACAACTCCGGCCAACTCTGGTAAGGTTTGAACCTCGATTTGAAAGTCTTAGTCTAACACTTTTGTTTCTTCTCCGGGCAGTCAACAAACATGTTTTCTTGCTACCTAAAATTATAAAAGATCATACACTTGGGAAAAGATTCTTCTTGATTGGATTCTATTGATGTGTAAAAGCCAAGGGTTTTACTTCAATCTGTTCATGAAGTTTCCTTTGCACTTCCATTTGCATTTGTAGAGCCTGAGAAATCTGCAAGCTTCTAATAAAGAAAACCCTTTATCAGTTAATTCCTTTTGATAAACTTTCAATTCTAAGTTATTATAACTATTGCTTACTCATTAGTCTGATTTTGGGCTCCATCACTACTGTAGTGCATAGTGAAGGGGCTCCTCTGATTCTCTATGTAGCTGGCATAGGAAATATGATCAAGCCCCACCTAAATTTTAATATTGCTTCTAACCTTCTAATCTACTGGAAAATGTTACTGACCTTCTTGATTATCATGATTGTAGGTTTGTGACAGTTGACTTTTCCCAAGCCTGTATTTCTGCACCAAATAACACCAATACACTCATGTTTCAACATAATTGGTAAAGCAACACTAATTGAATGAACTCAGTGTACGCAAAAATTATGCCTGCAAATGGCTCTTTAAGTGGTACAATGTGAGTCCATGAATGGTATGTAAGGTTGTAAGCTTTAATGTTTGTAACTGCAACTTTCAGAACATGAAGGTTCCGCCTACGTGCCAGACAAAGTGACAAACTGATGAAATGACGACCTCACCTCAACCGGTGACGAACGAACTTCTTCAGTCTTCACTCCACCGGAAGCGAAGAACCCACCGCCGGCGACAACGACGCCGTTCTGACTTCTGAGGACTGAGGTCAGTGTGCATTTTGAACAATTTTTTTCCCATTCGAGAATTGATTATTTGATTGATAATTTTAGGTTGTTAGTTGTGCATTTGAGAATTGAGATTATTAATTGATGCTTTAAGGTAGTTAATCGTGCATTGAGTACTTGAGAATTGAGATTGTTGATGGAAGATGGGATCCAATTGGATTGAGTTATCGAATATGTGCATTTTGAACAATTTTTACCCCATTTGAGCATTGATTATTTGATTGATAATTTTAGGTTGTTAATTGTGCATTTGAAAATTGGGATTATTAATTGCTGATTTTAGGTTGTTAATTGTGCATTGAGCATTTGAGAATTGAGATTGTTAATGGAGGATGGGACCCAATTGGATTGAGATATCGGATATGTGATTTAGTTGAATGGTGGTTTAAAATTAGGTTAACGCGATAATGAAACATGACTGGAAAAGTAAAAGAATAAAATATTTTTGATTAACTAGGTTATTTGATTGATAATTGATGGATTGATTAATTAGGTTTTTGTGTGCTATTTTACTTAGAAAAAAATTTACTGACTTCGATATATTTTTAGCACCCCCTGAGGTGAAATCCTAGCTCCGCCGCTGCTTTGTTCGGACACTTATTCTGCTCCACAAGCCAAGATGTTTTTTTGCATATCATACACAGTTAGCCCACGGTATAACCCAATTTTTGGAGAAAGATTATAAGTTGGCAGATACTATTATTAGGGGTGTATTCAAATACTAGCCTGTCACTAATTGTCGGAAGGAAGTTCTCTTTCTCGGAGAACTAAGAGAAGTTTTGGAAGGAATTCAACGTGCGGAGTTCCTACGCTGCATGTTCCCTCTTTTCAGACAGATTAGGTGGTGCCTAAGTGGCTTTCATTTCGAGGTTTGAGAGTATGTTGTTATGATGTATTTTACTTAGCTATGCATGCTTGTGACGGTACTTATTTCACGACAAGGAAAATAACTTTTAGCAACGGACAATTTCGTCACTAAAAGTCTTAATATCTATCGCTAAAGAATTTTAGCAGCGGATACTCCATCACTAAAAGTTCGTCGCTAACAATTTTGTCGCTAAAAGTTTGGCGACTGAATTTTCAAATCCGTCACCAAAAGTCCAACTATTAGCGACAGACTATAGATTCCTTTAGCGACGAAATTTTTGTCACTAAAGATAATTTACATATTTTAATTTAATTTTTTTTCAAAAATTATTGTTTTGAAACAACTTTTACAGGCGGAAAAGTCCGTCGCTAAAGGTTTTGCCGATGGACTTTTAGAGACGGAACTTCCGTCGCTAAAAGTTCGCAGGTAAAAGTAATGGACTTTTTAGTGATAGATTGTCCGTCGCTAATGGTCTGTCGGCAAAACTTTTAGCGATGGAACTTTCCATCAGTAAAAAATTCCAGAACACTGTCCTTGTAGACTTTTAGCTACGGAAAACATTCCTTAGCTATAATTTTTTTTTTAAAAAATAATTGTTTTTTGACACCAAAACTTGCGTCATGTAATTCAAATGGAATCACATAAAAAGTCTGCAACCAATCCACAATTTTTACAAGACAAATCTCAATCCACACTAGGGTTAAATAACTGTTGACCCATCAGTAATTATTTAACCCTAAAACACAAAATATATATTCTAATTTAACACAATAGGTTGAAAATCTTTTTTAATCACAAAGTATATACTATATCCAGAGAAAAAAAACAAATATCAACAAGGGGCGGGGAGAAGAGCTAGAGGGGGATAAAAATAGGAGAGGGAAAGGGACCACAATTCCAGGAGCGCAAGGAGGGGAAGAGGGGGTGGGCTCAGGGCTTGTCAAGACCGACATCCAAACCCTGCTCGTCATCGTACATGGGGTATCATCCGTATTCAGCTCAAACTGGGAAGCAATAACACAAAAGCACGCACGCATTCTCATTAGTAGTTGTATATTGTGTTTAAACTTAAGATTGACTTCATAGTTCTAACTGTTCTTCCTCCCTGATCATCCTGACCACCTCTCGAGCAATGCGAAAAACATCCTTCGGGTGTAAATGTCGCTCTGCAGTGAGTGTTTATGTCCATGGAAGGGCAATATGGGGTGGGCATCCTTCCATCACAGCATGTGCAGTCACGCTGGGCAGGTCGTGGACACGCCTTTCCTTCTATTGACGACCCCCGGTGTATCCAGCCACTCGTACTCGTGGATGTTGGTGGCTGACCGGACTGTTGACCAAACATCCTAACCAGTCCATACGAGGCCTGCAAAACAGTGATTTGACATTGAAGACATGAATGCAATAGACATCGAAGACATTATCAAAATTTTAACTATAGACAAGTTAATGGGTAACTTACATCGAGCTGCCGAGCAATCTACGAAACAAACACCTCTGCCGGACATGCATCATCCTTATCCACCATGCTCATGTGAATCTGAGAGTATGTCATAGCACACAGCTCATTCTATTACAACTTTTAATTAGGATCACATCTGTTGATGATTTTAATCATTGTTTTTTTAACATTTAATTAGTCAAAACAGTCGTCATTGCTTTCACTGCTATCAATATAGCTTATAATTATTATTCTCTAAGGTTAAACGGTCGATCATCATTGTCTTTCTCAATCTCAAAGATGGTGATTTTAGTCTCATACAAGCAAACCATCAAAGTAACACCCTAACAGCGATTTCATACATTATCTATAACCATCATATTCAATAATAATTATAACAGTAGTTATAAAAATTCTAACATCAATTCTAACATCAATATAATAATAACATGAAATTATTTCTAACATCAATAGTAATAACATGTAATTATTTCTAACATATAAAAAGTCTAACATGTAATAATAAAATTTCTAACATTTAATTATAATAATAAATTTAAAAACCAGGAAAAAAACGTATATTATTAATATATTCTAACATTGAATTATAAAAAGGTAGTTATTATAAATAATCTAACATGTGATTATAAACATGTAATTATCATAAACATTTTAACATGTAACTATAGACATGTAATTATTATAAATATTGTAACATGTAATTATAAAAAAAGCGTACATACTTTTGTGGAGTGGAGGAGGTGGACGGTGGCAAAAGGCGACAATGGTGGTGTGACAGTGGTAGCGTGGAAGAGAGAGGGGGTCGTCGACGGGGGGAGGGGGCTGTCGCCGAAATAGAGAGAGAAATAAGAGAAAAGAGATTGCGCAGGGGGGGAGGGGGGAATAGAGAAGGAAGACAGGGCTTTGGGAAAAAGACTTTTAGCGACGGATTTTGCCCGTCCCTGCAAGTCTGTCGTTAAAAGTCTTATTTTTTTATTTTTTAAATAAATTTTAGCGATGGACTCTCAGCGATGGACTCTCAGCGACGGACACAATGCGTTGCCAAAATATATACTTTTAACTACACACAAAGCCGTCGTTGAAAGTCCCTCCCTAAAAGTTCTAGCTCAAAATTATGTAATGACTTTACTAACAGTTTTTTTAGCAACAGACACATTCCGCCGCCAAATATCATTCAAAAAATTGTAAATATTACTTTAGCGACGGATTTTAATCATCGCCAGTACTCCGTCGCTAAATATTTTTCCAAAATATTTAAAAAGTTTGAGTGAAGATAGATAATTTGGAAAGTGCTTTTAGCAATGGACACCCCGTCGATAAAAACCTTTACCGGCGAATCTTTATCGACGGGTTACTCTGTCACTAAAGGTAACTTTTAGCGACGGATTTGGGTCCGTCATTAAAAGTCCATCGCTACAAAGCGTTTTTCTTGTAGTGTTTGTGTAGAGGTGATGTTATAAGCTTTTTCCTTATAAATACGTTAATAAATTAATTTTAGGGCTCTACTTTTGATCTTTTGAGCTCCACTTTCATCGTTAAATGTCATTTAAGTGTCACTTTATCATTACTTAGCGATACTTTTGAAGCTCACAAATTCTAAAATTAAACTCAAATATCACTTTCCTACTTTTATCTTCTAATTTTCTTTTTCTTCTTATGTACTTCTAGTAAGTGTTGTCCTATAATCTCAATGGCTTTTCAGTTGGGGCTAATAAACAGCATTTTTTAAATTCTTAAATAATTAGTCTAAAGATTAATTATGATGTATTTCACTTAGTTATGCATGCTTTTGATGTTACTACCGTTTGTCCACTCTTTCGACTTTTGTCTGCTTCTTCTTCTTCCTTCTTTTCGGTGTACTACTAGCGAGTGTTCGTCTTAAAATAGCTATGGCTTATGAGTTTGGCTGAATAACAGCTTTCTTCCAACTTCTTAAAAATGTTACAGGATGAAAAGATGTACTTAATAGAGGCTGCATGGGTTAATTTTGTGATTTGTGATTTTTATCCGTGTTTGCTGAACCCGCGAAGTTGATGTTTCCATTCAGTATTGATCTTATGCTACATGTTTCACTCAATGTGCCATATTCCTCTACACGCAAACATTAGGCTTTTAATTATATTTTCCATGATTACTGCATTTTGTGTGACTTATTAGACTTTTTTAATGTACTATGTGGAGGACGTGTGATGCATGTGGATAGTTTGTCTATGTAGTGGTCTATATTTTTTAAGAAGGTAGAGATTCATTTACATCCAATTTTAGGTTTACTGTTTGTTTAGAAGGTGAACATTTGATTTGGATAGTAGCATAGAAATAACTAATTCACGTCAATTATAGTAAAAAGATCTGTTCCAAATTTCAAAAGGGAAAATATGTTATCATGTTCCTTCTCCTTGATGATAGAAATATTTTCTTATCAAACATATGACATTTTCTTTTATCAATTTAAAATACACAAACAAACTAGCCACTAAGTCCTGTTGCCCAACCTCATTTAGATCCAACTAATGTATAAGTATCATCTTTTTTTTTTTTTTTGGTGCAAGTATAAGTATCATCATCGACAAACTCTCTAACACAAGCATGCACAAACATGATCGAATCAAATATCAAAAGTCGTTAAATATGTATGTTTGTCAATCATATCTCAGAATCAGAAGTACCAAAAGTTACAAAAGGGAAAGGAAAAGAAACAAGATTTCCAGCAAAGTCCAATCCATGATGATTAGAAATGAGAACAATGCCATTTGATACCAACAAGGCGCATAAAAATAAGAAACCAACTATGAGCTACTTTCATTTATTTGATCAAAGCAATCGTCAACTACAATGACGTTCAATTATTTGATTAGAGCAAAAACATCAACTATATAACATTACAAGAACTATGAAGGCAAAATAAATGCACCATAAGAATGTAGAGCAACGGTAGTCAAAGACTGTCTTGCTAATCCAAAATTATGCCTAAAATAAGTAAAAGGAACACGTCAATGTAAGATCTTTATGAAATACATAGAGCTTGTATTCCGTATTTGAGAGGTAAGTTTAGAATTGCTTCAAGACTTTGAAAAGATGTCTTGGTTGTTAGAGTGATACCATGCTCTTGACAACCCCTAATTCATGCGAACAATAATGTTAGATCTCAGAAGGTTATAGTAAAATTAAACAATCACGTGATAGCAAAAAGAAGTATTTGTTACCCGTTGCGTCTTATCTTGTCACTGGTAAATACATCGTGTTCAAAACCTTAATGAATGCATGTAAGTCAAATAGTTTTAAACTAAATGATGCAAATATCTATGCTCATTGGTTGATCGAACATTATAATTTTCTTAAGATATTCAATTTTGTTTTGGAAACTGCCCAGAATATCTTTGTTCGAGACTTCCCGATTAAATGTCGTTGCCTTTTCATGAACATCTTCACGAAGAGTTGGATACTTAAGTCGCACAAGATAGGTGATTTCTCCAAAACATTGTAAACGTTGTTCTGCTTCATTTGAAAAGCCGGATACAATGCTTCTCTCAACCTGTTTGTGCCTCTCTTCTTTGGTTCAACATAATTTCTCTTTGCTTTGGTCCAACACTTTTTGGTTAGATTCCAGATAACATGTTAGGCATGTTCTAGAGTTGTATCATGTTGCTTGCACATCATTTTGCTATTTTTGGCTGCATGAATAGCCATGATGAAGATGGAGAAAACATTAAAATACGGCAAATTGAGCACAAAACAAAAGACAACAGAATAAAATAAAGGGCGTTGCCTGTTATTGCAATCACATTTCTCAAAGATTGTGTGTTACAAGTAAGATGGCTCTTTGGAAGATTTATCTCATCCATTTTTGGATTCTGAAAAACGTTTGTCTGTCAAAGTTATAGATGGCAAAAATAGATTAGTCAACAATTATCGAGAATGCAATTTGAATATACACTAAGTTGGATCTATTTCATACCGAGAACCCATATCCAGGCCATAGTTAGGCGACTTATGAGCATTTGCAATATCAAATATCCATGTTTATCGTGAAATTAAGGCACCCAAAAAACTTAAATGATTTAACTTATTTCGCCTTTTATGTCTATGAACTGTGTAACTTTTCAAAATCTTGTTATATGTAGAAATATATACTCTTAGAAACAAGTATGACATTCTAATAAAAGTTCCTTAAACTTCTCACCAACAGGTAATTTGCACTTGACAACATACAATTTGTGGGCCAACATCCTAGTATACTCTAGAATTTCAGACCACTTAGTACCCATTGGAACTGACAATGACGATTGGAACTAAGTGGTTTGACATTTTGTTCTCTCTAACATGTTAAGTGAGAGTTATCTTTGAGCTACCTATTCATTCAGGAGTAAACGATTCTTAAAACTTGTTCTACTTGACAAAAGTAACTTTATGTAGTGTTGTTAGTTTCATGGTTTTCTCCAAAACCAGCAGCCAATGCCATTTGTCTTGTTTACTCCGTAGTGTTGTTAGTTTTAGGGTGTAATCCATAACAAGCGGGCCAATGCCATCTATCTTGTTTACTCCTCCCTCCCCCTTCGCAAGCGGGGGCAAGCTTATGGCAGCAAAGTTAAGTAAAGTGGTGCTCCATAAAATCTACATTAAGGACTTCCACGTACGTATAAGCTATCTTCTATGTCCTTTCAAATTTACTCTCTCATAACCTACCTTGCACTACAAGAAAATTAGGATTTTGCGACGGACTTTTAGCGACGGAAGTAATTCCGTCGCTAAAACATCTTTCAGCGACGGATAAACCCGTTTGTAAAATGTCCGTCGTTAAAACATTATAAGCGACAAAAAGTTACCGCCGCTAAAAAGTCCGTAGTTAAATATATCTTTTGGCGACGGGCTTTTAGTGACGGTGTCATTCCGTCGCTAAAAGTCCTTACATAAAACACCTGCGTCTTTTTTTCACTCTCCCCGTTTCTCTCTGTCTCTCACTCTCACCCACTCACCGGCGATATTGGCGTTCTCCCTCTCCGACGACCCACCTCCAGCGACATCACCGCCCCCCTCCCCCGACGTCGTGCCCTTCCATATCCGCGTGCCACCAACGCTGCGCCACCAATTCCCTCCACTGCCGCGCCACCAAGGCCCTTCATTGCCGCCGCGCCACCAACACTTCCGCCGCCGCACCACCTCTCTGTATGTCCATTTGCCATAATTTTATTCAGTTCTGATTTATGTCAATTTGCCCTAATTGGAACTTGCCCTAATTTGTTTATGGAATTATGATATGTTTCTTATAATTTCAATTGATTTTGTAACTAATGGAATTAGGTTGTTTAATTGCTGATGGAATTGAGGGAAAAGGGGTGTGAATTGAGGGAAAAGGGGTTTGTATTGAGTGTTTGTGTGTGTGTTTTAGGAGTGTACAGGGTGTGTGTTTAAGTGAGTGTGTGTAGCAGTAGCAGCAGTGGTGTTGTGTAATGTGCTGCAGCAGATACATTAGAGTGGAGGAAAACAAGGAACATATGTTGCGTTTAGATACATTAGAGTGGAGGAAAACAAATTTTATCAAAGGCTTCCCGCTAGCTTTTGAGTTTTGCCAAAAAACTTAGTTATTTTTCCTTTTCGTGGTGTCACTTTTAATTATCTTACCTCGAACATATAAGGTTAGACACATAAGATTTTGCAGATTTTGTATGTTAATTTTAGAGGACAAGCTGATATTCCATAAGAGAGAGCACGTCTCTTTGAAGAGAGATAAGATAGATTCTTCACATATGGCTAATTAGCTATTTTTTGCAAAACAAAAGAAGATACTATAGTATCAACTAAAGATCCTTTAAGACCACACGACGAGTGCTGGTCCTTTCGCAAGCATATGGCCATGTAACTTTGCAGTGTACCGAACTAGATAGGTCTGGTCAGATCTTGCTAGTTATCCCCTACCTCCAAGCTCACACCCCCACAATTGCTAATGGCATAACCGGCTTCGATCGAAAGGCACACCATCGACGTTAGCGTCAAGGTTGACGTCCATGGCTTTAGCAGATGTTATTGAAGGTCTTCATCGGTGCTAGTTTGAGAGTTATCGCGGCAGGAGACGCAAGTGACGGTGGAGTGGTGGGTAGTGGCGGTGGGCTCGGTGGTGGATGCTGGAGTGGGCACTGCCATTTTCTTCTCTTCCTCGGTTCCACACACATATTCGGGCATACAACCAGATTTCCGTTGATGATTTTAGATCAGATTTTACACATACAAATGCACCCCTCCGTCACCACCTCCCGTACGCTGCCATCACCTCCCAATGCCCCCTCCATCACCACCTTCCTAACGTTGCCATCACCATTTTCCGTCACCTTAGCCGTCACCTCCAGCCAAACGCTATCGCAGTCCACTTTACCACTGCCCTTCGCCCCACGGCCTATTCTTATGTACTGAACCCACCACAAAGAATCTATGCACCACTGTCTACCTCCGCCATACAACCAGGTAGTTGCCCCTGGCACCATCACCCCACCATTAAGATCCCACTCAACCAATTTTACCACCATAACCCTTGCATTGTCGAGACAAGGAATCTCATAAATGAATCAAAGTGAAGTTGAAATCAATTTGATTCTTTCGGTTAGTTGATTTGGTTCGGATTTTTCGATTTTGCCAACGGAACATTGGGGTGGTGAGAGCTTTGGAGGAAATAAGTTTTCAAGAAATTAAGGGCTGGAGGAATCAATTTTGGTGCAAGAGAATATGGATTTAGAGGGTTCAGTACAAGTATCTCTACTGTAGAAGGACTATATTGATATTTGAGAAAAACTAACTATATTGGTATTTGAGAAAAACTATGTGACGACATGTGCCAAAAAATACACTATTTCAACGGATCAATAAGAGATAACTAACCCTGCATTGTGTCTAAAAAAGGTGCAAATCTTAATTGGTTAGAGATTCATAATGAGGGTGTGAGGTGTTTTTACCAATTCTTTAGCCTGATGAGATCCCAAAATCCGATTACAAGTTGCCAATGGGAAGGGTGAATGACACGGGGAGTGTGATCACCAACTTGGCATGTGCATCAGATGACTTTTGATCCCAATGATCTGTCCACATGATTGCATATGAATTGTATACCTCATTGACAATAACATCGACCTTAATGGGGGAAAATAGACTCACCACGAGAACAAAAGTAAGTCACTATCTTATAGTGAATATGAAACCGACCCCAAACCTAGAATCCACAGATGCGTTTCACTATTTTTCAAGCACATGGAAGAGCGAGCACCTCTGAAGCACGGACACCCCTCCTAGGGTTTTTTGGTGTCCTAAACGGACGGACACCCCGACACCCTCCGGACACCGCCCGACACGTGTCCGACACCGCCAATCGGTGTCCGATATTTTTTTTTTAATTTTCCGACACCGTGTCGGACACTTCATCGAGGAGTGTCGGACTCTGTGATGTACAGTGTTCGACCGTTTGGGGCTACTTTGGAATTTTTGGAACTAATTTCGGGGGTCAATCCGTATTAAATGTAAGAAGTGGACGTTTTTTTAAGAGAAATTGATTGTGCCCTAAATCCCTAATCTGAAAAAACAAACATTTGCGAATCTCACCTTACGGCCGAGAGCTTGAAAGCACCTCACGGAAGCCATTATCGACTTGTAGCTGTCGCCGGAGCTGTTCACGACCATTCCGAAGCCGAAGCCGACGATTCCAGGTGTACACCTGGAATCACAAAGGATTCCAAAGCTTTTACACATGTCGACGATTCCAGCTGAAGCCGACGATTCCAAAGCTTTTACCCGCTGGAGCATAGCACTAGTTTATGGGGGGGTTAGAAGCTTTCATTTTATTGACATAATATTCCTGCGACACCACCCCACTTGATAGATCACAACAAATCCTAACTATATACTACACCACAACGGCCATAGCTAAGCTCCTTAGTGTCAGCACAAGGCAGGATTGGTCTTCACGCTCTCCAAGGGAATAACAAACCAGAACAATTAAAAGAGTTTTAGCGACAAAGCTTTGTTACTACTTGTGCGTAGTTGAGATTTTTGTGGTAGTCATTTTAGCTACAACTCACTGTGGATCTGTTTTTTTAGCATCACTTTAACATAGTTTGATAGATTTAATTCAGCTATGAAATTGATGCTCGTCGATTGAATAATCATCGATTGGTTTTTCATGTTAAAGTAGGTTAAATGGCTTCTGCTTCGGTGAACAGGGACGTTTCAGTCAGCAGGCACTTCTTCAAGGTCATGATGCCTGGTTTTCATACAGAACTTGTATGTCATCCCGCTTTCTCTGTGTTTTCGTGTGTGTTAAAAGTTTTATCTTTGGTTAAAAACTTACCTGTCTTACTGTATTATGAATATGTTAGGCCATACCGGTAGCATTTTGGAGATTGCTTACCACATTGAGATTTGAAGCAACTTTAACCAGCCGCAAGGGGTCATGGCTTGTTAAATTGAAGAAGAAGGTTGGCCAAGAGGTTCTTTGCTTCGAAGAGGGTTGGAACGAATTCGTGCAACAACATGACCTCCATCTAGGAGACTTTGTAATCTTTCAACACATGGGGCAAATGCGTTTTCAAGTCAGCGTGTTTGATCAAAGCACTTGTGAAAAACCTTTCCCCCAATGTTGAACTCTGAGGCGTAATTAGACAATATTTTAAATTAATCGCATCGGATATGTACATTTTCAAACAATTTTGTGAACATTGACTATTTGTTTGATAATTGTGATTTTTGATCGATGATTTTAGATTGTTAATCGTTCATTTGATATATTGAGATTGTTGACGGAGGATGGGACTCAATTGGTTTGAATTTTTTATTACATGTTTGGGCATTAAAAAATTAAAAAAAAATTTAAAAATGACTTAACTTTTAGCGACGAATTAATTCCGTCGCTAAAATTTTTATCCCGTCGCTAATTTCGTAAAAAAGAAAATAAATTAAAGTACGTGAAACAGAATTAGCGACGGATATTCCGTCGCTAATTTAGAAATAAATCCGTCGCCAAACGTTCTATATTAGACGACGGATTTTATAATTCTGTCGCAAAACTTTTAGTAACGGCCTTTTATACGAGGGACTTTTAGCGACGGTAATTTCGTTGCTAAAACTTTTAGCGACGGAAAAATCCGTCGCTAAAGGCCTTATTCCTTGTAGTGTTGGCTCAGGGAGGTAACCTTGTAAAAGTGATATAATTAAGCAAGGGTAATATGTTAAGGACAACAATAATTATGAATCACCAGTTGTCGGTCTTTCAGGCAAATAGATGCTTTAAGCAAGTAGAGTGAAGATTATAAGGAAGGTTAACAAATAAAATCAGAAGTCATAACATTATATGTACCAACCTTAGAGTGTACAACAGGTCACTGTTTTTTCTAACTCTTCCGCAGCTGCATATAAACATTTAAAGTTATTTCTCAGCTTTTTTAAATAAGTCAACAAAGATGCTACAGTAGAAGAAAGTCTAGAATGTCATACATACCATTTCCTTCCTCTGCGCAGCCGTGTTCAACCATGCAACAACGTGTTTATTTTTAAGAGCCTATCAAGAAATTACCCAAGTCATAGTTCCAAAGGAATAAAAGACATGTAGTTATTGTATAACACAGTAGTTGCGCTCAATTGCTTGTCTGTAATAGGTTGGAACTATGATAAGTTCGATTATATTAAAGTTGGTTTTTTGACATCATAAAGAATGAAAACATTAACTTCAGATGAATTATGTAACAAAAAAGTAGCTACAAATAAAATTAAAAAGTTTCAAATGTGAAAGAGGGGGAATGCAGAATGTAAGAGATCACTTTTAGTAGATGGATGAACTAGAGAAGTCTGGTACCACTTTTAGCAACCAATATTCCCTTCTATACACGGACAATGGTTATCCTTTTTTGTGTTTTTCACATCCTTAATAGCAACAGTTATAGGTTATCATATCATCTCTGACATGAATAACCAAAGTGATACCGGAGTGAATCTATTGGGAAAAGAGTATGAAAGCTATACAAAATGCAGGAAAACAATTACATTACATCTTCGCTGAAAAAGTAGCAACATCTTTAAGATAGCATATGGTTACAAAATTTCAGATCTAGGAAGTGAACATCAATACATTTAATACTACTTACAATATAAATATTGAGTCATAAAAGGTCCTTAGAAAAATTTTAGTTGGCTGCATTTACGAAGGAGCAAGCATTGGACAAGAAACAAACAGACAGAGTGTTATAAACACAATAGATTGCTCTTTCCAAAGGCCACCAGTCGTAACCTAACAATGAATACATTTACATATGCATGTCCCACATATTTGTTAATTATTTTCGGATGAAGAGATTGAAAATGAAGGAGGATGCATGCCCATAGGTTAACTACTTCTGAGCAAACTTTCCAATCCATTCACAGAATATGAGTTTGCTTCCCACACTTGAGGTGCTCTTGTGCTAGTACAGATGCAGAGCTTCTTCAATCCAACAAGTGACTTATGTTCAGTTACACTATCTTATTTCACGAGAACCTATCAAAGTTTGAAACTTGGGGAGCAAATCTGACTGGAGCTTTTGCCTCTCTGCCTCCATGAATTTCATATCTAACTTTAACCTGCTTGCATCTTAATAACTTTATCTCTTATCGCTCATCTTCGGATGGTTAGCTTGCAAAATTTACAAAAATACACAAACATTGGAGACTCGTGCTCTTTAACTTCATTCTTTTGTTAAAAGATGGGCAAAAATATAAGGTCAAATTTGCAAGTTTCAATTTTTAACAGCTAAGGTGAAAAAGAACATCATGAATGCGAAGTATCTTCATTTATATCCCAGATATAGTGTCAAGTGAGATATAAGTTACAGTAAATGAGAAAACTTGTATACAATCCTAGTCATGACATGACATACCTTGCATCTCTTGTTTGTTGGCAATGGTTCAAAGCAATGGCAGAAGAAAGTAAAAAAAGGTATGTAGGTGTTAAAATGGAGGCATACCTTTGGTCAAGTGCTTGGATATTCAAAGCAAACTGCGGAACCATGGCAAGTGTCTTTTGTTTTCCAAAGTTGCTGAGAATGGCTATTATCTAACACAATTGCAAGAAAATTAGTGAACACATGTGCATGCATACATGCTCACACACTGGCTATGAACATTTTCAATCCAAAATGACACCGTTTTCCTCATAAAGAATTCAATCCAAGCATTTTTTTGCAACTGAAACTCTCTGCATAGAAATCACATATTCCTCTTATCTCTTTTTGTCAAATCAACAATCTAGATACAAAGCAGCAAAAAAAAACATAAAATGTTTGGGATCAACGTAATGGAAAGCTTTAGACATAACAATATATGAGGCTTACGTGATTGTGCAGATTTATATGAGGCATATTGATTCTTCTTAACTAAGGGGTTTTTAGTTTGCAAAGACTTGCATTTCTTTGCATATTAACAGAGTGGAAGGATCATAATCTTGATAGCCTTTTACAAAGTCTTGCATACATACATACATACATACCAGTGGAAAGAGCAATGCATAGCTGAAAATTAAGAGCAAACCACTTATTCAGGAGGTGGTGTGATGAAGGGTTCAACTCTTGCTCTACTTGCCTCTTAATTAGGAAAGACTACCCCCCCTGCTTCAATAGCTCTCTATTTGTGAACTCTTACACTTGACTATACAGATTTGACCTTTTTTTTTTCCATTGTAGATGAAGTTTGTACTTCATATATTTGCATGCATGATCTCTCTCTCTCTCTATGTGTGTGCCTGTGCGTGTGGTATGTGTGTTGGTTTTCAAATTATGGCTGGTCTATTTAACGCAAAGCTATATAGTTTTCAATTGTGAAAAAACTTACCAAATTTTGTTCGTAGAGAAGGGAAATTGGTACTTGTATTGTTGGAAGAAATCCTAACTTGTGCTGTCATTTAGCTGTTGTTTTCCTGTCTAAAAAGGATAACAGAAGAACTTAGAAGTTTCATGCTCCAAACCTAAAAGAAAAAGTCCTTGCCCAAGAGTTGTGGTCTTTTACTATCTCTATTTCTGCGGTATCTTGATGATGCCCAAGATTCATGTTTGGTTCGGGAAGGGATCATGGAAGTTTTGAAATGAATGGAAAGAGAATCTACTTTCATTAAGTGATTTATTAGATAATAAAAAGTAGAGGGTCTTGAATAGTATTTGAAATTCAGAAGAACTGCATGGAGGCCCAGCAATGTGTTAAGAACAAGGGTTAGACAGTAGCATGGCATTGGAACTCAAAGAGGAGTTGTAGAATAATCAGATCAAATTCGCCTCCCATGTCTCAAAATGGCCCTAGTGACTTTTCCCCACATGCTAAAGACACTGAATTAGCCAATCATTATCTACAGTTTGCGAGCTAAATCATATAACCTCCAATATCTCAAAGTATATGGTCCTAATGCCTATTCTTCATATGCTAAAGATGTTGAATCAGCCGACCACTATCTAAAATATATGAGTAGAAAGCCAATTCAGTTATCCATCCAACAATAAAAAAAGAAAATGTCATAACATACCTCGTGTCATCTTTGGCCTTCTTTAGTTCCAAGGCTTGCAATGGCAAGTGAATTTGCATCACTGCTTCTCCATTTCCTGTTTTTGGAAACCTTCTCAACATACTGTGTTTTTTCTTCGGTAGTTAGTTGTGCATATCGATCTTTTGGTAAGTACGATTGAGCATCCTCCTTTTCTCTGCATGTAATACGATGGTTTCCATTTTTTTACATCCTATATGATTAAAGCTGATTGGATTATTAGCTTTTCAAAAGTACAAAGAGATATAAGACAGCAAAACCTTTTGTTTCCATCTGGTACTACGTGTTAAACTCTTCCGGTTGGTTTCCAGGTTGCAGCTGAGTGTCACATATAACCAAATACTAACACACACCTGCAAGTCAAACACATAACATGTGAAATGTTAGACATTAGATGTCAGTGGCACAGTATCTAACAATAACCAAGTCTGGCACTGCCTTGGAATGTTGCACATACGAATACCATGGTGTAGGCCTAACTTGGTGGGGAATATCTACACTACTGTAGATGCTGCAGACTCTCAAGGCCATAGTAACAAATCATTAGCATACCTATTAAAGCAGTCAAGATAATCTGCTATATTTTAGTGTAAGCAGGTTCCTTTTTATTGATGCTGAGTATGGAAACAAAAATTGTCTTTAACCTTCACCAACCAATGTAGGAAACTGGCCTAAAATAGGACCAGGATAGAGAATGCATGAGATTCTTACAAAATCCTTTAGTAGAGAACTATTCGAGGACGAATGACATTAATACTATATTGTTTAAGATATGGTGCAGGCCACATCCAGGCTCTGATATTTGATTATGATTTTGTTTTGTGTTGCACCACTTGTGGAGGTGAAGTTTTAGGGACCCTAACAAGCATTCTTGAAAAACCAAACAGCTTTGTTATTGCGTAGAACTATCAACTTTGAATCCATATCAAGATGTCTTCTGTAAATTCACTCCAGAGGTTAACTACTTCTACGATATGAATCCCCGACCCAAAAAACATGCTCATAGAAAAAATAAACCCACCAACTATATATCACCTGAAGTCAATGTGTCACTTCCTGATGATTGAAACGAGATTTTGCTGAAGTGTGAAAATCAGATCTTATATAAGCCAAGCTCCTAAAGAAAAACCAAATGAGAAGGCACTTGTACAGTCTTGCACATCTTCATGTCCTTCAATTATCATGGCAAACACAAGATTATGCAAAAAGGAATGACTTGCCATCATATGCAATGTTCAAACCGTTGCACGGTTGGCATTGGACAACGATATTTCCTATACCGCAAAGTAGATATCACAAGGGTTTAACTGAGGGCACTAACTTATAACCTGGCTAGGCCAAAGCAGATCAAAAGGGAGGGCCTAAACTAAGGTAATGTTGAGTTGGTAAAGTCAGTAGTCTTCACATGAACAGAAGTATGAACATCTGGGAGTTTACTTAGAAAAATTGGAAATGAAAACAAGTGGGGTTTGGCATTTCTGGTCATGGAGGATCCCACCATAGACACAGACTTATGGCCCTCACATAAAACCAAATTGATGTTTGGAAGGCCAGATGCTTCTTCTCTAATGTTGCCATAAATTGGTTTCACTCGGAAGGAAATATAGGATTGGATTTCACACGACAGTCGCCTTCACGATCTTCATAGCTTCAGTGATTCAATTATCAATACTTGAAAGTTATAACTAATAAATATTGTATTGCCACAATCATGGATCCTGCAGCTTATAATGAAAATATTGCAGCTTGATATCTTCATTGATATTTCTGTACACTGCTAGTAAAACTATGATTGTCCTTTAACAAATGTAATACCCAGTGTAACCATTAGCTAAAAGTGCTTCTAGAGTAAAATACACTACAGAGTAAAATAAAAATGCTTCTAGAGGTGTCACCAGATACATTTAACAATGCCTTTTTGCTTTCAGTGGTGGGGTAGCAGCAAGTTCCTGCTACCATTGTCGCAACAGATACTTTTTCAGCCAAACAATTATACACTACAGAGTAAAATATAAGTGAGAATCCCTATCTAGAGATGAATTATCCTTGGACCCTCGTATTGGATTCTCTGCGATAAAATTACCTTAAGTGCAAGACATAAGGACATGATGCCTTATTGTTACCATCCAAATTAACCAAGTGAAGGTTGTCTTATACATCCAGGGTTCAAGGTAATTGTTCAGTCGGGAGTGAGCAATGCCAAGTGTTTACTCCTTTTTATACATATTGGCTTGTAAGTAAGATGCCACATCGCGGTTCCTTAAGCTTAATATTTTCTCAAAATTGAGAGGCACCAAGGTAAGTAGGTTTTGTAGAACACAACATATATGAAAAAGTGAACATTGAAGGTGTTATTAGACAAGTTTAAGCATACTTGAAAAGCTTGCAATCAGTTTATCACATGCTGAAATCACTTGAAATTGAACATGAACGTATCAACATGTGATAACAATGTAGATGGGCTATAGTTCTTGGACGCATACTATTGATTACCTCATTGCTACTACAACATCTGGATCAGCTGTGAATGCATCTGGATGTCCAACTGAAAGCCTACAACATTCAGCCTAAAAAAGTTTGAAAGACATAATATTTCGCAACTAGATAATCTTTCATCATATAACTGACCAGAGATTATTGACTCTTAACATGTGGATATCCACCCTGAGTGACTGCTTTAACATCGGCTAAATTTTCTGATGCTAGCACTGACTTCTTCAGAACTGGCGGTGTGAGAAAATCTATATGGAGAACTCCTCACCTCGATGATGTCCGTATTGCCTGAGAAATGCAAACGATAAGAAAAAATTGTAACTTTATTCTCATCATCGAGTTGGGCATACATTAATAAGCACTTCAAACGGTGAAGAGATCGTATCCTGTTTTGATCTTTCTACAGCAAAGAGCAAGAAATATATAATGAACTTCACAACTGCTTTAGAATCATCTGCAGATGAATTCTGATTAATATCATCTCAACAACATGCTTCACATCTTCAATAGCGCCCTTGTCCCCAACTCCTTTGAGAAATGCAACAGTATCACTAGTATCACCCTTTACAGCTTGTGCCAAATGACAAATACCCAAAGCTGTGTTGCAAAAAGTATCAACAACTGAGCAAGTTCGGCTATCAAAATACAAAACTTAGCTTCAAAACCTGGAAATATCTTTGGATCTATGAACTAAATTAAACATATAAAGTACTCTGGGTGGTCGTCATAGAAACTGAAAAATTGAGGTCAAGCATTATCAACTCTAGGCCTTGGCCACTTGTCGATATAAATGGATGGCAAATGTAGTCAATCACTATAACTATAAACCCTCATAATTTGATTTCTTTTTGCAATTCGAAAAGAAAATTTCATAACCAATCCTTAAGGCTAAGTTTGCAATGTAATCTTCTAGTCAGAAAGAGTATTCAACTATCAGTTAGGATGATAATTGCATTAAAGCTGTAATAAGTAGCCTCATAACTACCCTAATGGCATGAACTACTTCGTTTCTGGTTGGATACATCCAGGAAAAGTCCGGAAAAGAATGTACAAAAGTTCTAAGAAGCTTAGAGCTTGAGTCCAATTTAGTCCAACGTTCCATTCACCCCATTAAAATTCACTTTCAGAGGTCTTTTTCCCCCTTTCCTCTATCTTTGTCAAACGCTTTCATTTGTCACATGAAAGCTTAAAAAAATCAATATGAATGGCAAATGGGTGGTCTGAAACTTGACGTGGGATTTCCCTAATTAGCCTTCTGTTTTGCTTCTTCTTCAACACAAACCACCAACTAAGAGAAATACCTATTTATATGCACATTTATACAATCACACGCATTTGAGTGACATGAAATAACTAAAGTAATCTGGGTAAAAAGACAAGAGATTAAAATGAAGTGTTTGTTAATTTCATGGATAAAGGGTCATTGCTTACTTTATAA
Source organism: Escallonia rubra (assembly GCA_033065855.1). Classification (NCBI taxonomy): domain Eukaryota; kingdom Viridiplantae; phylum Streptophyta; class Magnoliopsida; order Escalloniales; family Escalloniaceae; genus Escallonia; species Escallonia rubra. Next base: position 111,532 of record JAVXUO010002657.1, on the reverse strand, counting down.
ATACTCATCTCCTTGCGCAACTCCATTCCATTTTCTGTAGCGTTCTCGTTCAGCTTTAAAGAAAGTATAGATAAAAAAAAGGTAGAAACTCTAAAATATCTGCCCTCAATTTCCTCCAACACCTCCAAAAAATTGATACATCATCTTATAATTTTAATTCAAGTGATTCACCTCTGTAATGACCAATCTATTTCATCTTACTCATCTCCTTGCTATTTGTTCTATGGAATTCAAAAGAAAAAGACTAATGGTAACAAAAGTATTACCTACAATGAAATTCCATGTTATTGATGTGCTTTTGGAATTGGGCTTCATTTTCAGCTGCAACTACGTAATTTTAAAATCATTCCGGGGAGATCTCTCCACAACAAAAACTGGGTAGAGGAAATGATGAGATCATGAGGATCAAAAAACATGACAAATTGCCACCTATAAAGCTTCCCTAACAGTTGAAGCATGAACTCAGCTAAACTAATAGAATATCCTTTCCAGGAGATATGTATGGGTTCGAAAAATGCTATATATATATATATATATATATATATATATGGAGTTGATCCGTTGATAGCGCTAGCAAATTAGGATAAGTTGCAAACGTGATCTGGCCGTCCACGGGCTATCTGTGAACGGTCCATATCTTTTTTTTTAAGTCCGTCCGTTACATAATGTAGCAGACGAATTTTTGACAAAAATACCCTTCAGCTCCATCCGCTACATTATGTAGCGAACGAGTAGCCAGACACTACTTTTTTTTTCTCTTTCTCTGTCCTTTCTCTCATTATCCTTCTGACATCTCTCTCTCTCTCTATCTCTCCTTTCTCATTTCTCTCATCAATTAATGACACTTTTTCTCTCCTTTCTATTTCTTTCTCTCTCTTTCCTCTCTCTCTCTCTCTCTCGTTTCTCTCATCAATTTATGACACTTTCTCTCTCATATCTCTTTCTTTCTCTCTCTTTTCTCTCACCATGATTTCTTTTATGGGTTCTATTGATGCTCAGTAATAACGACCGGGATGTAATAAAAGAGAAGATAGCCTTGTCTGTACACAGGGATGCTCTTGGTATAGCAAGTGTTGTTGCTGCAATGCTTGGCTTATCAACACTCTTGTTGTTGGGCGTACTTGATTGGGATGACTGCTTAAGTGAAAAATCTGCATGGGATACTTTGGCTTGGTTTACAGTCTTAGTGGGAATGGCAGGCCAATTGACAAATCTTGGAATTATTTCCTATTTTGGAATGCTATTTCCTGTTATTTCCTGCTATGTTGGGTTTGTTTTGGAATGGCAGGCCAATCACATATTACTATGTTATGTTGGGTTTGTTTTGGATTGAACTTCAGACCGCATTATCTGAACATGTACATGTCAAATCGTAGAACAAATTCAAGCCAATACAGCAGCCACCACAAATATCCTCATGATCTCTGTGACTTCAACAGACAAGACATCCAATCCCATTGTCACCACATTTACTAGACTCTTCTCCAGCTTTCTAGACTGGTCTCTCGTCTTTCTCTCTACAGTCAAAACCAACACCTCTGTAAGAGCCTCATCATGCAATCCCACCTCAACGCGGGTCTTCATCGCTTTCCATGGCCACCATTTTCACTTCTTCATACTCCATATCTTCATGGGTTCACGGCAAGAGTCACTGCACGACGCCTCCTCCTCTCCACAAGCACTCATTTGGCCCACAAATCCGACCCTCACAGTGTCTCTCCTCTAAACCTGTAACATCCCAAAATTTTATGCTAAGTTTACGGTAAAAAAAAAAAAAGAAAAAAAAAGAAAAAAGAGAAATGCTATAGGTTAGAGGAGCTGAGCGTTATAGTTTGTGACACTTAGCGACAAAATTATTTTAGAAATAATAATTAATAATTTAATGTTAACAGTCATAAGTAATATTGATTGAAGTGTTTAGTGATGATTAGCGTGACCGAATTTTTAACGACAACCTTTAGCGACATTTTTTTTATATATATATTTACTTAACGCCAACGTGTATTTTTAGCGGCGAACTATCTGCATTAGCATTCGGTATACTTTCAGCGACAATTAAATTTTTAGTAGCGGTGTACTTATTAGCGACGATTTTCCAGACCGGATGTGTAACAATCTATTTATAATTTTCCTAACAAATCATGTATCATAAATATTATATTTATGGGACCATTTTCGCAATAGTAAGTTGGGTTAGAAGTTTTAGCGAGAAATGTATGTGTAGAGTTTTCTTTACAGGTTTCCAACTAGGGATTCTTTTAGCATATATATACACATATGGCACGTTTGGGCAGCCGTTCAAGGGCTCCCAATTCAGCCGTCACAACCACTGTCGAGACTGAGGGAGAGCTAGAGAGATACACACAGAGAGGAAGGACATGACAAGATTCCGGCGATCGTCCTTGATTTTTTTTCGGTAAGTGTTCCTAAACCTTTTCTTTTACAAATTTTTCATAGATTTATGGTTTAAGGGGGCGCTTCGGCTGGGTGTTTTGTGTGTGTAATTCCGTGATTCCGTGAGTGTAACCGGCCATCAAGCAGTCACAACTGTGGTGGCTGTGACTGTGTACCATGTAGACTGCCGTAAGATGCGTTTCAATGCCGTTATGGTTCGAATGGGAGGGAATTCGTAGAGAGGACAGCCATGGTGGCTGCCGTAGTTGTTTGCGGCTGTGAGGAGAGATAGAAGCATCCGGGAAAGGCTATCTTTAGAGAGAGAGAGAAGAAGAAGGTGGCAGCCATGGCTGCCGTGAGGGAGAAAAGTGGCTTGTGGGTTTAATTAACTTTGTGTCACTGTGTGTAAATGTGTTGAACAATGGGTTTATACATATATAAGTGTGAGGGTGTTAAAGGAAAAGCAAAGAAGGGTGCATGCAGGAAAGGAAATGGCGATTTGGGGAGAGGCAGCCTTGGAAGTGCTATGTACATATGTGTGTTTGTAGGTGTGTATAGTGGTGTTTGTGCGCTGGGTGTATATAACATGTGGGTAGGTCATGAATGATGTGTTTTGTATGTGTGCCGTTGGTGAGGACAGCTGAACAAATGAGAGGAACACCACTGCATGAAGCAGTGGGTTCAGTGGACACCATGGCCGTGCGTTTGTGGGTTATCAGTGGATGTAAGGATAGACCCACTGCCATGAGGCAGTGGGTATGAAAAATCATATGGGTTTGCAAGAATGTGAAGAGCATTTGTGAGTGTGAGTGAGTCTGTGAAGGATTTTATACTATATATGTAGAATATAATGGAATGAAAGAAGAAGAAGGAGACAGGGGTATGGCAATGGACACATTTTCAATTATATGTAGTAAGTGTTTATATGTATACAAAGGTGTGTGCCTGTGGTTTTTGAGAGAATAAGGACCATAAGTTGTGAGTGTATGGGTATACTTAGTGTGTGTTTATGGGTGTATAACGGATGTGGGCATGGAAGTGTGCAGGTGTGATAGTGTGTGAAATGTGAGTGAAATGATAGTGAACATATGCTGTGATTTGTGAGTGTGCCTGGGTGTGGTGCCGTGTACATGGTGTGTGTGTGCGTGAGAGTTCTCTGTGAGGGGTTATACTTGTATGGGACTGAGAGATGGAGTAACTGGGTAGTTACTGAGTGCATGTGCTGTGCTGTGCTGTGTGTGTGTGTAGTTTAACGTTAAGCTTAGCACGAACTTTGCATAGCGTATAGTGAATATTAGAATGTGAAAATTTATATTATAGTACCTGAGACTATGCTAGAATTACTGGTAAAATTTCATAATTTTCTGAGATCATATGTATTTTTAATATTTTCTGTGAACTTAAAATGGTAAAATTCATTTGAAGCCTTTAAACCCTGAAAATGTTCTAGGGAAAATTATAGTAATACTTTTATAATATAATAAAGGTTCAGTGTAAATTTGGTGATTTTTAGAGTACATTTGCTATAATTTTTCTATCGCATTGAATTTAACAAAAATGAAGCTTTTTAAAATATTTTAACGCCTTTTTATTTCTAATTTCAATTTCAGAAATTTTTATAAGTCTTCTAAAGCTGTTACAAAAATTATGAGCCTTTATTTCCAGCTAGAAGAAATTATGGCAATTTATTGGTTTTAGTGTATTTAAGGAAATTATTTTTATTCAAAAATATTCAAAAAAATTATATTTTTATCCCATATGCTATATTAAGCTATAAATAATGTTAAATGAACGATTAGAGCATTTTTGGGATATTTCTGAGTCTCGGGACGTGTGGCGAACTTCGGGGTAGGTTGGCCGTGTGAGAAATCGCTCCGAGTTTCATCATATCCGGGTAGAGAAATGGGTACGCTATGGATAATTATATTAAGATTTTAATGTAGTGGCATGAATAAGTGTTCTGATAAATGACTTTGCCAACCTAGGTTAACTTCGAGGATTTGTTCGAAAGCGTTTTAGCTTCAGCGCTTGGATCGAGGTAAGGGAATTTCATCCGAACCTAACTCCTCTATTTGATTCATATATTATTCTGATTTGCTATCGTTATTTCTTTGGACTCAATTATAATTGTGATGAAATTGTATCGTTTGTCATTAATAACCTTTGTTTGAGCCTGACACGTTTATTGAAAATCTCATTCGATGCTCAGTACTTATTTCTCTTTGAGTGTCGATTTGTTCATTGTAATATCGCTTATTGCATTCTGCATATTGGCATGAGGTAGTGTATTGAGGAGTTATAAGGATGGTCTGTATCGGGGGTGATATAAGGATGGTCTGTTATTGTCGGGAAATGCTAGTACCTTGAGGGTCTAGCTAGTGTTCATATGCATATGTAACCATATTGTTATTAAGCACTGCCTGTGTGGCTTTGCTAAGTGTTACCCTGCACTGCCTGTGTGGCTTTGCAATATACTCATGTCCAATATCATCTGTATTGCTTCAGTGAAATCGAAAGTGTATTTATTGAATCTTGAATTGAGAAATTTGAGAATATTGTTTCTATACTGTCATTGATATAACCTTCTGACCAAATCGTTGTAATCCCTACTAAATGTTGAGCGACCTTACTGAGCTCTCGAAAGCTCACTCCCTTTTTCTGTTCCTTTCTGCAGGAAATAACTGTCAGTAAGATTTCAGGACGGACGAGCTTGAACTTTAAAGTAGTTTATGTTTTTTTCATTATTATTTTTGAGCCTTGTTAGAGAACCGTTATGTAATTTAATAATTTAAGTACTTTACTATTGTTTTGGGTTGGTTTGTTAAGACAGTTGATGGACTGTAGTGCTCCGATATGAATGTTGTTGGGTTATCTTTAGTAGTACTGAATTGATTGGACAATTGAGGATTCGATGGAATGATCGGATAATGCTCCTGAAATTTCGGGTTGTTACAGTTGGTATCAGAGCTTAGGTATGAGATTCTGTAGACTCGAAAGCCTAAGATAATCTGTGATTGAGATTGGACTTTGAAAACTTGTATTAGGTTTTGAAGACTTATTTGAGGTTTTAGCATTGGATTGAAATTTGCCCTGAGTACGCAGTAGTAAACAGGTTACTTACCTAAGCATTCTCGAATTTTATGTATTAGCCAAAGAAGATGTTTGAAGGACAAGATTGTAATCATTTGGGTTTCTTTGAGTAGCTCTATCGAATAGAAGCTATGAACGGTAAAGGTTCTGATTGCGAATGGATGTGGGATACATGTGTATGTCTGATTAGATTGTTGGGTCCTTTAAGGTGATACTTTCAGTGTGATGGATTCAGGAATAGTTTAAACTGATTTGGTTTGATATCAGAGTGCCTAGAGAAAGCGTAATGGTTTGTAGTTTAGTAATTTGGGTGTGACATCTAAGTGCTTTTAGAATTTTCTATCCATATTGGCCAAGTCTTAGTGATATGCTTTGAAGGTTATTCGACGTTATCAACTCTGGTGAAAAAAAAAAAAAAAAATAGATGGGTCAAGTGATAACATGGTTTTGATTAGTGAATTTCACAGACATAGCATTATTATTATTTTGATAGTCAATGGAATACGGATATGAAAACTGAGTTTGACTCTGTGTTGAGTAATCATGTGATTGAAGGATTAAGACGTTTATGGCCATAGAGCGCGTGACAAAAAAATTTGATGTTGGCAATAGGATGAGAAATGCATTAGGTTGAAAGCGTGCCAATAACGTAGCCACCTTAGTTACTGGTTAACCCTTATCAAAATGTCATTAAGAGAAAATTGAGATAACTCCTTGGATTGAACATCTAGAATTATTTTGCGTAAATGTTGACATATGTATTACATTAATGGAATAAAGGCACATTAGCAATTATTGTTCAAGTTAGGTGTGTTATGCTGATTCTTAATGTGATATGAGTTATGGGCTATTCTGACTTTGAAAATCAGGTTGTGCCCAAATATATGGATTTAAGATAAGTTATTGGCTATATTTTAAGTTGAGGTGCACAATACAATCCAGTTTATTCTATAAGGTGTTTCTAGCTTTTAATGGATATGACAAGGTTGGGTCCAGTAGTACTTAGAGTTTAAGTAATGATCTACCTAGCTGGTTTGCGGAAGCCTAAGCGTTATATCCTGTAGTTGGTGAAGTGTTTGAAGTTGCCACGATAGTGAATGGTGTTATTGACTTGTATTTTGGAGATTATATATAACATAATGGAGATTTCTTTTCATTGGGTGAAGCTGGACTAGGATGGTGAGGAGAGATATGCTTCTACTTGCCAAAACTTAACCAAAGTTGTAGAGAAACATTCATTATAATAGTTAGATAAAGATATATAGCGTGGAGACATCATAACTTTTGGGGAGTTACGTAGTCTTAAGTTCTGCAAGTGTTGGAGAGTAAGTGATGACCCAGTAAGTTCGAGCTTAGCACTACATTTTTATAGGAAATTATGACGATGAATATTCATGGGTCATCAATTTTGGTGTGGATTTTAGGCGGTGCACCGATGTTGTGGTGGTTGCTAATAGAGTTCTGTAGCATAAGCGTAATGCTTGGACATCGTCCAAATTCTCAAATTTGAGGAAAATTTCTTTTAACAGAGAAGAATGTGATATCCCGGTCTTAAATTAGGATTGCGTTTCATTATGATAAAATTTATATAGACTGTTAGCAACCGTTGTTGGTTTGGTGAGACTTCACTGTATAACGATAATCTAAAGGTATAAATAGTGACAAAATAAAATGTTCAGACATTCTAGACTTGCAGAGCTTGTTAGAATATTTGCATATGAGGTGATTTTTTTAGTTGGTGGATTAACGTAAGTTACAGTGAGATGGTATGACGGGAGATGAGATCAAGTATAATTTAGAGCAGCAATCTAGCGAGCACCCAAATTTCGAGGACGAAATTTTTATAAGTGGGGAAGAATGTAACACCCCAAAATTTTATGCTGATTTTTACGGTAAAAAAAAAAAAGAAAGAAAAAGAAAATAGAAAAGAAATGTTGTAGGTTAGAGGAGCTGAGCGTTATAGTTTGTGACACTTAGCGACAAAATTATTTTAGAAATAATAATTAATAATTTAATGTTAACAGTCATAAGTAATATTGATTGAAGTGTTTAGTGATGATTAGCGTGACCGAATTTTTAACGACAACCTTTAGCGACATTTTTTTTATATATATATTTACTTAACGCCAACGTGTATTTTTAGCGGCGAACTATCTGCATTAGCATTCGGTATACTTTCAGCGACAATTAAATTTTTAGTAGCGGTTTACTTATTAGCGACGATTTTCCAGACCGGATGTGTAACAATCTATTTATAATTTTCCTAACAAATCATGTATCATAAATATTATATTTATGGGACCATTTTCGCAATAGTAAGTTGGGTTAGAAGTTTTAGCGACAAATGGATGTGTAGAGTTTTCTTTACAGGTTTCCAACTAGGGATTCTTTTAGCATATATATACACATATGGCACGTTTGGGCAGCCGTTCAAGGGCTCCCAATTCAGCCGTCACAACCACTGTCGAGACTGAGGGAGAGCTAGAGAGATACACACAGAGAGGAAGGACATGACAAGATTCCGGCGATCGTCCTTGATTTTTTTTCGGTAAGTGTTCCTAAACCTTTTCTTTTACAAATTGTTCACAGATTTATGGTTTAAGGGGGCGCTTCGGCTGGGTGTTTTGTGTGTGTAATTCCGTGATTCCGTGAGTGTAACCGGCCATCAAGCAGTCACAACTGTGGTGGCTGTGACTGTGTACCATGTAGACTGCCGTAAGATGCGTTTCAATGCCGTTATGGTTCGAATGGGAGGGAATTCGTAGAGAGGACAGCCATGGTGGCTGCCGTAGTTGTTTGCGGCTGTGAGGAGAGATAGAAGCATCCGGGAAAGGCTATCTTTAGAGAGAGAGAGAAGAAGAAGGTGGCAGCCATGGCTGCCGTGAGGGAGAAAAGTGGCTTGTGGGTTTAATTAACTTTGTGTCACTGTGTGTAAATGTGTTGAACAATGGGTTTATACATATATAAGTGTGAGGGTGTTAAAGGAAAAGCAAAGAAGGGTGCATGCAGGAAAGGAAATGGCGATTTGGGGAGAGGCAGCCTTGGAAGTGCTATGTACATATGTGTGTTTGTAGGTGTGTATAGTGGTGTTTGTTCGCTGGGTGTATATAACATGTGGGTAGGTCATGAATGATGTGTTTTGTATGTGTGCCGTTGGTGAGGACAGCTGAACAAATGAGAGGAACACCACTGCATGAAGCAGTGGGTTCAGTGGACACCATGGCCGTGCGTTTGTGGGTTATCAGTGGATGTAAGGATAGACCCACTGCCATGAGGCAGTGGGTATGAAAAATCATATGGGTTTGCAAGAATGTGAAGAGCATTTGTGAGTGTGAGTGAGTCTGTGAAGGATTTTATACTATATATGTAGAATATAATGGAATGAAAGAAGAAGAAGGAGACAGGGGTATGGCAATGGACACATTTTCAATTATATGTAGTAAGTGTTTATATGTATACAAAGGTGTGTGCCTGTGGTTTTTGAGAGAATAAGGACCATAAGTTGTGAGTGTATGGGTATACTTAGTGTGTGTTTATGGGTGTATAACGGATGTGGGCATGGAAGTGTGCAGGTGTGATAGTGTGTGAAATGTGAGTGAAATGATAGTGAACATATGCTGTGATTTGTGAGTGTGCCTGGGTGTGGTGCCGTGTACATGGTGTGTGTGTGCGTGAGAGTTCTCTGTGAGGGGTTATACTTGTATGGGACTGAGAGATGGAGTAACTGGGTAGTTACTGAGTGCATGTGCTGTGCTGTGCTGTGTGTGTGTGTAGTTTAACGTTAAGCTTAGCACGAACTTTGCATAGCGTATAGTGAATATTAGAATGTGAAAATTTATATTATAGTACCTGAGACTACGCTAGAATTACTGGTAAAATTTCATAATTTTCTGAGATCATATGTATTTTTAATATTTTCTGTGAACTTAAAATGGTAAAATTCATTTGAAGCCTTTAAACCCTGAAAATGTTCTAGGGAAAATTATAGTAATACTTTTATAATATAATAAAGGTTCAGTGTAAATTTGGTGATTTTTAGAGTACATTTGCTATCATTTTTCTATCGCATTGAATTTAACAAAAAATGAAGCTTTTTAAAATATTTTAACGCCTTTTTATTTCTAATTTGAATTTCAGAAATTTTCATAAGTCTTCTAAAGCTGTTACAAAAATTATGAGCCTTTATTTCCAGCTAGAAGAAATTATGGCAATTTATTGGTTTTAGTGTATTTAAGGAAATTATTTTTATTCAAAAATATTCAAAAAAATTATATTTTTATCCCATATGCTATATTAAGCTATAAATAATGTTAAATGAACGATTAGAGCATTTTTGGGATATTTCTGAGTCTCGGGACGTGTGGCGAACTTCGGGGTAGGTTGGCCGTGTGAGAAATCGCTCCGAGTTTCATCATATCCGGGTAGAGAAATGGGTACGCTATGGATAATTATATTAAGATTTTAATGTAGTGGCATGAATAAGTGTTCTGATAAATGACTTTGCCAACCTAGGTTAACTTCGAGGATTTGTTCGAAAGCGTTTTAGCTTCAGCGCTTGGATCGAGGTAAGGGAATTTCATCCGAACCTAACTCCTCTATTTGATTCATATATTATTCTGATTTGCTATCGTTATTTCTTTGGACTCAATTATAATTGTGATGAAATTGTATCGTTTGTCATTAATAACCTTTGTTTGAGCCTGACACGTTTATTGAAAATCTCATTCGATGCTCAGTACTTATTTCTCTTTGAGTGTCGATTTGTTCATTGTAATATCGCTTATTGCATTCTGCATATTGGCATGAGGTAGTGTATTGAGGAGTTATAAGGATGGTCTGTATCGGGGGTGATATAAGGATGGTCTGTTATTGTCGGGAAATGCTAGTACCTTGAGGGTCTAGCTAGTGTTCATATGCATATGTAACCATATTGTTATTAAGCACTGCCTGTGTGGCTTTGCTAAGTGTTACCCTGCACTGCCTGTGTGGCTTTGCAATATACTCATGTCCAATATCATCTGTATTGCTTCAGTGAAATCGAAAGTGTATTTATTGAATCTTGAATTGAGAAATTTGAGAATATTGTTTCTATACTGTCATTGATATAACCTTCTGACCAAATCGTTGTAATCCCTACTAAATGTTGAGCGACCTTACTGAGCTCTCGAAAGCTCACTCCCTTTTTCTGTTCCTTTCTGCAGGAAATAACTGTCAGTAAGATTTCAGGACGGACGAGCTTGAACTTTAAAGTAGTTTATGTTTTTTTCATTATTATTTTTGAGCCTTGTTAGAGAACCGTTATGTAATTTAATAATTTAAGTACTTTACTATTGTTTTGGGTTGGTTTGTTAAGACAGTTGATGGACTGTAGTGCTCCGATATGAATGTTGTTGGGTTATCTTTAGTAGTACTGAATTGATTGGACAATTGAGGATTCGATGGAATGATCGGATAATGCTCCTGAAATTTCGGGTTGTTACAAAACCCAAATCCCAAAGATTTGGTTTCTCTGTCAAAGCAGAGAAAGAAACTGAACCCTCCACTTCTTCTTCATCCTCTGTTGCTGTGGTTGAGGAAGAACAGGAAAATGAGGACAGTGAGAGAAACGAGAGAGAGAGAGAGAGAGAGAGAGAGAGGACAGTGAGAGAAACGAGAGAGAGAGAGATGTTAGAAGGATAATGAGAGAAAGGACAGAGAAATGACAGAGAAAGAGAAAAAAAATAGTGTCTCACTACTCGTCCACTACATAATGTAGCGGATGGAACTGGAGGGTATTTTTGTCAAAAATTCGTCCGCTACATTATGTAGTGGACATACCTAAAAAAAAGGGCAAAAAAAAGATCTGGACCGTCCACAGATGCCGCGTGGACGGTCAGATCGCGCTGGCAACTTAACTCCATTTGCTAGCGTGAGCAATGGATCAGCTCCCATATATATATATATGTATATATACATATATATATATATATATATATACATACATATATTGTTTTTTTAGAGAAAGAGAGGGGAAAGAAAGAGAAAGGACAGTGAGAGAAACCAGAGAGAGAGAGATGTCAGAAGGATAATGAGAGAAAGGACAGAGAAATGATAGAGAAAGAGAAAAAAATAGTGTCTCACTACTCGTCCGCTACATAATGTAGCGGATGGAGCTGGAGGGTATTTTTGTCAAAAATTCGTCTGCTACATTATGTAGTGGACATACCTAAAAAAAGCGCAAAGAAAAGATTTGGACCGTCCACAGATCGCGCGTGGACGGTCAGATCGCGCTGGCAACTTAACTCCATTTGCTAGCGTGAGCAATGGATCAGCTCCCATATATATATATATATATATATGTATATATACATATATATACATATATATATATACATACATATATATACATATATATATATACATACATACATACATATATATATATCTATACATACATATATATATCTATACATACATATATATATGTATATATATATATATGTATGTATATATATATATATATATGTATGTGGGAGCTGATCCGTTGAGAGCGTGGGCAAAATAGGAAAAGTTGCAAACGCGATCTGACCGTCCATCCCGAATGATGGACGGTCCAGATCGCGCCTTTTTCAAAAGCTGTCAGTCGTCCGCCATACTGTATGGCGGACGGGTTTTTTTAACTTTTTGCCCTCCGCCACTGTCCGCTACATTGTATGGCGGAGGACATTAAAGTCCTGATGGGAGACAGCAAAAAGTCGTCCACGATACTGTGTAGCGGACGTCCCCTAGGCTGACACCTGACCCCTGCCTGACACGATACAGCAAAAAATGTATCCGCTATACAGTGTAGCGGACCTGACAGCTGTCAGGTTATTTCTGCACGTGTCAGAGTGTCGGGAATAATTTCCACTATACAGTATCGCGGACAGGTGCTTCCCGTATACCCCCGAAGTTCCTGATTCTAAGCTCTTTCCGCAAAATTCTCAAGCTCTTTCCGTAAAATTTTCTTCTCCTTCGGATTCACCTGGCTTCCATTTTCGGCTCCCCTCAAGCTTCGAGTAAAACTTGCTTCAATCTTCTTCACTCAAGCAAGGTAAGTTTCTGATCTCAGATATTTTCTGGGTGGATTGACTAATAAAGTATATTTTTTTTTTTTGGGCAAAAAATATATAGATTTCTGATGATGTTCTAGAAATTAATTTGTTAACTTTAAAGAAGTTTATTGTAGTTAATTTTGATTTTTTTGAGGGGCGCTAACTTCGGCACATCTATCCTATTTAAATTCGAATTTTTTGAGATACGTTTGTTGTATTTTGGCATGATGAATTTGTCTAACGCTCTTAGTAATTTTAATTTGTTATGTTCAATAAATCTATAATTAGCAAAATGAGAGACTTTTGAGATTATGTATATGGTATATTTGTCATCTTAAATTTGTCTATTCGTCAAGATAATTTTAAGGTAATATTTTCAGTTGAAAATGTCATTTGATTGTTCAGCGTAGTCTATATTTCTACATATATGGAGCTGTTTCACAATGTCTGATTTCGTGTCGAGCTCCAACACCCCCGTAGATGCTAGTGATCCGTATCTAGGACGAACCATTCAAACATTGGAGGAAGCTGGAGAATGTTTCTGAGCGTATTCATTGAGGGTTGGATTTGGCATTAGAATAAAGACTTCAAGAACGAGCAACATAACGAGAAAGATATGCTCTCGCTTATACGAGTGCCATAGGGGCAGAAACCCAGTGCAAAATGAGATACGCGTAGGCAACGAGGACAGTGATGACGAAATAGGATATTCGCGCAGAAGACGGGACTTCTTTGCGCGAACGAATTGCCAGGTCAAGATGTTCGTAAGCTATAAAGCCAAGCAAGATCATTGGCTTATTACCAGCCTGGAACTGGCACACAATCACCCGTTAGTAACCCCTTTTAAGGTGAGTCAGATGCATCAACACAAGAAGATGGGAAAGGTTGCGAGGAGCCTCATTCACACAATGAGCGATGCGCGGCTAGGACCTACCGACATGATTAATGTTCTTGCTGAACAGGCCGGGGGAATTCAAAATTTAAACTTTAACACGACAGACGTTCGCAACGCGGTCCGAACCCATAGACGAGCCTCGTATGACCTCAATGATGCTCAAGCCACAATGAGCCTATTGAAGCGGATGCAGATGGAGGACCCGCAGTTTACCTTCGATTATAAAATTGACGACGAGCATCGAGTTAGCACAATTTTTTGGGTCGATGGTTGTTCCAGGCTTGCTTATAAGCATTTTGGGGATGTCGTGACTTTCGACACCACATACCGTACCAACAAGTACTCGATGCCGTTTTGCCCCTTTCACGGGGGTCAATCATCATTATCACTCCATCCTGTTCGGGTTCGCCTTGTTAAGGGACGAGAGCGAGAGTTCTTTTGAATGGTTGTTTAGGGCGTGGCTGGAAGCCATGAACTTCAAAGCACCCAACGTTATCATCACCGATCAAGATTTGGCAATGAAAAAGGCTATTGCCACCGTCTTCCCAGATACTCGACACAACTTGTGCACTTAGCACATAAGCAACAAATACCCCGAACGTTTGCATCACGTGTACGCAAAGTTTCCAGACTTTAAAGAGGATTTTGACACGTGCGTTAGCAAGTCGTTAACGATTGAGGAATTTGAGGAGAGGTGGGAAAAGCTTGTTCAGGATTACTCATTGCAAGACAACGGGTGGCTCTAGCACTTGTACGAGCTCAAAGAGCAATGGATTGGCGTTTACACGAGGAGGCATTTTTCTGCGGGCATGAAAACGACGGGCAGGAGTGAATCTATGAATGCCACGTTCGATAGTTACGTGGGTACAACTACCAATTTGAAGAGTTTCGTCACATCCGCACAGAAAGCGGTTGCGTCGTTGTTCGTGAAAGAAAGGGCTGCAGACTTTGTAACCACGTACAAACAGAGGATAAGGTTGCTTGAGATTCCTCACAAATAGAGGAGAAGGCTGCAGACTTTATGTTCTTGTTGATTGTGTTTCGAAATTTTTCCTCACTTAATCGTGCTTAATTGTGTCGTTTGAGATTCCCTCAATATATTGAGATCGTTGATTGTGAATCGTACGTTAATTGTGTCATTTGAGATTCCGTCGGTATATTGAGATCGTTGATTGTGAATCGTACGTTCTTTATTGTTTATCGATATTGAGATTGTTGATTCTGACGCCAAAGCAAGTCTTCGGGGCGCCAATTTATTAAAACAGCATTATGCTACAATGCAACTAAAACAAGCCTTTGGGTGCCAATTTATTAAAACTGCAGTACGCTACAACGTCTAGCTCTACTACATAGCGGACATAAGGCCTCCGCTTAGGCCGGTGTTCGGGAAGGTCGGAACTAAGTGTCTGGTTCGTGCCAACCATTTTCTGGTCCAAGTTGCAGACAACCATCTGCTGCACCACTATGACGTAAGCCTGGTCATGTATTCTGCGGGAAAGTCCGCTATACTATATAGCGGACATAGATAGGAGGAAAAAAAAAACTAAGTGTTCGAGACTTTCCCTCTGCGGGGCTGTCCGCTATACTATATAGCGGACATAGATATGAGGAAAAAAAATGAGAGAATTGGAGAGTTTCCCTCTGCGGGGCTGTCCGCTATACTATATAGCGGACCTAGGAGAGAAAAATGGTTGTCTGCAACTTGGACCAGAAAATGGTTGGCACGGACCAGACACTTAGTTCCGACATTCCCAAACCCTGGCCTAAGCGGAGGCCTTATGTCCGCTATAGAACTCGATCTTCAGTCATCTTCATCTGAAACTGGAGCATCGGAAACATTTCCTTCTTCGAAGCTCATGTTCCAGTATACTTGTGCTTCATTGTTGTTGCCATCTTCATGTGCATCACGTGCCATACGACGTAAGTTATGCCTACTTTGACGAACTCTCATTCTATTATTTTCCTCACGTATTCGATGCAGTGCCCTTTCAAGCTCCATGTGCGTAATTCGAGGCATGTTGATTGCCTTTTGTCGAGGTATGGGTATATTCATGCTCTGTGAATCAGCTACTAAGACCTCATGTTCACTCATCCGATAAGACCATTCTGCACGTAATGTATTCACATAGCTTGATGAGTAACGCAAACTTGGACGCAAAGAATAGTGAAATTCATCTTCGCCCGCCCAGTAACGACCCATTGCTTCAAAAATATCTCATGGAGTATATGACATTTCCAGAGTTGTTATGAAATTGGGAGTATATCACTCTATGCCCTTTGCAATGAGCAATGCATGTACTTATATATACTTTGAAACGGGACCACTTTATGAAAGAGCTACAGGTTCAACTTTATGAGATGTGACCCAACGTTTGCAATAGACTAGAGACTTGTCTTGTCACCAAAGAGAATTGTCTTGTCACCAAAGACTTGTCAACTTTATGACACGGGCATGCTATTGTCTCCAACTATTGTCATCTTCAATGTCCAGAGACTTGTCTTGTCACCAGAGATGGACAGACTATTGTGTAGCTATCACACCAATATATTGTGTATGCGTGTGTGGGCTTATTTATATATGTTAGACATGCTCATCGCTTTAGAACCAAAACAAAGTTAAATGGCAGGAGTTCCTGGGAGTTCTAGTCTGTGGGGACGTGAGACTGTGTGGTTGTTGTGTGAAAGGAACGACGACTACAAAGAAGTGAAGTACACGGATCTCAGAGAGTATTATTGCGGTTTACGGAGAGAATGGGCATATCGAGTTAAGGAATCAGAAGCGCTACACCAAGATCTCACCACGCTGAGAGCACATGTGCCGCAACGTCGTTCACTTACTATGTCGCAGCGTAATGTTAAGCAGTGTAAGAAAGATGTGCGCCAAATTCGTATGGAGAATAACCGGATGTTGCTGCGTAGAAAACGATTTTATATGCTTCAACTTGCGGAAGAAATGGCCGAGGTTAGTGGGAGGCAGCTCAAATCAAACGAGAGAAACAATATTTTAACCAATGATCAGTACTTATCTGATGAGTATATGTCAAATGAAGAGTGATATATATATCTCTTCCTACTGCATGCTAGGATTTCATTCCAACCGGCACTCATCCACATGTCATTCTAATTGGCGTATCCCGTCTTTTGAAGCATGTAAAATGTTAGGAATATATGTTTCTAACTACATCCGTCATACTATAATGGGGTAACTAGCATGCCTAAGGTGCAATGAGAAAAAAAAAGTGACATAAAAAATTACCTTTTTTTTTCGCAAGCTATGAATTTGGCGCTAAAGTGTACGCGAATAGGCCCTTTATAGGAAAACCAAAAAAATAAATTGTCTCGTTTTTCGCCGAAATTCATAGAAATGGGCTATATAGCGTGCCTAAGGTCCAATGAGCAAAAAAAAAGTGACAAAAAAAATTACATATCTACATCCGCTATACTATATAGCGGACAGCCAAGCAGAAGGTAGCCTCCCCAACACTTTTTTTTTTCGGCCCTATCTAAGTCCGCTATACTATATCGCGGACAGTCAAGCAGAAGGTAGCCTCCCCAACACTTAGTTTTTTTGTAGGCCCTATTATCTATGTCCGCTATACTATATAGCGGACAGTAAAGCAGAAGGGACCCACCACTTGGTTTTTTTTCGGCCCTATCTACGTCCGCTATACTATATAGCGGACAGTCAAGCAGAAGGTAGCCTCCCCAACACTTAGTTTTTTTTTTGGCCCTATCTACGTCCGCTATACTATATCGCGGACAGCCAAGCAGAAGGTAGCCTCCCCAACACTTAGTTTTTTTTCAGCCCTATCTACGTCCGCTATACTATATCGCGGACAGCCAAGCAGAAGGTAGCATCCCCAACACTTAGTTTTTTTTCGGCCCTATCTAAGTCCGCTATACTATATCGCGGACAGTGAAGCAGAAGGGAGGCTCCCCAACACTTAGTTTTTTTTTCGGCCCTATCCACGTCCGCTATACTATATCGCAGACAGCCAAGCAGAAGGTAGCCTCCCCAACACTTAGTTTTTTTTCGGTCCTATCTACGTCCGCTATACTATATCGTGCACAGCCAAGCAGAAGGGACCCAACACTTAGTTTTTTTTTCGGCCCTATCTATGTTTAGCAGACAGTCCAACAGAAACAGTCTCACTTGGTTATAACACTTTGTTTCCCCTGGTGAAAGCAAATCACACAGAACAAATAAAACACTCAGCTGAACAACACAACGATATCAGTGAATCAAATCAATCGCATTCAACAACGATCACATCTCAGTCAACACAGATGAAATCGTCAATCGCATTCAAACGATAAGATTCAAGAAGTTTAAGGACAATTAAAAACGTGAATATAATGTTATTATACGCAAACATTGTCAATTACACGGATTTACAATATATCTAATAGGTCTAGGCCGGCCATTGATAATTTGCCAAGCCATCTTATACCTAAAGCAGTCTATACAGTCTTGGGTCCAGACGGTCTTCTTGAGGCTCTCCGACCAACAGATGTAATCCATGTACATGCAGAGGTAGACGCCGCAGTCCAAGGTATTAAGTTGCTTGGGCCTAGTCCTCTTCAATCGGAGAACAACCTCCCTATCGCCCGCTGCCCTCCCTCGGGTCTCTCGAGAACGCTCTCTATTGACCATGGCAGCAAATAGATTCTGCGAGTAACAGGATAAGCATTAAACATTAAACATAGCAAACATAATACGATTAATCAGTTATATATTATGCAAGTTACAATAAGAAGTAAACAAGCTCTTACCATTGGATTCAACATCCTTAAGCCTATGTACATTTCAATCACACCAATCGCGTCCGTATCATCGTAGAGACTGTCAAGGACTGATACGGTATTCGTTACCGGTTCATAGCAAATCAAGAACCAGTGGGCATTCGTTATAGCTGGGAGTAGAAACACATCCGCCACACTTGCGCGCTCTGGACTCGGCCGACCAAGATATGCGAGTAGGTTAGCGGACGGTCTCCACTTGACCTCGGCCTTCGCCTTTCTTGCCTGCTTCCTCGCCTTGTCCCACTCGTTAAACTCTTGTACTAGCATATTGTGAAAGAAAGCATCGAGGATAAAAATGCGCGGACCGTAGTTAGGCTGCTCCCGACTCATTTGCCGCAGAATTTACACGTAGTGCGAGATGACAAAGTTGTCTAACCACATCCCCGGCGCCAGCGTGGACAGTTCTCTCCACAAGACACTGTAATCCAAGCCCTGCGGGTTAGCCACGGCATACGACGCTCCGTCTGGGGGGGCCCGCTAAAATAATGGTGATGGATTAGGTGGTGTTTATGCGGCTTCAGGGGCCTGGCTGGATGCCCTTTCGGATATTGCCCTCGGGGGTCGACCGGTTGCTTTTGCCCTCCGCCGGGGGGCAAGAGCAACGGAAGAAATTGGCCTCCAACCAACGGATCGGCCTGCTGATAATCCCCTTGGGGGGCCCCGGCCGGCAGATAATCACTTACGGGGGCCCCGGCCGGCTGATATTGCTCGCCGGCCATTTCTTCCACCGGCTAATATTGCCCTTCAGGGCCACCAAGTGGTCCCGCCCATGGGACAATGGGCAGTGCCTCGTTGTAACCGTAAGGCCATTCTTGCGTGACTTGACTCTGAGAGAGGGGTTGGGGTTCCGGGAACAAATCGAAGGTCGGGCCGCTGTAATCGGCCCACAACGCTTGAGCATGTCCCATCCCCGGTACAGAGGGACCACCAACTCCCTGGCTCACCCCTGAAGCTTGCCCGGAGGGATCAACGTTATACGGGCTGGCGCCCGTATAACCCATTCCCGGGCTGTCGACCGAAGACTGTCCCGATGCTTGCCGCACAAAATTCCCGCAGCCTATAGCCAGTGCAGCAGCCTGTTGGCGAAGATCCTCGCCCATTGCGCTCATCAGATCCTTCCGCTCACTCAACTTCTGGAAGAATGCAAGCGAGGCATTAACCTACATCCAAAGAGATAACAAATAAGTAACTTTAATCAGACATTTATATTCAAGACAAGTTGGGCAACTTACGAGATTGTATGCCATACGCTCGTCGATCTGACCCCTAGGCGCATACCTCGCCCCGCGTTCAAAGTTCACTGGGGCTACTCTCCTCCGCGTGATGCTGGAGTACCACTCATCGTACTCCGCGATGCTGATAACAGGGTCCAGCTCCGAGACGATGGCCGCCAGTGTGTCCTGCCAAGAAGTCCAGAGCTCTAGTTCGGCCGCGCACAATTCTTGCGCATTGGCCTTGTCAAACCGCCCGACATCCGGTGGGTCCCTGTTAACCCTCATATCTGGGGCACCGGCGGGCAAACCCTGCTCCAACTCAAAATGGCACATTGCTCGGTCTGGCAGCTGCCACTCTGCGACCTCGAAGTGGATGAGGGGTGTGCGCTGCAACCCGGAGAGCGTGAAGACGAACGACTCTTCTACCCGTCGCGCCAAACGTATGTACGGTGCCCAACGCAATTGGCCCAGAGATAGGCGGTCGAACTCCCCTCGATAGAACGTGATGTCGTGATGGGGATCGACTCTCCTGCGGTAGTGGCTATTCTTCCGGCTGTACTCCCAAGCACACAACCGAGGCCACACTCTATCGGTTCCATCCTTACGCGTCGGTGAACCGGGAGCAAGGTGTTCATAAGACCACACCTGAGAACATGGACAAATTATATTTATATCCTCGATTCAACAAAAGCAAAAACAAAAAAAACAATAACGAAGACGGGATTTATATGATATACCTGCAATAGCGAGAGACATACACATATGGCTTTGGAGTCGGGTCTCGTTGCCTTGTGCAATGCTCGGTACAGATACGAAAGAACCGCTGCACCCCATGCATAATCTCCAACCTCATCCAGGTTACCCAACAACGGTAAATATTTCACGCTGGCCGTGTTCTTCGACGTCGTTGGGAATAAAATTGCCCCCATCACCCACCAGAGGAAGGCTTTTGTGTAAAGCACAAGCTCATGGCCCGTATAGTTTTCCGGCAATACCCCGTACGTATCTACCAACCACTTCAACTTTATACCACCACTGCTAAATCCATCCTGGGGTATCGAAGTGAGGAAGTCCCTAGCGGTTCTCGTCTTCGTTGCTTGTGACGGAGGAGCAATTACCGGCAGCCCCGTCACCGGCAACCCTAAGATGAACCCTACATCTTCTAAGGTAATTGTCAGCTCTCCGAGCGGGAAGTGAAACGTAGTCGTTTCACTTCTCCACCTCTCAACAAGGGCACCTATCAAGGCCCGGTCAAGCTGTTGAAATATCTGCCCATGCGTGAAAATCCCAAACCCAATTCCACGCAGTATCCTCTTCTGGGCGGTGTTCAGTTTCCACGATACTATATCGCGAGATACTTCTACGGTGTTGAGAAGTTCTCTTTCCTACGAATTAATAAATACAATTTGAGCATAACAAACGGTATATACAACGTTCGTAAGCGATAGAAAGTCGATAAGTAATGTATCTTACACCACCATCCCATATGAGCGTACTGATATGGTTGGCTTGGTCGTATAACACGGATGGGTCTTCAGGTCCAGGGTTAAATTCCATTTTTTGCAACTAAAATTATGGAAAAACCTTCTCAGTTTGGATTTTACGTTTTGGATTTTGATAATAAAATGCGAAAATACGACGCTAGCACATGCATAATACATATAACGCAAGCACATGAATGATACGTACAATGTTAGCATATGTACTCATATGTATAAATATATAACCAAATACGGAATCGGATTTTGCAAACGCTTGCACAAGAACAAAAACATACATATATAAAACGCAATATTCATCAGAACTGAATATTACAGACAAAAAAAAGTGTAGATTTTGTAAACTTACGTGATCGATTTAGGGTATTAAAGGTGTTCAAGATAACCGGAATTGCGCCGATATGCTTGCCAACGCCGCTGGGAAAGAGTGGATATTGTGTAGAAAGTGTAGATTTTGTGAGTAGAAAGAGTGGAGAAGAGTGTCGTAGTTACTGCCGTTTGCAAGTATATTGAACGTCCGCAATACAGTACCGCAGATGGCTATTACGTCCGCGATACAATATCGCAGATGTCTATAATGTCCGCTAAACTGTATAGCGGACACTGTTGACGTGACAGATAAGGACAAGATAACCGTCATTGCCGAAAAAACTGACGTGACAGGCCCTGACAGCTGTCAGCCTAGGAGACGTCCGCTACACAGTATCGCGGACGACTTTTTGCTGTCTCCCATCAGGACTTTAATGCCCTCCGCCATACATTGTAGCGGACAGTGGCGGAGGGCAAAAAGGTAAAAAAAAACCCGTCCGCCATACAGTATGGCGGACGACTGACAGCTTTTGAAAAA
The DNA here is from genome assembly GCA_033065855.1 of Escallonia rubra. Taxonomy (NCBI): domain Eukaryota; kingdom Viridiplantae; phylum Streptophyta; class Magnoliopsida; order Escalloniales; family Escalloniaceae; genus Escallonia; species Escallonia rubra. The sequence goes on along the minus strand of JAVXUO010002657.1, from coordinate 89,717 downwards.
GGCACGATCTGGACCGTCCATCATTTCGGGATGGACGGTCAGATCGCGTTTGCAATTTCTCCAATTTTGCCCACGCTCTCAACGGATCAGCTCCCATAGATATATATACATATATATATGTATATATATATATATATATATATATACATACATATATATACATACATATATATATATATACGTATATATATACATATATATACGTATATATATACATAGATATATGTACCTATATATATACATAGATATATGTACATATATATATACATAGATATATGTACCTATATATATACATAGATATATGTACATATATAGATATATATATATATATATATATATATATATGGGAGCTGATCCGTTGAGAGCGTTAGTAAAATAGGAGAAGTTGCAAGCGCGATCTGGCCGTCCATCCTGAAAGATGGACGGCCCAGATCGCGCCTTTTTCGAATACTGTCAGTCGTCCGCGACACTATGTCGCGGACGGACTTTTTTACCTTTTTGCCCTCTGACCCGTCCGCTACACTGTATCGCGGACGGTCCAAATTTTTTTTTTACGTTTTTTTTAAGTTCGTCCGCTACATAATGTAGCGGACGATTTTTTTACAATAATACCCTCCTATTCCATCCGCTACATTATATAGCGGACGAGTAGACAGACACTACTTTAATGTTCTGACACACTCTCTCTCTCCCATCAATTTCTGAATCTCTCTCTCTCTCCTCTTAAATACCCATCCGCTACATAATGTAGCGGATGATGGATGGAGCCTATTTTCTCGTTCTTAAATACTCTCTCTCTCTCTCTACCCCTGTAAATTGTACTTAAATAATGTCCGCTACATTATGTAGCGGACAATTTTTTGACATAAATTGTCTCCAACTCTGTCCGCTACATAATGTAGCGGACAGGAGAGAGGCACACTTCTTTTTCTCTCCTGACATGTCTGACCTCATCTCCCCCTCCTTTCTTCTTCTTTTTCTTATCTCTCTCTCTCTCTCTCCATCCTCCTTGCAGCAACGACAACAGCCCACAACACGGCCGAGCTCGACTCCGGCGTCGCCGCAGCAAAGGCCTTCGCCTCCTCCCCGAGCTCCGACCACCACAACCAACGCTCCCACGAAGACGCGCCCCCGCCACGCGCCCGCTTCATGTACAACTCCGCCCTCGCGACGAGGATGCCGATTGGCGCTGGTGGTGCGCCTATTGGAGCTGTTGGTGCGTCGATTGCCTGGTAATGACGGTGATGGGACGGCATGGCGCGGGTTGGACAGTCTCAGTGCCGTCAGAGAAGAGCTCGTCGGCCGGCGACGGTTTGAGTACAAAATTGATGGCGACAATTTGGACGATGGTGGTTGGGTGCGACGACAGTTTAGCTGGTGGCGATTGGGAGCATGGGTGATTAGATCGTGGTGGCGGGTTGATGGCAGTTTAATGGTGGGTGGGCAATAGCAGTTCGATTGGTTATGGTTTGGATTGTGGTGGTTGGTGGCGACGGCGACGATCAGATGGTGGTGGTCGGTGACAGTGGTATTGGGCTAAGACAGATCGTGAGACGGTGAGGACGGCAAAATCGCAGGCTGAGACAGATCGTGAGGCGGTGGACCGGCCGATGGTTGAGGTGTAGCCTGACAAAGAGCCCGTCTAGTTGGTTCTCGGATCACTTCTTCGTCACTCTCATCCTGAACAGCGAAACTTCGAGCGTGAAACACTTGCCGAGCCTTGCGAGATGATTGAAAGCAAGAAGTTTGGACAAATGTGTGAAACACTTTTACTATCATGTCCATCATCCGCTACATTATGTAGCGGATGGGTATTTAAGAGGAGAGAGAGAGAGAGTCAGAAATTGATGGGAGAGAGTGTGTGTGTCAGAACATTAAAGTAGTGTTTGTCTACTCGTCCGCTATATAATGTAGCGGATGGAACATGACGGTATTATTGTAAAAAAATCATCCGCTACATTATGTAGCGGACGAACTTAAAAAAACGTAAAAAAAAAACTTGGTCGATGTTCGTTTGGGTTCTTAAATCAAATTTCATTGGCAGAAGGGAAGCCGTAAGGATTATTTGCCTTTTGCTTTTGCTTTGGCTTTGATCGAGACCCAACCCAGGAATCTGTTTGAATTAAATTTCGTTTACCTTCCGAATTGAAGTTTGGTCATTAGCAGGAAAGTAATCCTTCACCCAGTGATTTCTCTCTCAACACAAAGTGTGAAAACTGGCAATTACATTACTGATAGTGGAAGGAAACCAATGCCTGTGGCAGAGAGAAGAAAAACGGGGAGAAGGGAGAGAGAGAAAATGAGGGAAATAAATTGGTTAAATGGTGGCCGGCGAGGGAAGGTTGGGGCGGTGATGGGTGACGGTGGCCGGCGCAAGAAGTTTGGGGCGGTGATGGTTGCCGATGGGTGTGATGGTGGCATGCGCGGGAAGGTTGCGGTGGTGGGTGTGATGGTGGCATGCGAGGGAAGGTTGCGGTGGTGGGTTGCTAGGTCCCGACAGAGACGCAGAGGAAAGGAAAACAGGGGGGAAAGGACTGAGAGAAAAAGGCAAAAAGGAAAAAGAAAAAAAAAAAGGAAACTAAGTACGTTTTTCCCAAAACTACGTCGTTTCAGTTGCTAGCCTCACGCAAGTTGCGTGAGGCTAGCCTTATATTTGCTTTTTCCATATATATATATATATATATATATATATATATATATATATATATATATATCAAGACAATACCACTTTGTTACCCTTGGAGTTGGATGCTCCTAAGTCCAGATTCCCTTGACTATTTTCCTTCAACCATATATATATATATATATATATCAAGACAACCCCACTTTGTTTACCCTTAAAGTAGGGTATTCCTTGGAGTTGGATGCTCCTAAGTCTAGATTCCCTTGACTATTTTCCTTCAACCATCAATAAGCAAAAAAGCCAACGTTACCTTATCTTCCCATGAGAGGGAATCGGGTTATCTTCTTCTACACCAACAACCTGTTGCAAAGAAACTGTTTGTTACCACAGAAAAAGAAAATTGGAGCCAGAGAAAAAGTTTCATAAGAAAATGAAATAGATGGCAATATTCCTGCTCAAGATACCATATCAGCATAATGTTGTTAGGTTGATATCAATGGTTGGGATAGTCTAGAAACGAAGTTGATATTTCTAAGAAGCTGTTGACAGAGCATTGTGCACTTGTTTTTTATGCGAACAAAATTTGTAAACATAATCCTATCGTATATTATTATTGTATTGTTGCCTTGACTCAGAAACGAAGTTGATATTGTGTTAGTTTATTATTTGGTTTGAAAGCATCCAACAAAAAAGGAGAATGGAAACAATTCAGCAAACATCTTATGTGCAAAATTGCAAAGTAACGGTGTGCATTAGTGCATACATTTAAACACCTGATCACATGAAATGGTAAATCCAAAGGTAGCATGAAGAAGTGCATCCATGGAGTAAGAGACGATGAGCAAATTTGTGGACAATTGATACAAGCAAATTAGGTGTATCTGGTCTAATTAAATTCAGAGTTAGCATACCGGCATTATGTATGAGCGTAAGTTTCTCTTCGCTTGAAAGCTGAAATGCTAACTTTTTGCAAGATTTGAGATGCGATTCTAGTAGCAATCGGTAGGTTGATGTCGAATTCGTCATTTGGCGCAAGTTCTTGCATAGCATAAGAGGCATGTTCTTGGTGAGGCATTGTTATGCGGCTGAAGTTCGTCTTGATGTTCTTGTGAGGAGTGCAAACTCCATCGAGTTCTTGCAACCGCAAAAGGAAGATATCGAAGGATGAGGGATAGTTGGTGGAGGGACGGTGCTGCTACTACTATTTCCACATTACTGTGACGATTTGAAGAGTTGTGAGCTAGTGACTCTATGATTGCATCGGTTTGAAAGAGTTTCTTGGGGTACCTTAGAGGGCATTTTGGTCATAAAAATGTGTAGAAACATGACTAAACATGTTACAATTTTAAGATAGAGAGATTTATCTTTTTAAATTTGAATATACAAGAAGCTGGCGTAAGTGAAACCAGACACGTTATGTGAGCTGGAATCTAAGGGATTTCATGGTTGAACAGGTGTCAGGCAGACTAACGAAGTAGAAGCCTCGCCCTTTTAGGGAGATGGTTATGCTGGCTTGGAAGATATAGTAGTAATTGTGTCTGATCTGGAAGTGAAGGTCCAGAATAGTTGCCATCCACGGACATTGTCATTATCTGATGGTAAAATGACAAGGATAGATTTAACTTGATGCATGGGAGGAAATCCAGAAGCTTGAAGCCATTTAGGGAAAGCTTGAAGCTTTTTTTTGTCGCAGTTGGTTTATCTATCACTTGTTTTAATTTAATCCAGAACAGTTGCTTTTTTCTGTCCCTAACAGTGTTTAACTCAGACTTGCTCTGCAGGTTGCAGAGCAAGCACTCATTTTGTGGAACAGGGAACATATTGTGAACTTGATTTTCGAGTACCACTGCATTATTTTACCAATCATCTTTGAGGCATGAGAGCAATATGCAGGGTCACTAGAGCGTCGCAATGCAAAGGATGAATGTCAACGCTAACGTTTGACGAATGTTCCTTGAGACGGACGCTGAGCTATTCCAAGTTTTCCAGATGGAGTATGTTGTGAGAGAAGCCATGGCCGGAGAATTAAAAATGGAGGGTGAATTGAGATGGAGGAGACTGGAAGCAGTAGCTGCGGAGGTTGGAGGAGAGAAAACGTCTAACTAGTGGTAGAACTTTGGTTTTGCCAATCTCGAGTAACAGACCACAACCATTTCTCCTATTTACTGAAGAGCAATTTTTGTTTTAGAGACACGGTGGTCGTTGTTGACAGGACGATTTCAGGGGAATAGGTCTTCAGTTTTTCATCGTTAATTTTAGGTTATAAAAAATCAAGTTTACTGCTATTTGGGTACATATCTTCTTTACCTGGCATTAAATATAGATATTTTCAACTACTATGAATCTACTTGTCTTCGTAGTTCATTACCTTGCTATATATTTTGCGTAATATATGTTGTAATGGAACATCCATGGTGCTCTGTTAGTGCTTGTGAAATGGTCGCCTTTCCAGTGTATTTCTCAGTTGGATTTTAGCACTATTGATTAGTGGGTTAGAGTTAATGAAATCCCTGCTGAGATGTATTATTATAAAGTGGCTGGGTAAATTGGGAGTTCCATTGGGGAAGTTCTAGTTGTTTACTGGTCTCTCACTCGACAATGCCTGCGGGATTGCTTCTGGATTTTAATTCGTGTCGTGCTTTCGAAATGGCTGGTTGCTGGTGCATTTGTTCCAACAGTAGGCAAACATGGCACTTGGGTTTGGACTTCCTACGAGAAAGTCTTTTGCATCTACTACAGATGTGGAATCATTGACCACGTAAATCAGGAATGTCGTAGCTCACTACCTCAAGCTCGACAACGTACAGAAATGGTGATAGATCGTTAAGCGCATCGCCACTCATCTCAAATGTTTCACCAACCTCACCGTCCCCTATTCTCCAGACAACTCAGTGCATTTGCTAACACTAGTCGGAACCGTACTAACCATATCTCCATTGATCAAGAAATGGTTGGTCATGGCAGTGATCCACAAATGCCTGGTCATGATTTTTCTGTCACAGGCGATAATGCTTCTAGAAATGCTTCAAGGGTTTCTTCAGATGGTTCCTTGCCATCACCTGTGAATTTGACGGAGGAAGATGAATTTTTCTCCGTTGAGAGTGCTTCAGATAATTAGATGATTATTAACCCTACGGGTATTTACCTTAGGATTATATTTGGTTTTGATGATAACTAACATTGATGTTTATGTTGTCTAACATGCATTGAGTTGATGAAGCAATAGGAACAATCTCATACTCATGCAAACGGACAATTAGACGAGCAAATCGTTCAAAGACTCTCAACGGAACACATCAAAGAAGGAATTCGTCAATTGAGTTTTACAATGCTTTAATTTCCTTCTTTGTAACTAGACATAGAGAGTTGATCGTATCGATGAATGTATCCTAGAACTTGCCCACAGGTTTCCCTTGCATGCATAAAAGATTTTCATTCTTTGAAAACAAGGAAACTACATTTTCAGGAATGCAGTCGACTGCATTGGAATGAAGTCGACTGCAAGTTGGGCAGATAGGTATTACAGTCGACTGCATTGGAATACAGTCGACTGTAAGTTGGAAATTTTGAATTTCTAACGGCTACTTTGGGAATACAGTCGACTGCAATGGCACATTGCAGTCGACTGCATTTACCGTTTGGCGCATTTAATGCTCCACCTAACTCCAAACGGTCATATTTATTCGCACGCCTATAAATACTCATCTTGGACATAGTTTTCATTCATCAATTGCATTAAAAGCTCTCTTATCTTTCATATTCTCAAAGATCAAAACAATTGTTCAATCTCTCTTTTTTTCATTGTTTCCTCATTCATTTCAAGAGTGCATTTATTGTGAGCTCACATTTGAGAGATATACACTTTCATAAGTCATCATACACTCATCTCTTTTGTTCTAGAGCTTAAACTTGTACTCATCTACTTCTTGAGAGTGAAATCTTGTCCACATTTCTTCATCTAAAGTTTCTTGTATCAAAGCTTGGGGTTGTCAAGCTTTGGAGCTTTGGGATTGTCAAAGCTTGTTCTTGATGTGGGTATATCATCAAGGGATTGTAAGAGGTTCGATCTTGACCCGTAAGAAAGATCATACTAGTGGATTCTAGGGTCTTTCAAGGGACTTCCTTGAAGGGGTGGACGTAGGCTTGAGGGTATTTCATGCCGAACCATTTAAATCTCATTGTCAAGTATCTCTAAACCCTTCTCTCTTTACATTATCATTTTATACTTGTGTTGAGATTGGTTAGTTTGCTTATTTGAGATATTATGTTTGAGATTTATTGTTTGTAGCTTTTCAAGTGTTATTCATATCTTCTATAAGTGTGTAGTAATTACTTGTTGATTTTTTAAAGTAGTCTTAAAACCCTATTCACCCCCTCCCCCCCCCTCTAGGGTTATCTTTTTGGTTTCTAGTGGTATCAGAGTCTTGGCTCTTGATTTTTTGGTTAACACCAAGAGAGTTAATCGATCATGGCTTACATTAGGGGAATGGAGGGTAGTTCTACCACTAGGCCTCCATTGTCTACTTAGAGTCTCAAGACTATGAGATGTGGGATATTGTTGAGAATGGCACATTCGTTCCGATAAAGGTGGTTGACAAGGTTGAAGAGCCTAAATCCAAATCGGAGTATAGTGATCATGATAAGAAGACGATTTGTATGAATGCTAGAGCGAAAAATTGTCTTGTTTGTGCTTTAGACACTAATGAACTCAATAGAGTCATTATGTGTAATTCCGCTAAGAGTATTTGGGATACTCTACAAGTTACGCATGAAGAAACTTCACTTCTTAGAGATTCCAAGATGAACTTATTGTTTAGAGATTATGAGTTCTTCCATATGCTTCCAAATGAATCAGTTACGAATATCAATACTCGTTTTACTAACATTGTCCCTTTGAAGCAATTGGGCAAGGAATTCACTAATGGTGATCTCGTAAGAAAGGTGATTAGGTCCTTACCAAGAGCTTGGGATGCAAAGATCACCGCCATCCAAGAATCGAAGAACCTCAATATCTTTCCTCTTGATGAATTGATGTGCTCACTTATGACGTACGGAATGCAACTCAAGACTTTTGATCAAGAGGACGTCAAGAAGAAACCTACATCAATTGCTCTTAAAGCTTAATCTTCAAACCTTGAGTCAAGTGATGATGATGAAGAATATGATGAAGAGGATATTGCAATGGTTGCAAAGAAATTCAAGAAGTTCTTAAGATTTAGAAAGAATGGTGGGAGAAGACAACAAAATGCTAGCAATGAAGAGAAGCTTTGCTACAAATGCCACAAGCCGGGACACGTGAAGATGGATTCTCCTATCTACAAAAAGGAAAAGAAGGAAAGAAGAGATGTATGGGAACGAGTTAAAAGGAGACAACTCTCTAAGAAAGAAGAGAAGGAAAAAGCAATGAATGCCGAACATACTCCAACATGGAGTGACTTTGATTCAAGTGATGAAGACAATGAGAAGAATGATCAAGCAAATGTATGCTTCATGGCAAATGATGAGGTAAGCTCTTCTTTTGGTAATGATAGTGATAATGAAAGCTTTGAAGATGCTTATGATAGCCTATATGAGGAATCCAAGAAAATATTTAAGAAAAACATTATTTTATCAAAAAAAATCCTTGAGGCCAATAAGCAAATAGAAACGTTGAGAATGCAAAATAATGAGTTGCATGCCAAGAATGAATGCATTTCCAACCATTTATATGTGAAACATATGAATAATGACTTGGTTGAATTAATTGTTAACACTCCTAGCTCAAAACAAATCTCTTGCAAAACTTTGGCTCTAGAAAAACAAAATGAAGACTTAAAACTTGAGATTTGTGATTCGAAAAAATGTCTTGAAAATTTTGTTGATGGTCAAAACAATTTGGATGTCATGCTTGGACGCCAAAGAATTGGCCAAAACAAAGGTGGTCTTGGATTAGATCCCTTGGCCTTGCTTCCTAAAATTTTTCAACAAGCTAGGTTGAATATTCATACAAAACAACCAAAGAACTATTGCACACATTTTACACATTACGGTTTGTGCAACAAGAAAGGGCATACGACTAATTATTGTCCATGTAGAATTGTTTATGTTAGAGGTAGAAAGAAAATGTAGGTTGTGAAAGGTCAAGAATACAAATGTAAGACTGACACCCAAGGACCCAAGAAAATTTGGGTACCCAAAGTCACTACTTGATTTGTGTTTATAGGTATGTCTCAAAGCAAAAACTAGTAGCAAGAAGTGGATTCTTGATAGTGGATGCTCAAGACATATGACCGGCAACATATATCTTTTCACCTCGATCGATCTTAAAGAAGGAGGAAAGGTGACCTTTAGTCACAATGCTCAAGGAAAAATCAAATGTAAAGGAACTATTGGTAAGGAACCACATTCAATTGAGAATGTGTTATATGTTGAAGGTTTGAAGCATAATTTGCTTAGTATAAGTCAATTTAGTGATAAAGGTTTTAAAGTGATCTTTGAGGCTTCTCATTGCACTATACAATCCTTGAAGAATAATGAAACTATTTTGGTAGGAAGTAGAGATGAAAATGTTTACTCCGTACAATTAAATGATTTAGCTAACCAATATGTTAAGTGTCTTAGTGCTATTAGTGAGACATCTTGGCTTTGGCATCGAAGACTTGGACACGTGCATATGGAGCATTTGAAAGATATTTCAAGCAAAGAACTTGTGAAGGGACTCCCAAAAATCAAGTTTGAGAAAGACAAAGTATGTGATGCTTGTCAAATGGGTAAGCAAAAGAAAGTCTCTCACAAACCAAAGAAAATGGTATCTACTTCTAGACCGTTGCAATTACTTCATATGGACTTGCTTGGACCAATCCCTACTACTAGTCTTGGTGTAAATCATATTGTTTTGTTATTGCTGATGACTATTCTCGCTGTACTTGGACTTTCTTTTTGGCTACCAAAGATGAATCTCTAAATTTGTTCACTTCATTTGCAAAACGTGTTCAAAATCAAAAATGATATTTGATAACCAATATTCGAAGTGATCATGGTAGAGAATTTGAAAATTCAAAAATAGGAGCCTTGTGTGATGACTTTGGTCTATCACATAATTTTTCAGCTCCTAGAACTCCTCAACAAAATGGTGTTGCCGAAAGAAAGAATAGGTCATTGCAAGAAGCGGCAAGAAAAATGCTTAACGACTATGGTTTACCTAAATACTTTTGGGCAGAGGCGGTCAATTGTGCTTGTTTTGTTCTTAATAGAGTTATCTTGCGAAAAATTTTGTTAAAAACCCCTTATGAGCTTTTTAATGATAAGAAACCTAAGGTGAGGTTTTTTAGAGTCTTTGGATGCAAATGTTTTATTTTAAATACTAAGGTTCACCTTGTAAATTTGATTCCAAAACCTATGAGGGAATTGTTCTTGGTTACTTTAATAATAGTATGGCATATAGAGTTTATAATAAAAGTATTTTGGTTGTAGAAGAATCCATTAATGTTACTTTTGATGAGACTAATCCTTTTCTTCGGAAGACTAACATTGTTAATGTAGATGACATGGACAATGACTTGAGAACTTTGGACATAAGTAAAACACTACAAGGCAACCCCAAAGAAATTGATCTAGGGGAGCAACAATCAAGTTCTCAAGGGGGAAACGAGGAAGCAATCAATGATGCTTCAAACTTGGACAACTCTCAAGAATTACCAAAAGATTGGACTTACAAAAAGGATCATCCAAGCGATCAAATCTTAGGTAATCCTTCGAGTGGGGTAAGAATTCGACGCTCTCTTCAACAACATGTTAATATAACGTTTCTTTCCCAAATTGAACCGAAGAAATTCTCCGAAGCTCTACATCATGAATCTTGGATGCTTGCTATGCAAGAAGAGCTAGTTCAATTTGAAAGAAATCAAGTTTGGACCCTTATGCCTAAACCTCAAAACTTTACGATTATAGGCACAAAATGGATTTTTAGAAACAAACTTGATGAATCCAGAGTCGTGGTTAGAAACAAGGCTGGATTAGTGGCCCAAGGTTATAACCAAGAGGAAGGAATTGATTTTGATGAAACTTATGCACCGGTAGCTAGACTTGAATCTATTAGAATGCCTTTAGCTTTTGCTTGCTATAGAGATTTTAAACTCTTTCAAATGGATGTCAAGGGTGCCTTTCTAAATGATTTTATTTCGAAGGAGGTCTATGTGGCTCAACCTCCGGGCTTTGAACATGAAAAATTTCCAAACCATGTTTTCAAGCTTAGCAAAGCTCTTTATGGTTTAAAACAAGCTCCTAGAGCTTGGTATGAAAGGCTAAGTAGTTTTCTTTTAGAAAATGGTTTTTCAAGAGGAAAACTTGACACCACTCTTTTCATAAAATCTAAGGGCAATGACTTATTGTTGGTGCAAATTTATGTTGATGATATTATATTTGGTGCTACTAATGGATCCTTGTGCGAAGAGTTTGCTTCTTGTATGAGTAAGGAGTTTGAAATGAGCATGATGGGAGAACTCACCTTCTTCCTTAAATTGCAAATCAAACAAAGCAAAGATGGAATCTTTATCAACCAAGCCAAATACACCAAAGAGCTACTCACGATATTTGACATGGAAGCATCAAATGCTTTTGACACTCTAATGAGCTGTTCATTAAAGCTTGATAAAGATGAAAAGGGTAAGGATGTTGATATTAAGCGCTATCGAGGTATGATCGGATCACTCTTTTACCTTACGGCAAGTAGACCCGATATAATGTTTAGTGTTTGTTTATATGCTAGATTTCAAGCTTGTCCTAAGGAATCACATTTGGTTGCCGTCAAGAGAATCCTTAGATATCTTAAGGGCACTCACGATTTAGGGTTATGGTTTCCTAAAAACACATCTTATTTTGACCTAGTTAGTTACTCCGACGCCGACTATGGAGGTTGTAAAACCGAGCGGAAAAGCACTAGTGGAGGTTGCCAATTCCTAGGTCACTCTCTTATTTCTTGGAGTTCCAAAAAGCAAAACTCGGTTGCACTCTCTACCACCGAAGCCGAATATATGGCGGTTGGTTCTTGTTGTGCACAAGTTCTATGGATGAAACAAACCCTTTTGGATTTTGGACTCAAGTATGATTACATACATATCTTATGCGATAATACTAGGCTAGTGCCATCGACTTGACCAAAAATCCCATCCAACATTCACGCACTAAGCACATAGAAATCAAACACCATTTTATCTGTGATCATGTGCAAAAAGGTGATATTGTTCTAGATTTCGTGGACACAAATCACCAATTAGCGGATATCTTCACTAAACCTTTAGATTCGAAGAGGTTTACCGCTCTTAGAAGAGAACTTGGCATGTCTTCACCTATGTGACTAAATGTTATATCTCTTGTGCATAATCATGCAAGTTGCACTTCACATGCTTGAGCATTATTTCGTATGCTTATAACATGCTTTGGTTGATTTTTTTCTCTTTCCAAAATTATTGATTTTGTTGATATTCTTTTAATCTCATTTGTCTAAATTGATTTGCACACACTTATATTTCTAATTCATTACATTTCTTCTTTATGTGCTTTTTTTTGTAAAATGTGCTTGGTACACCTTTTGATGGTTATTCAAGTACTTATGTTTTCTTGTTTGAATGCCCTTGTTGGCTATATTGATTATCCATGGATGGATACATATGTTGATCACTTTCACACACACCCTTGATCTTTTTAAATGATGTCAAAAGGGGGAGAAAATATTTTTGATTCATACTTGTGTGAATTTGATATGAGCATATACTATTTGAGATAGAGGGAGCCTATATTGCTTAAGATAGGGGAGCTTATCGTCATGATTCTTCTTTTAACCCCTTATGGTTTATAAGTGAGATTGTCATGCTTCTTTGCGTTTATTATCTTATATATCTCATATTATTTGAATCAATGTTTGCCATCATAAAAAAAGGGGAGATTGTTAATCCTATGATTATTTAACCTAAGATTATATTTGGTTTTGATGATAACTAACATTGATGTTTATGTTGTCTAACATGCATTGAGTTGATGAAGCAATAGGAACAATCTCATACTCATGCAAACGGACAATTAGACGAGCAAATCGTTCAAAGACTCTCAACGGAACACATCAAAGAAGGAATTCGTCGATTGAGTTTTACAATGCTTTTATTTTCTTCTTTGTAACTAGACATAGAGAGTTGATCGTATCGATGAATGTATCCTAGAACTTGCCCATAGGTTTTCCTTGCATGCATAAAAGATTTTCATTCTTTGAAAACAAGGAAACTGCATTTTCAGGAATGCAGTTGACTGCATTGGAATGAAGTCGACTGCAAGTTGGGCAGAGAGGTATTACAGTCGATTGCATTGGAATACAGTCGACTGTAATACTTCCAGTAGCCTATTACAGTCAACTGCATTGGAATACAGTCGGCTGTAAGTTGGAAATTTTGAATTTCCAACGGCTATTTTGGGAATACAGTCGACTACAATGGCACATTGCAATCGACTGCATTTACCGTTTTGTGCATTTAATGCTCCACCTAACTTCAAACTGTCATATTTATTCCCACAACTATAAATACTCATCTTGGGCATAGTTTTCATTCATCAATTATATTAAAATCTCTCTTATCTTTCATATTCTCAAAGATTAAAGCAATTGTTCAATCTCTCTTATTTTTCATTGTTTTCTCATTCATTCCAAGAGAGAGCATTTAATATGAGCTTATATTTGAAAGATATATACTTTCATAAGTCATCATACACTCATCTCTCTTGTTCTAGAGCTTAAACTTATACTCATCTACTTCTTGAGTGAAATCTTGTACACATTTCTTCATCTAAAGTTTCTTGTATCAAAGCTTGGGGTTGTCAAGCTTTGGAGCTTTGGGATTGTCAAAGCTTGTTCTTGATGTGGGTATAGCATCAAGGGATCGTAAGAGGTTCGATCTTGACCCATAAGAAAGATCATACTAGTGGATTCTAGGGCCTTTCAAGGGACTTCCTTGAAGGGGTGGACGTAGGCTTGAGGGTATCTCAAGCCGAACCATTTAAATCTTCTTGTCAAGTATCTCTAAACCCTTCTCTCTTTACATTATCATTTTATACTTGTGTTGAGATCCGTTAGTTTGCTTATTTGAGATATTGTGTTTGAGGTTTGTTGTTTGTAGCTTTTCAAGTGTTATTCATATCTTCTCTAAGTGTGTAGTAATTACTTGTTTATTTTTTAAAGTAGTCTTAAAACCCTATTCAGCCCCCCTCTAGGATTATCTTTTTGGTTTCAGACGTCATTGCCAAAAACTACGTCTTCTCCAGTGAAAGTTGTCTGGGCAACGCCGGTAATGGGTTCCACCTGTGCGTCTGACACCTGTCATGTTTCTTACCCGCCTGGCCGCACAACGAAGAACGTGTGGCAGAGGTTCTCTGAGGTGGCTTTTGCTATGTTTGACTCTATCTTCCCCACTCCCCATGATCACGATAATAACAAAAACTTAGAAGACTGTGGAAGAAAATGGGCTGAAGTTTTCTTCAGGCCTATAGCTACTGACTTGGATCTCTGTTTATCGGGCCCATATCCTCTTGCAAAATCATCATCGGGATTACATATCCGTGTAGCTTCTTTCTCGAATATTTCCTCGGTAGAGACACTATGATTCATGGGGATGTTGCGAAGGTTGATTTGACTCACGACTCGGCAATGGGATGTGCTGAAGTTCTTAGAAGTAAGGTTGCCTATACTACTGAGACGCCAGTAACTGCAATTTCTCACATGGAGGCACGACAGGCTCTTATTTACTGGTAGGATAACTCTCACACTAAGGTGCTTCCTTCTTCCTTCTCATCGTTGGACTCTAAGGTGCTCCTCATCTCCACAATGTCTTCTGGTAATTTGCCGTGTCTGGTCATTCCATGTGATAGTCTCCTTCCCTTTCCAATTAATGCATAGACTTCGGAATTTACTGTTGTTTTTAAGTAGTTGGAGTTGCGATAGCTTTAGCAACATAGGACATCAAATTAAAGACATATGGAAGGTCTTGTCTTCATCCAAGTTGAGTGTTAACTCCTCTGAAGCCTTCCAGTTAGCTAGAGGATTATCACCCTCGTTGCAAACTGGATTTCCTCCTCAAATGTGATGAAGTATTTTGGGGTCAACATTCAAAAACTTCTTGGCTAACCTTGGGCGCTCAAAATACGAAACTTTTTCATGTTGCGACAATCATCCGTCGACGCATTAATCACATCACTTTTATAAAGGGTAATTGGGGTGAAGTTATCACTGCTGAGGCTGATATTAGATCTCATGTTGGTTCTTACTTTCAGCATTTGTTGTCACCCTTGGGACTGCTGGTTTCTACTGACTCAGAGATGTCTGCTCATTTGGCCTGTCTTTGCCTCGCTACTCTGTCACCTGAGCAAATTCTCCACCTCACTCAATCCTTCTCGCCAGCTGAAATTTAAACCGTCATTTTCCAATTAGCACATTAAAAAGCTCTTGGGCATGATGGTTACCCTGCTTTGGTATTTAAGCGTTGCTGGGGGATTATGGGACCTTTAGTTACTCAGGCGGTACTCCCCTTCCTTAATTCGTGTCGGATGTTACGGGAAGTGACCACACTTTTATTTCCCTTGTTCCAAAAAATAAGGTTCCTGAGTTGGCGGAGGATTTCTGTCCTATTAGTTTATGTAACATGGTTTACAAAATTATTTCCAAAACTCTAGTTAATCGTTTGATCCAGATCATGAAGACACTTATTTCTCAGTTTCAAAATGTCTTCATTCAAGGTTGATGCATTTCTAATAATGTTATGCAAACCCAAGAAATTACTGATTGCGTTCGACATCGAATTCGAGGGAAGGTCGTTCTTGTGGCTCTTAAAATAGATATGAGCAAGGCTTTTGACCGTTTAAGATGGGATTTCATTAATGAGGTCATCATTGCTTTAGGCTTTCCTCTGCCTGGGTCAGACTTATTAACCAATCCATTCCAACTATCTCATATACGATTCTCATCAATGGTTCACCTTCACCGCCTTTTATTCCAACCTGTGAAAGTCGACAAGGTGATCCCCTTTTGCCTTTTCTCTTTGCCCTTTGTGGGGAAATTCTTTCAATCAGTGTACGCCAAGCCGAGGCTATGGGAAAATTTCAAGGAATTAAAGTTGGTCGTCATTCCCCTTCAGTTTCTCACCTCATGTATGCTGATGATATACAGTCTGTTATTGTGTAAATTAATAAAGTGCTCAACTGGACCAAGTCTATTCTAGTGATTAGCCCCAATGCTTCTGAAGAAATCCGTCGTTTGATCGAAGTTGATTTTGACTTCTCAGCCAATTCTGGGTTTGGGAAATATTTGGGTATTTAGTTGGATATATTATCAAACCGGAAAGTAATTTTTAATGCCTTGGTTCAACGAGTTCAAAATCGGTGTGCTCATTGGCTAGGCCTATTAGTAAACAAAGTTGGACGTGCTACCCTAATCATGTCAGTCCTTTATTCCCTTCTAGCGAATTATCTGTCGGTTTATAAATTTCCCGTTTCTGTTTGTCACCAGTTAGACCAAATTTTGGCCTAATTTTGGTGGTCAGGGGAAGCTACCCGTAAATCAATTCATTAGATGACTTGGCCTCATTTGTGTCTACCCAAGAGGCTTGGGGGTTAGGTTTTCATGACTTCGCTCATTTTAATCAAGCTTTGCTTTCCAAATAGGCTTGGAAATTTTGGTCTAATCCTAATAGCCTTGTTATCTCAAGTCCTGCGAGGTCAATATTTTGTTCGATGTAACTTCTTAAAAGATCATCCATCCCAAACTTCCTCTTGGATCTGGTGCAGTATTTTGGTTGGACATAGTATCCTAAAACAAGGCCTTTAGTGGCATATTAGGAACAGTCAATCAATTTCGGTTTGGATGGACTAATAGCTACCTTGTGCGTTACTAGTGTCATTGAGTGCTTACTGTATTGATCAGGATGCTGACTGGATGATTTCTGATCTATTTATTTTCGATATTGTACTTTGGGATGTTGGGGTGCTCATGGCGACGTTTCCAGCTTATATTTTTACCCAGATTATACAACATAAGCTTCTACCAGCTGGCTCGACGGATCAGTCCTTTTGGTCCTTCGTAAAAAATAATCGTTTTTCAATCACCTCTGTTTATGAGTTGTTGTCTTCCTGACTCTACACTGGTTTTCCCCGTATCTCATTCTTGACCCTTGTGTTGTGGTTGAGACTATGGAAGCTCCCAATCCCTAAGAGATTCAAAATGTTCCTCTGGCAGTTTCTCCATGGTCGCCTTTCATTTGGTTCTGAACTTGTCAAACGTCATTGCCCTACAACAAATTTTTGCCCTCTCTGTTCTCTTGCTTTGGAAACTCATGAACACATTTTTCTAGACTGTCCTAGTATTCAACCAATCTAGCGGTCGTTTTTTGGTGAACATCCTCTATTTCATTTTCCTTTTGTTTCTACTAGTCCTTGGTTCTTTCACTGGCTAGCCAAACCTGTTACTGGTTGTTGTTCTGCTTCATCGATCTATGTGCTCATAACTGTTTTTCTCTTGTCACTTTTGGATTGGTAGAAACGCTTTAATTTTCAAAGGGCTTTAATTTTCCCCAGGTCAAATCATTCTCTAGAGTCGTTTGATGTTTTCTCATGATCACTCTTTTAGTGTGGATAATCTTGATCGTTCTCCTCATTTCTTTCCCCCTCTGCATTTGTTACATTATTCTAGCAGTTGTGATTGTCTGATCAGCCGATTTTTTGTGCTATATCAGTGGCTGGTGCTCCTATTACTTCAAAATTTGGGATTGGTTTGGTTTGGTTTTGTTTAATTATCTCTGGGTGCTAGTGGGGATACTTACTGTCTTTGATATGTCTGATGAGCTTACTGCATTTGAAAAGGCTCTATGTATTGCCATGGACTGGTTTAGTCGAATTTAGTGTGTACATATCATTGTTTTGATCCTTACTCAAATCTCATGCTGCAGATAGCCTCTAAAGAGCGTGGAGCATGGATTACAGACTTTTCGTGTGCAATATCTTCCAACTACAGGAAAATGCATTCCTTGCATATCGACTAGGAGAAAATAGGAGCGCAATCTCTGCCCTCAGCTTTGCCATCTTTTGTTCACAGTTCCAGTATGTTTCTTCAACATGAATGGTTGTTGGTGTACATCATGTGGTTCCACTGCCTGGAATTGATTTTGGCCAAGTAATGTCTCCTGTGGTGTTTTGATTCTTGTAGTGTAGTTGCTTCTACTTACTGGATGGGGTTGTCATCCGATCCATCGTATGTTGTTTGATTTTTGGTTATGTTGTACGATGTAAATTCTAACCACCTTTTGAAACTGGTATATATTCCTAACTTCTTTGGGAAAAAAATGCAATTTAGGTATTTAACTCCCGAAAGTTCTTATAATTGAAAAACTAACTTCTTTCATTTTTCACGATTGTGTCAAACCATTAAAGTTTAAACTGGATGCACAATAGGGTTCCATCGACAAATATTCAATAGGTCAACATTTATTTGGTCAAAAACTTATGACCAGCATTTTAGTAATTATTACGCATAATTTATCCATAGGCTCCTTCTACATCATCAGCTATTTTGAGTTGGACTTTGCAAAGGTTTTGAGTCATTTTGAAAGGACGTTCACAAGTGAGAATATATCAATAGAAAGGGTCTAATTAAAGATATGGATATGGAGGAAAAATTCAATAAAGTGCCAAATGGGCTGTTGGAAATTTTGTGAGCACTCTTCCAGTTAATTTAACAATTTTGACTTTTTTCAAAATATCAAAATATTTTAATTGAGTGCTTTAATTTTTTTGGAAGATCAACATCAAAAACAGGTTATATGGTTAAAGGGTTTTTGAAGTTTGAGCATTTGTCATTGTGATTCACATTTCAGCTTAGTTTTTTTTTTAAATCTATAGCTTAATACAAGATGTTTAGACTGATAATGTTTTGACTTAATAGTTGAAAATTGTCACGCTGTTTGTCATCTAGACATTCTCAGTTGGATCTTTTGATAGAAATTTTAGACTTCGAATTTCTAATAGTAATGATTGAAGGGTATTATTTAGTTTTTTACAAATCATTATACTGTCTAATTTCAAGTATTTCTAGTTAGGGTTTCTACATGTTGCATATTTGTGTGCAGGTTACGGGAGCTTCTGAAATTAAGGTCTCTCTCTCCAAAAAAATAAACTATCTCCCTTCCCTAAACCACACCCACATAGAAAGCTAACGAGGGAAGAAGGTGGGGATGGCCTAAAGCCCTCTCTCCCTTCTCTCCATTTTCTTTGTTTTCTTTATATTTGTTTATGTTTGGGGTATTTGCGAGGAGTTTACGGAGGGTGGCCGGTGGTAGAGTTGGTGGACCGTTGGCGGCAACTCGAGTAGTGGTGTCTTACGATCCGAACTACGAGATCCATGGTGTCGACATGTTCGTATAACCTCTGATCTAGTCACATCTCATTAGATCTTCTAGATCTATGCGATCAGTCGATCTAATAGATTTGTACAATCCACAATAATCGGATAGTTGAATATTCACTACAAGAAAAAGGACCTTTAGTGACAGACTTTTAGCGACGGACACTAACCCATCACTAAAAGTCACTTTTACCGATGAATTTTCCCGTCGGTGTCGGTAAAAGTTTTAACAATGGGGACCTCCGTCACTAGAAATCTTAATCGACGGATCTTTACCAACGAGATTTTATCGACACATATTCCGTCGCAAAAAATATTTTTAAAATATTTTTAGTTTTTGGCCAAACTTTTTATATTTTAGAAAATATTTAGCGACAAAATAAGTTTGTCGGGCTTTTAGCGACGAATTTATTCGTGGCTAAAAGTCAATAAAAATTTTGAAACATAACTTTTAGCGACATGAATGTCCGTCGCTAAAGTCATGTTATAAGACTTAATTTCTCTTTCTTTCACTCTCCCGTTTTATCACCCTTTCTCTTTTTCTCTCTTGCACACCAGCGACAGCCCCTCCCCTCCCCCCCCCCCCCCACCCGACGACAGCCCTTCCACAGCTCCTCCACGCCGCCATTGCCGCACCAGCACTGCCGCTAACAATATGTACATTTAACCCTAATACATGCTATAATTTATTGTGTAATACATGTTATGTTGACTTTGTCATAATGTATAGTTTTATTTAATTTAATTTATTATAATGTATAGTGTAATAGTATGTATAGTGTAAATTGGTACATGTTGGAAGTTTAATTAACCTTAATTAAACTCGAATAATCCTAATTAACTCTTAATTAAACCCTAATTACACTACAAGAAAAAGGACTTTTAGCGACGGATACTTCCGTCCCTAAAAGTCCCATATCCATCGACAAAAACTTTTAGCAACGGAGGCCCCGTCGCTAAAAGTTTGTTGCCTATAACCCCGTTGCTAAACGTTTTGTGATGAAATTTAGAAATCGGTCGCCTAAAAGTCGACTTTCACCGACGGAAGTTTTAATACAATTAGAGATAGAATATCCATCGCTAAATATATTTTCCGTATTTTAATATAAAAAATTTTAGAAAATAATTTATTACGTAAAATATTTAGTGACGGAACATTTTGTCGGGAAAAATTGATGGCTTTTAGCGACGGAATATCCGTTGCTAAACGTTTATCAGTTAAAACCTTAGCGACGGAAAAATTCATTTATTAATAGTCGTTAGACTTTTAGCGACGGAATAAAAGTCAAACTAATTTTAAAAAATATATTTTTTTTAATACATAAACCTGTAATTACAAATTCTCAACAATCACAATCCAGCAAATATTTCTCAATGCACATTAAGGTTAAATAATTGCTGATGGATCATCAATTATTTAACCCTAAAATAGACACAACACACACACACACACACACACACACACACACACACACACACACATATATATATATATATATATGAAGAAGGGATTTATACTAATCAAAAAATAAAATGTATACAAAGTTCAGGAGGGCACGGGAGCGGGGTACAATAGAATAGGGGAGGGGAGGGGAGTACAAGTCGGGGGGCACGGGAGCGGGATACAAAGAGCGAGGAGGGGAAGGGCTGTTCAGGGGTCGGCGAGTCCCCGATCTAGATCCTTCTGATCGTCCACGTCCACGGGGGCACTGTGATCCGGATCCGGGTCAGCATGTCCAGCAGCAATACCCTGCATGTAAAGGTGCGGTTGCAGTAATCTCGATAGCAATCGTATGTAGTATTTACTAAACGTATATAGTGGTTGTACCTGATTATGCACCGTGATCATCCTATACACCTCTGCAACAATGTGACAGATCTCGTCCTCATGTAACGACGAGCGCTCCAAGGTCGGTGTCTGCGTCTGTGGAAATGCAGCGAGGGATGGGGACGCTCCTATCACGGCACGTGCAGTCATACAGGGGAGGCCGCGTACGTGGCCTAATTAAAATTGATTAACCATAACAAAAACTGATTAACCCTAATTAATTCTTAATTAAAATCTAGTTTATAGTAATTAATCCTAATTAAACCCAATTAACTCCCATTAGCCCTAACTAATACTGATTAACCCTAGTCATTAGTTCACCCTAATTTACTGTTAATTTAATCTCTAATTAGCTCTAATCATCGTTGATTAACCTAATTAAACCCTGATTGTCCTGATAAATCGTAGACAAATCCTAATTAAACTCAATTAGGGTAATTAACTATAATATGCTCTAATTAGGCTCAATTAGCCCTAACTTGCCCGAATTAGACCCTGAAAAACACTAATTGAGTCTAATTAAATGTAATTAATTGTAATCAACCCTAAATAGCTCGAATTACCCTAATTGTCCCTAATTAACACATTAACTCGGCATGTTCACCTTAATTTGGTTTTTATCTATTTAGGTTCGCTACAAAATCATTTGGTTGTAGTGAACTTGAGGTGCTCCTATCATCATTCGTAAATCCTTTAATATCTAACGATCCACCAAATCAGGATTCTCTTGTAAACCGGTGCTTTTGGTTGGTAAGTAATGGACTCAAAAATTTTCCTTAGCCCGTCATGTTGAACCATCTCATCTAAGATCTTATCTTTCGAGACTTCAGATAACACTTTTGGCTCGCAACTCCCCATGTCTGCAGAAGAGAAAACTTTCTGAGACAAAAGGTATTTCTCAGCCTGTCGCAGACATTTTCTGCCCTCCATTGTTCCTGAGGTAATGAGATACCGTTTTCTTCAGACCGATCATGTATGCCCGACATATGGCTTGCCTTTCAGCTGATGGATTGCAACCAATATCAAGAAACACAAATCTCAACGCCCCCAACCAAATTTATGTCTGACATATGGCTTGCCTTTCAAACCCCATTTAGCTCGAATTAGCCATCATTAACATTAACCCTATTTAGCTTGAATTAGCCCTTATTAGCCCTAATCAGCCCTGGTTGGGGCGTCGAGAGTTGTTTCACTTGATATTGGTTGGAACCCATCAATTGAAAAGCAATCCATATGTCCGGCATACAGGATTAGTCAGAAGAAAACTATGTATATTTACCATCTAATTACCTCGGGAACAATAGAGGGTAGGAAATGTCAGCGACTGGCTGAGAAAGACCTTTTGTCTCAAAAAGTCTTCTCTTCTGCAGACATAGAGAGATGCGAGCCAAAAGTATTTTCTGAAGTCTCAAAAGATAAGATCTTAGACGAGATGGTTCAACATGACGAGCGAAAGGGAAATTTTTTAGTCCATAACTTACCAGTCAAAAGCACCGGATTTACTTGAGAATCCTGATTTGGTGCCTCGTTAGATATTAAAGGATTTAGGATTGATGATTTTCTCAGCTTAAGTTCACTATAACCAAATGATTTTAGAATTCGTTGAGTTCATTCGCAGAGTTGATATTGTCACACATGTGATTGAGTCCAGGGTTTAAGTATATAGTTAGGGTTAGATTGTATTTAGGATAATTAGGGTTAATTAGGAATATATTAATAAGGTTTAATAAAAGTTTAGTTAGGGTTAATTAGGATTAATCGGGGTTAATTATGTTTACTTAGGGTTAATCAGGATTATGTAGGTGTAATAATAGTTAATTAGGTTTAATTATGGTGAATCGGTTGTTATTTTCAGTTAATTGGGGTTAATTATGGTTGATCGGGGTTAACTAGGTTTAATTAGGGTTAATTAGTGTTAATTATAGTTAATTAGGGTTACCTACGGATGTGTTAGGGGTTAATTGGGGTTATTTAGGTTTAATAATAGTTAATTAGGTTTAATTAAGGTGAATCGGTGTTAATTACACTTAATCGGGATTAACTAGGGTTGATCGGGATTAACTAGGTATAATTAGGGTGAATCAGGGTTAATTAGGATTAATTATAGTTAATTAGGGTTACTTAGGATGTGTTAGGGTTAATTGGGATTAATTATGTTTACTTAGGGTTAAGCAGGATTATTTAGGTTTAATAATAGTTAGTTAGGGTTAATCGGGGTTAATTATGTTTACTTAGGATTAATCAGGATTATTTAGGTTTAATAATAGTTAATTAGGTTTAATAATAGTTAATTAGGGTTGAGATAATGCAATACTAGTTAATTAGGGTTGAGTTAATTACAGTTAATCGGAGTTAATTAGGGTTGAGATAATGCAATACTCACATAACAATACCCACCCACCACCCGTACATTCCAGCACCCCCCACACTCACCACCCTACCTGCCAATACATATAAGCCAACATACACATTCCCAAACTGATCATTCCCATAGAATATTGAAAATTGAAAATGTAGTACATTCCATTGTTATAAAACCAATTGATAAAATTATAGTTTTGCTTGGAAATCATGGTATCACTGGGAACACTATCAACCCAATACATGCACTTGAAAGAATAAGCTCATGACACCAAATCCTATAATTTGAGCCCTTAACCACCACTTTTTGTAAACAATTATGGTGATAAATAACAAAATTTAACATGTAACAAAAATATAACTATACATTAAACCAAAATAACAATTACAAAAAAAAAATTAACTGCCACACTAACATATAACAAAAATATAACAATACATTAACATGTCACTATACATTAAACCAAAATAACAATTACAATTTTTTTTCTAACTGCCACATCCAAAACACGCACACACATTTAAACACATACATTAAACCAAAATTAGGGTAAAATGGACATACCAGCGGCAGAGGTGGTTCAGCAGCGGCCGCGGCGGTGGTGGCACAGCAGTGGAGGCCCACAGGAGCTGTAGCTTTGCACGGCGTCGTGGGGGTATGTCGCGAGGGGGGAGGGTGCATCGCAGGAAGAGGGGGTTGTCGCCGGAGGGGGATCACCGTGGGAAGAAATCGTCGTCGAGTTGTAGCTTTACAAGGCATCGTGGGGGGCTGTAGCGGGGGGGGTGTCACCGGAAGGGGCGGTTGTCATCGGAGGGGGGGTCATCGGGGGAAGATTTCGTCGTCGAGTGAGAACCAAAAAGAGAGAGAAAGAAGGAAGAGAAAAATGAAGGGTTAATTTTATAACAGACCTTTTACCGACGGATATATATCGTCGCTTAAGTCAAGACTTCTAGCGACGGAATATTCCGTCGCAAATGGCTACCTTGGGGAGTTTTAGCGACGGAATTTGTAGCGACAGAACTTTTTCGTCGCTAAATGTTTTTTACAAAATTTAAAAAAAGGCCAAAAATAGAAAATTTTTAAAAGACTTTTAGCAACGGTAGATCCGTAGCTAAAAAATGTTGGTAAAACGACATCAGTAAAACTATTTACCCACGGAAGACCCGCCGGTAAAAGTTTGTAGCGACAGAGTTTTACGGACAGAATAATCCGTCGGTAAATCTTCCTTTTAGCGACAGATTTGTGTCCGTCGCTAAAAATTCATCGCTAAAAGCCCTTTTTCTTGTAGTGTTAATACTAATCTACCCTAATTAAACTTAATTACCTATAATCAATACTAATCAGCTCTAATTAGCCCTAATTAGGCTAATTAGCGAAATTAACACTGATTAACCCTAATTAATTCTTTATTAAATCCTAATTAACCCTAAATAGCTCAATATAGCTCTAATTAGCCCTAATTAACTCTTAATTAAACCTTAATTAACCCAAAATAGCTCGAATTAGCCCTAGTTAGCCCTAATTAAACACTTATTAACCCTAATTAAATCTTAATTAAACTCTAATTAATACTAATTAAACCCAATTAACTCTAATTAGCTCTAATTAACTCTAACTAGCCCTAACTACCCCTATTGGGGCCCTAATTAATCCTAATTAACCTAATTAAACCCTAATTGCTCTGGTAAACCCTAACCAAACCTTAATTAATCTAATTAATGTAACTAAATCCCAATTACCCTGCTTAATCCTAACTAGCCCTGATAAACCCTAATGAGCCCTAAATAGCCCTAACTAACCTTAATGAAATTAATTAAACCCTAATTACATTCCTAATTAACCCTAATAAGCCTAAATACAGCCTAACCCTAAGTAAACTGTAAACCCCATCACAATCACAGTTGAGACAATCTCAACTCTGCGTATGAACTTCATATTCCACTGAGAAATGTGAGTTGGCTTCCCGCATTAGGAATATTCGTTGTTATTTTGTGAAGCCCATTGACAACGAGTTGTTTGCAACTCGTTGTCATTGAATTTTAAAGTGAATCATTTTGGTTATGACATGTTCTTGCAAATTAACCTGATGATTCCATCTTTCTGAAATTTTGATATTTCAAAAAGATTGTTGCATATATTACCAGTTTTTTAAACACATGCATGCATAAAAATCCTTAGTTCCCGTTCAAAGGTACTCATTACAAAGTAATGCATTGTAATGAGCCTTTGGATGTCCAATTTGGACAATTTGAAAAAGCTAAATGTTTTATAAAACAGTGTTTCTGCAGTTTAGTGTGATTGAAATCATGTGCTAGTAGTTTCTTGTTGTCATTTTAATAGTTTAATTTCTTTCGACTTTCTCTATACAAGTCAGTTTCGTGTTATCAGTTATGGATAGATTACAGGTCATTCATGGTAAAGGTGGACGCCAAGCTGCGTCCACCCCGGTGGCTCCCTCCTCGGCATTGCCTGCTGGCGACGAGGCATATAGCGCGAGCATTCAACAAGCCCGACCCTAGCCGATGCCGCTGTTGCTGCCCCGGCATTAGGCAGAGTCCTCCCACCCGCACGCTGGTTCTCTTTCTTTTTTGGGTTCAACAACCTCAGGTATATTTGTCATTAGCTATTAGTCGTAATGTTAGACTTATATTTAAATTATATTTGAACTCCACTAATTTTGGTGTTTTGTAGGATCTCGTTGAGGCCGTGGACCGACACGTGGGGTGCGCATCGATCCTCAATGAAAACAGAGAGTTACTCTCATCGAGGAGGGCCAACAAGTAAAAAAATCATATAATGCAGTACTTGACACTTTAATGATTCTAATAGTTATTACTGTTGACTTATTTAATGATATTAATGTTATTCTTTATCAGGATCCTAGAGTGTACGGCGAAAACAAAGATTCGCGTCCTTGAACGGCCAATTCTTTGAGCCACTGCTGTTCTGGAAGGACTAGCATGCCTGGACGAGGGAGGCCTTGTTGGAGAAGTGGCTAGTATGGTTTTTCTTTTTGTCAGCTATTATTTATTTAATTAGTACCTTATATTAAAATTAATCGTACTTATTGTGTAATTGGATGCCTTGCAGGAAGGGTTCGAGTTTGAGTCGCCTGAGCAGCAGGCGTTAGGGCGGCAGGCTTTTTTTGCCTACATCGGCAAAATTTACCGGCGATCGCTACATGACGCACGGGAGCTGGCAAGGAAGATGCTGCCCAAGGGTGCCCCAATGGATGAATGGAAGGGGTATCCCTCTCATTGGATCCCACCATCTGTATGGGGCAGATGTTTGATAGGTGGATCATTAATCCAGATTGGAAGGCGAAAAGTAAGAGTGGGAGGGAGCAATGTTGTAAAAGGCGCGCCTAGCCGCAAAGCGCAGCTAGGCGCACATAACGCGCCTCGCCTAGGCCTAGGAGCAACGCCTTCAATAAGGCGCGCGCCTTGTGAGCCCAGGCGCTCAGGCGTTAGGCGCATAGCGGGGCGGGAGGCGCAAAGCTAGGCGCACGATGTGTAACCGTTCGATTTGGCTTCGTGTCTTCAAGTGGACCATTGATTTCTCTTTTAGTATTTTTACCCTTTTTGTCTTTACCAAGTCAAAACACTTTGAAACCAAAAAGATAACCCTAGAGGGGGTGAATAGGGTTTTAAGACTACTTTAAAAATTAACAAGTAAATACTATAAACTTATAGAGGATATCAATAACACTTGAAAAGCTACAATTAAAAAACCTCAAACACAATATCTCAAGTAAGCAAACTAGTCAATCTCAACACAAATGTAAAACGATAATGTAAGGCGAGAAGGGTTTAAAGATACTTGACAAGGAGATTTAAATGGTTCGGCTTGATATACCCGCAAGCCTACGTCTACCCCTTCAAGGAAGTCCCTTGAAAGGCCCTAGAATCCACTAGTATGATCTTTCCTACGGGTCAAGATCGAACCTCTTACAATCCCTTGATATTATGCCCACATCAAGAACAAGCTTTGACAATCCCAAAGCTCCAAAGCTTGACAACCCCAAGCTTGGATACAAGAAACTTTAGATGAAGAATTATGTACAAGATTTCACTCTCAAGAAGTATATGAGTACAAGTTTAAGCACTAGAACAAGAGAGATGAGTGTATGATGACTTATGGAAGTGTATATCTCTCAAATGTAACCTCACAATAAATGCTCGCTTGAAATGGATGAGAAAACAACGAAAACCAAGAGAGATTGAACAATTGCTTTGATCTTTGAGAATATGACAGATAAGAGATCTTTGAATGCAATTGATGAATCAAAACTATGCCCAAGATGAGTATTTATAGAGTTGGGAATTAATATGACCGTTTGGAGTTAGGTGGAGCATTAAATGCGCCAAACGGTAAATACAGTCGACTGTAATGTGTCATTGCAGTCGACTGTATTCCCAAAGTAGCCATTGGAAATTCAGAATTTCCAACTTGCAGTCGACTGTAATCCAATGCAGTCGACTCTAATAGGCTACTGGAAGTATTGCAGTCGACTGCATTGGAATGCAGCCGACTGTAATACCTCACTGCCCAACTTGCAGTCGACTGCATTCCAGAAAATGCAGTCTCCTTGTTTTCAAAGAATGAAAAACTTTTATGCATGCAAGGGAAACCTATGGGCAAGTTCTAGGTATACAGTCATCGTAACGATCATCTCTCTATGTCTAGTTTACAAAGAAGGAAATAAAAGCATTGTAAAATTCTATCGACGAATTCCTTCTTTGAAGCGTTCCGTTGAGAGTCTTTGACCGTGTTGCTCGTCTAATAGTCTGTTTGCATACGTATGAGATTGTTCATATTGCTTCATCAACTCAATGCATGTTAGACAACATAAACATCAATGTTGGTTATCATCAAAACCAAATATAATCCTAGGTTAAATAACCGTAGGGTTAACAATCTCCCCATTTTTTATGATGACAAACATTGATTCAAATAATATGAGATATATAAGATAATAAACGCAAAGAAGCATGAAAATGTCAATTATAAACCATAAGGGGTTAAAAGAAAAATCATGACGATAAGCTCCCCATATCTCAAATAATATATGCTCATATCAAATCCACACAAGTATGAATCAACAATATTTTCTCCTCCTTTTGACATCATTGAAAAAGATCAAGGGTGTGTGTGAAAGTGATCAACTTATGTATCCATCCATGGATAATCAATATAGCCAACAAGGGCATTCAAACAAGAAAACATAAGTATTTGAATACCCATCAAAAGGTGTACCAAGCACCTTTTACACAAATAGCACATAAAAAGAAGTGTAAAGAATTTAGAAATATAAGTGTGTGCAAATCAATAAAGACAAATGCGATTAAATGAATATCAACAAAATCAATAATTTTGGAAAGAGAAAAATCAACCAAAGCATGCTATAAGCATATTAAATAATGTTCAAGCATGTGAAGTGCAACTTGCATGATTATGCACAGGAGATATAACATTTAGTCACATAGGTGAAGATATGCCAAGTTCTCTTCTAAGAGCGGTAAACCTCTTCGAATCTAAAGGTTTAGTGAAGATATCCACTAATTGGTGATTTGTGTCCACAACAATAACACTTTTTTGCACATGATCACGAATAAAATGGTGTTTGATTTCTATGTGCTTAGTGCGTGAATGTTGGATGGGATTTTTGCTCAAGTCAATGGCACTAGTGTTATCGCATAAGATAGGTATGTGATCATACTTGAGTCCAAAATCCAAAAAGGTTCATCCAAAGAATTTGTGCACAACAAGCACCAATCACCATATATTCGGCTTCGGTGGTAGAGAGTGCAACCGAGTTTTGCTTTTTGAAACTCCAAGAAAATAGAGAGTGACCTAGGAATCGGCAACCTCTACGAGTACTTTTCCGCTCAGTTTTACAACCGGCATAGTCGGCGTCGGAGTAACCAATTAGGTCAAAAAAAGATGTGTTTCTAGGAAACCATAACCCTAAATCGTGAGTGCTTTTAAGATATCTAAGGATTCTCTTGACGGCAACCAAATGAGATTCCTTAGGGCAAGCTTGAAATCTAGCACATAGACAAACACTAAATATTATATCGGGTCTACTTGCAGTAAGGTAAATGAGTGATCCGATCATACCTCGATAGCGCTTTATATCAACATCCTTACCCTTTTCATCTTTATCAAGCTTTAATGAAGAGCTCATTGGAGTGTCAAAAGCATTTGATGCTTCCATGTCAAATCTCTTGAGTAGCTCATTATTGTATTTGGCTTGGTTGATAAAGATTCCATCCTTCCTTTGTTTGATTTGCAATCCAAGGAAGAAGGTGAGTTCTCCCATCATGCTCATTTCAAACCCCTTACTCATACAAGAAGCAAACTCTTCGCACAATGATCCATTAGTAGCACCAAATATAATATCATCAACATAAATTTGCACCAACAATAAGTCCTTGCCCTTAGATTTTATAAAAAGATTGGTGTCAAGTTTCCTTCTTGAAAAACCATTTTCTAAAAGAAAACTACTTAGCCTTTCATACCAAGCTCTAGGAGCTTGTTTTAAACCATAAAGAGCTTTGCTAAGCTTGAAAACATGGTTTGGAAATTTTTCATGTTCAAAGCCGGGAGGTTGAGCCACATAAACCTCCTCCGAAATAAAACCATTTAGAAAAGCACTCATGACATCCATTTGAAAGAGTTTAAAATCTCTATAGCAAGCAAAAGTTAAAAGCATTCTAATAGATTCAAGTCTAGCTACCGGTGCATAAGTCTCATCAAAATCAATTCTCTCCTCTTGGTTATAACCTTGAGCCACTAATCTAGCCTTGTTTCTAACCACAACTCCGAATTCATCAAGTTTGTTTCTCAAAATCCATTTTGTGCCTATAATCCTAAAGTTTTGAGGTTTAGGCACAAGGGTCCAAACTTGATTTCTTTCAAATTGAACTAGCTCTTCTTGCATAGCAAGCATCCAATATACATGATGTAGAGCTTCGGAGAAGTTTTTCGGTTCAATTTGGGAAAGAAATGCTAAATTAACATGTTGTTGAAGAGAGCGTCGAGTTCTTACCCCACTCGAAGGATTACCTAAGATTTGATCGCTTGGATGATCATTTTTGTAAGTCCAATCTTTTGGTAATGCTTGAGAGTTGTCCGAATTTGAAACATCATTGCTTGCTTCCTTGTCTTCCTCTTGAGAGCTTGATTGTTGCTCTTCTTGAACAATTTCTTTGGGGTTGTCTTGTAGTGTTTCACTTATATCCAAAGTTCTCATGTCATTGTCCATATCATCCATTTGACAAGCATCACATACTTTATCTTTCTCAAACTTGATCTTCGGGAGACCCCTCACAAGTTCTTTGCTTGAAATATCCTTCAAATGCCCCATGTGCATGTGACCAAGTCTTCGATGCCAAAGCCAAGATGTTTCACTAATAGCACTAAGACACTTGACATCTTGGTTAGCTAAATCATTTAATTGAATGGAGTAAACATTATTATCTCTACTACCTACCAAAATAGTTTCATTGTTCTTTAAGGATAGTATAGTGCAATGAGAAGCCTCAAAGATAACTTTAAAACCTTTATCACTAAATTGACTAATACTTAGCAAATTATGCTTCAATCCTTCAACATATAATACATTTTCAATTGAATGTGGTTCCTTACCAATAGTTCATTTACCTTTGATTTTTCCTTGAGAATTGTCACCAAATGTCACATTTCCTCCTTCTTTAAGATTAATCGAGGTGAAAAGAGATATGTTGCCGATCATATGTCTTGAGCATCCACTATCAAGAATCCACTTCTTGCTACTAGATTTTGCTTTGAGACATACCTATAAACACAAATCAAGTAGTGACTTTTGGTACCCAAATTTTCTTGGGTCCTTGGGTGTCATTCTTGCATTTGTATTCTTGACCTTTCACAATCCACATTTTCTTTATACCTCTTACATAAACAATTCTACAAGGACAATAATTAGTCGTATGCCCTTTCTTGTTGCACCAACCGCAATGTGTAAATGGTGTGCAATAGTTCTTTGGTTGTTTTGAATGAATGTTCAACCTAGCTTGTTGTTGAAGGATTTTAGGGGGCAAGGCCAAGGGATCTAATCCAAGACCACCTCTGTTTAGGCCAATTCTTTGGCGTCCAAGCATGACATCCAAATTGTTTTGACCGTCAACAAAATTTTCAAGACATTTTTTCAAATCACAAATCTCAACTTTTAAATCTTCATTTTGTTTTTCTAAAGCCAATGTTTTGGAAGAGATTTTCTTTGAGCTAGGAGTGTTAACAAATAATTCAACCAAATCATTATTCATATATTTCACATATAAATGGTTGGAATGCATTCATTCTTAGCATGCAACTTATTATTTTCCAATATCAACTTCTCAATTTTCTTATTAGCTTCAAGAAATTTATTTGACAAAATAATATTTTTCTTGAAATTTTTCTTGGATTCCTCATATAGGCTATCATAAGCATCTTCAAAGCTTTTATTATCACTATCACTACCGGAAGAAGAGATTACCTCATCATTTGCCATGAAGCATACATTTGCTTGATCATTCTTCTAATTGTCTTCATCACTTGAATCAAAGTCACTCCATGTTGGAGTATGTTCGGCATTCATTGCTCTTTCCTTCTCCTTGTTCTCTTTCTTAGAGAGTTGACTTCTTTTAACTATTTCTCATACAGCTCTTCTTTCCTTCTTCTCCTTTTTGTAGATAGGACAATCCATCTTCATGTGTCCCGGCTTGTGGCATTTGTAGCAAAGCTTCTCTTCGTTGCTAGCATTTTGTTGCCTTCTCCCATCATTCCTTCTAAATCTTAAGAACTTCTTGAAGTTTTTTGCAACCATTACAATATCCTCTTCATCATATTCTTCATCATCATCACTTGACTCAAGGTTTGAAGATGAAGCTTTAAGAGCAATTGATGTAGGCTTCTTCTTGACGTCCTCTTAATCAAAGGTCTTGAGTTGCATTTCGTATGTCATAAGTGAGCACATCAATTCATCAAGAGGAAAGATAATAAGATTCTTGGATGGCGGTGATCTTTGCATCCCAAGCTCTTGGTAAAGACCTAATCACTTTTCTTACGAGATCACCATTAGTGAATTCCTTGCCTAATTGCTTCAAAGGGTTCACAATGTTAGTAAAACGAGTATTCATATCCGTAACGGATTCATTTGGAAGCATATGGAATAACTCATAATCTCTAAACAATAAGTTCATCTTGGAATCTCTAAGAAGAGAAATCCTTTTATGAGTGACTTGAAGAGTATCCCAAATACTCTTAGCGGAATTACACATAATGACTCTATTGAGTTCATTAGTGTCCAAAGCACAAACAAGACAATTTTTCGCTCTAGCATTCATACAAATCATCTTCTTATCATGATCACTATACTCCGATTTGGATTTAGGCTCTTCAACCTTGTCAACCACCTTTATCGGAACGAATGGGCCATTCTCAACAATAGCCCACATCTCATAGTCTTAAGATTCTAAGTAGATTTTCATCTTAACTTTCCACACACCATAATTGGTCCCATTAAAAAATGAAGGCCTAGTGGTAGAACTACCCTCCATACCCCAAACGTAAACCATGATCGATTAATTCTCTTAGTGTTACCCAATATAACAAGAGCCGAGGCTCTGATACCACTTGAAACCAAAAAGATAACCCTAGAGGGGGGTGAATAGGGTTTTAAGACTACTTTAAAAATTAACAAGTAAATACTATAAACTTAAAGAGGATATGAATAACACTTGAAAAGCTACAATTAACAAACCTCAAACACAATATCTCAAGTAAGCAAACTAGTCAATCTCAACACAAATGTAAAACGATAATGTAAGGAGAGAAGGGTTTAGAGATAGGAGATTTAAATGGTTCGGCTTGATATACCCGTAAGCCTACGTCCACCCCTTCAAAGAAGTCCCTTGAAAGGCCCTAGAATCCACTAGTATGATCTTTCTTACGGGTCAAGATCGAACCTCTTACAATCCCTTGATGCTATGCCCACATCAAGAACAAGCTTTGACAATCCCAAAGCTCCAAAGCTTGACAACCCCAAGCTTGGATACAAGAAACTTTACATGAAGAATTGTGTACAAGATTTCACTGTCAAGAAGTATATGAGTACAAGTTTAAGCACTAGAACAAGCGAGATGAGTGTATGATGACTTATGGAAGTGTATATCTCTCAAATGTAAAGGCTCTCTTGAAATGGATGAGAAAACAACGAAAACCAAGAGAGATTGAACAATTGCTTTGATCTTTGAGAATATGAAAGATAAGAGAGCTTTGAATGCAATTGATGAATCAAAACTATGCCCAAGATGAGTATTTATAGAGTTGGGAATAAATATGACCGTTTGGAGTTAGGTGGAGCATTAAATGCGACAAACGGTAAATACAGTCGACTGTAATGTGCCATTGCAGTCGACTGTATTCCCAAAGTAGCCATTGGAAATTTAAAATTTCCAACTTGCAGTCGACTGTAATCCAATGCAGTCAACTGTAATAGGCTACTGGAAGTATTGCAGTCGACTGTATTGAAATGTTGTCGACTGTAATACCTCACTGCCCAACTTGCAGTCGACTGCATTCCAGAAAATGCAGTTTCCTTGTTTTCAAAGAATGAAAAACTTTTATGCATGCAAGGGAAACCTATTGGCAAGTTCTATGTAAACAGTCATCGTAACGATCATCTCTCAATGTCTAGTTTACAAAGAAGGAAATAAAAGCATTGTAAAATTCTATCGACGAATTCCTTCTTTGAAGCATTCCGTTGAGAGTCTTTGACCGTGTTGCTCGTCTAATAGTCCGTTTGCATGAGTATGAGATTGTTCCTATTACTTCATCAACTCAATGCATGTTAGACAACATAAACATCAATGTTGGTTATCATCAAAACCAAATATAATCTTAGGTTAAATAACCGTATGGTTAACACCCTTTTTTTAAGACTAAAATATAAAATCTAACTACAAAAATCCCCAAATCAGTTTTCTGATGGACGACCAAAGCTCTCATTCTCTCACAGTCACCTCGCCACTCTTGTGCCATCCTTTGCTCTGGTCGTCGCATCTCCCATCTCTGTCGGCCTGCTCCGGTCGCTGCCATTGTTGGTCCTCTTTGCGTGCTACTCCGCTATTCAATTGAAGCAGGGCTGCTCAGTGCTGCGGCTGAAACTAACCACGCAGAGATTATCCGCCATTTTTGCTCCTCAGCGGCCGGTTTGCGTTTGTCACACTTAAGTTGATTTTTCGCCATGTTTAGTTTCATCTGTCAAATTCTTTGACTTTAGCCTACACTCTATTCACAACAAGAAGATAATTGCCACAAGTAGTTGGCCAAATGCTAGAATTACGTCCACAAATTTGTTCGGATGAGGCCAAAAACAAGATTTGATTAGGACTTCATTGAACTGACATTGCCATTAGCGGGGAGTCCTACTTATGCTTGAGACAATTCAATGCTGAAATATACTTTACTAATTGTTCATATTTATGTCGGGGTCCTGGATTATAATTGCTCACCAATTACATTAACCTTTCTGTGAAAGCTGTTGAAGACAGAGCACACATGGCTAAATTAGGAAACCTAACTAATTTGTTAGCTTCACTTTATATTGTTCATAAGGCCAAAGCTCAGTCTTGAGAAAATATCTGAATTTTTATTCCCTATATTATGCCCATTCCCATTGAGATCGATCTTGTTTTTAAAAGCGGAATTTATTTTTAATGTTGGAAGCTTGTTAAATTAGGATGTTGGTATTTGAAACTTTCTCTAATGTTTAGAAGTTTGTTAATTGTCACGTTCTAAATTTTTTTGACTTAATTTTATATATTTAATGCATTTTTATTTATTTATTTTTATATATTTTAAAATTGCGCCTTGCTTCGAAAAGGCACGCGCCTGAGCCTTGCGCTTAGGCTCTAGGGACCTTTTTCACCTTAGGTACGCATGCGTCTTTAATAACAGTGGGAGGGAGAATAGACAAGATTGAGATCCTACACATGTGGGGGGATCGGTGCCTCACGATGTCGTCTGACATAAGAATGCCACTGAACACCCGAACCTGGAGAAGGATGAGGTATGTGCTTTGATGTACACAATGACGCATGTGAGGAAGAAGGATAAGGATGATGCACATCGGGCGGGGGACTTTGTTTCAGATATTTCCTGACAAATTGATGTAAGTTACAAATTAATTTTCTTATAGTTAAAATTTCGGCTATGTATTTGATGGTTGTTGCCTTAATGTCTTCAATCTCAAATCACTGTTTTGCAAGCCTCATATGCACAGATCATGGGGGCTGGGCAGCAGTTCAAACAGCCATCAACGTCTACAAGCACAGATACGAGTACCAGGGGATTGATGCGGTGGCTAGATACACCGGGGGTCGTCAATAGACTGAAAGGGTGCATAGCATGCCTAATGACTGCACGTGCCGTGACAAGAGCATTCTCACCCCCTACTGCCCCTCCATAGATGCAGACACCGACCGTGGAGCGACATTTACACCTGAACAATGTTTGTCGCATTGCTGAGGAGATGTTCACTATTATCACACTCAATACCAATTTCAAACACTATATATGATTACTATCTAGATTAATACATCCGTGACTTTACCTGCAGAACACTGATGCCGGACATACCGAGCTAGATCCGAATGACAGTACTCCCATGGACGAGGACGAGCAGCAGGATTTAGATGCCTATCTCGATAAGCCCTGAGCCCTTCCCCTCTTCCCCTCTCGTGCCCTCCTGGAGTTGTGCTCCCCTCCCCTCCCCTCCTCTATTTGTATCCCCCTCTTGCTCTTATCCCCGCCACTATGTTATATTTGGGTACTAACAAATTAAAAAAATTATATTTTTAGGGAGTGAATTTATTCCCTCGCTAAAGTTTTTTAATTATAGTCTACTGAAAACCTTTTAGTGACTGAATTTCCGTTGCTAAAGGTATTACCGATGGACTTTTAGCGACAAAATTTTCGTCGCTAAAAATCCATCACTTTTGCCAGCTGGTTTTTAGCGACAGAATAAGTGACGGATCTTTCGTCGCTAAAAGTCAATCGGTAATACCTTTTAGCGACGAAAAATTCCGTTGCTAAAAGTCCATCACTTTTGCCAGCCGATTTTTAGCGACAGAATAAGTGACGGATATTCCGGCGCTAAAAGTCCATCGGTAATACATTTAGCGACGAAAAATTTCGTCGGTAAATATTTTTAGAAATTATTATTTTCAGAAAAAAATTAAACTAAAATACGAAAATTATCTTTAGCGACGGAAGGTCGCTAATTAATTTATCGTCCCATCGCTAAAGGTTGAAATTTTTTGCGATTTCCAAATTGCGTCGCCAAACTTTTAGCAACAGGGTTAATTCCAACGGACTTTTAGCGACGGGGTGTCCGTTGCTAAAAAGTCTTTTGCGGAGGGAATAGGGTCTTTTAGCGACATAATTGTCTGTCGCTAAATGCCTCTTTTTCTTGTAGTGATTGATCAGCTCAGTTCCTTGGATAAAGGATCTTTGTATTTGGGCTTGGTGTCCCATAACAGCAGAGCCGGAATTTCGTCAGCGATGACTGGAGTTCGCCAGCAGCGAATTTCCTCCATAACCAGACAAAGATATAGCAGCGAAGGTCCTATCCTCGTGGATTCCCATTCTTTTCACTGCTTATGTCGAATAAATTTCTTCTGGTTGCTTCTAGCCTTTTCTAGTGAACTTTTTTTGGTTTGTGGGGTGTAAGGGTGATCTGTCCAATCTGATAACAAGTCTTGGGGGACTTTGTTTCCTAGTGTTTTTCCATCTTTTTTGCTTTAACTAGGTTATTTATAGGCATGGATTTCCTTATGGGAGGGGGTTTATGGCCTCAGGGGCTGGGGTTTGGGGTACGCGGAGGGAGGGGGGTTTCTGAGGTAGTTCAATCTCTTATTTGATACATAGGCTTAAAGGCAGGTATGGGGCACTTAGGACTTCGTTCATTTGTTTAAGCCTCCTGATGTGGTTGGTTTAATTCCCTTGTTCAGTGGCAGGGTGGTAT
This sequence comes from Escallonia rubra, assembly GCA_033065855.1. Taxonomy (NCBI): domain Eukaryota; kingdom Viridiplantae; phylum Streptophyta; class Magnoliopsida; order Escalloniales; family Escalloniaceae; genus Escallonia; species Escallonia rubra. The sequence continues at coordinate 52,446 of JAVXUO010002657.1, read as the reverse complement.
TTGTGCTTTTGATCTTGCGGTGGAAGGTAAAGGTGCTTGCTATGAGGGCGATCCTTTGCTCTGTGTTGTCTTTTCATAGGGATGGGTTTACTCTCAATTCGTTCAGTTGCTTGCAGATTTTGTGTACCCCCTCGCATAAGTCAATCAACCAACAAAGCTCATGTCCCTCTCTGCCAAAAACCACCATTCTGGTGCAAAGCTCAAGTTGCCACCATGAGGTCTAATACCCTGTCTGGTTCTCCCCGCATGTGTTTAGATGTTTGCTTTGTGTCTTCTGTATTTATATTAGTTTGAGTTAGTCATGGAATGTCATGGCTCTTTTGGTACATGTTGAAAATGTAGAGCCAAAGAGGCTAATATGACAGATCTCGATAACCTTTTATCTTATCAATGCTATTTTCATGCTTACAAAAAAAAATATTGGGTACTAGAGAACCGATGGTACCGAACATCTGAGAATCAAGGGGTCAGGGGCGGAGCCAGGAATATTTTTCAGGGGGTGCAAAAATTATATGTCCGTTACCAAATTTTTAATTAAAATAATATTAAAAATAAAGTGCACTTATAAAGCATAAAAAAAGTAATATTAAGTTTCACGAGAGTCATTAAAGACTCTTTACAAGTAAAAAAAAATGCAAATACAAATTGTACTCCGAGCGTTTACAAGCAAAATTACAAATTCAGCTATATATATGTAACATATTAAACTAAAATATAAATGTAACATATTATCATATTAAATACTAGCACTAGCAGACAGCAATTCATTCAGCAATCAGCATCTAAGAGCAAGAGGGAAGACTCACGCAAGGCCAAGATGAGAATTCAGATCTGGTTCTTCAAGGGCGTCGGCGCCGGCGCGTCGCGGGACTGCTTTAAAATACTTATTAAAATTATAGAAAATAGAAAACAGAATTTAAAAGACATCAAAATTATTTTTAAAATTTTTGTTTTGCTATAACCAATATTGCGATATGGAAACTGTAGCAAATCAACTCCAAAAATCATCAAATTCAAACTGAGTCTTATTCATACCATAAAAACATTACCCTAATTTTTCCAAAAACATTTTCATGAGTCTAAAGGCTCAAAAGAATTTTATAAGCCTGAACTTGCCGAAAGTATTAAAAATACATACGATTTCAGAAAAGTATAAAAAATTTCCACGAATTCTAATATGGCCTAGCGTATTGTACTGTAAAGTTTTATATGCTAACAATGACTGTGCACTAGTTTATCCACGTGTTGAACTTCACGCTAATCCAAATCACCCGCTAACCGCATATCCAAAACCCACTTCTCTTTTCTTTTCTTTACTTTCTCTCTGCCAGTCACCCATAAAATACACAATACACACTCACACATACCCTTGTGTCATCCCTCCCCTCAGACATCACATGCACCATACACCTTCACATATATACAAACTCATGCACACAGTGAGCACACACAGAACACATACACAATATGCAACACAGTGAGCACACACTTTTACACCCAAAACCCATTTCACCTTTTGAACACCCAAAATCATTTCATTTCCCTCCACACCCACTTCTTTTCACAACCCATTTAACACACCTCACGGCTGCTCCCTTCTCCCTTACCATATACACATTCACCTATAATATACACAATGGGCACTCACTACGGCAGCCATGGCTGCCCCCTTGCTCCTTCATTACACACCTACAAACAGATACACAATCTCTCTCTCACGGCACACTCAAAAACCCATGCCAACACCCACTCTTGTTTGTTTTGTTTTCTACACTCACATGCCCTCTCTCAAGTACTAACATCATATATATTTTTTTTCCAGAAGTCAGGGGGTGCTTCAGCCCCCCTTGTCCTAACGTGCCTCCGCCCCTGCAAGGGGTGTATCATATAATAACATTGTTAGGCCATTCTCTAAAAGCTTAAACTTTTAGAGTAGATGTAACTTAACATGGTATTAGAGCTCTAGTTTAGTGAGGTCTTGGGTTCGATTTTTCCCGCTTACATATCTGGTCCCCCTTTATCATGGTGCTATTTGCACTCAGTTTATTTCTGACTTGATTTATGTCTCCACGTGTAATCAGGAGTGCACATTTGATCCTCTTTTTTAAGAAATTCTTGCATTTATTTCTTGGCATATCCCATGAGCTGTGGCAGCCACTGCTAACTTTTCGAATTTGGCTCTGAAACTTTTTCCTCTAAATAGATCTGCAGCATAAGTACTAAATTGTAGCCATGATAACAGAGTTAGTTGTGCCTACATTTTCTCAAAGGCTAGTTTCCACAGTTCAGTGGCAAAAGGGCACTGAGCAAACAAGTGGTTCTCAGTCTCAGCAGTTCACTTCACAATTTTTTTTCTTATCTACTTCTTTCGAGGGCGGTGCGGGAGCGAGATTTCAACAGCCTATTAAGAATCTCTCTTTGGACGGTTTGGAAGTTTTCTTGGACAAAGGGACATCCCCATGTTATGAATGACGTTGCATCGTGAAAAAGACACCCAAACAAAAGAGAAAATCATATGATAAGTTTTGTTTGGAAAAAGGGAAATCACAAGCTAACTAACGTGCAATCCAAAATGCCACCTCAGCCACCCATATCCTATCCTTCGTACCATACACAAGGGTTGAAATATCACGAACAGAAGTCAACAAACACCGCCGTTGCAACTTGTTGCGTATATTAAAGACTCTTTCTCTTAAAAGAAACAAAAACAAAAGTATATATTTACACTTCATTTCGATTTTACTTGTAGCTTTAGTGATACTTTTTGAAAACACCTTTCATATATTCAACAACAAAAAAAATTAAGCGCCGACGCTAACTTCTATTCCGAGAATAGGACAAGGAAGAGACGATGCAGAAAATTAAAAAAGGTGTTGGAACCCACTCATAGAACACATCAAGTCGTTGATGCCCATACCAATCATGCACAAAGTAGGACCATGCAATGGACCGAGTAACCAAATTTCCTTTGTTGTTATCCCATAATATATGTGAAGTACGACTATAGTAACGAGAGTAATAATGATAAAATAGCACCACGGTTGGTGGTAATGTCCAAAATCATAGTGAATACAAGACACAAAAAAATGGGGGTGGTTCTAGATGATGACAGAGATGGAGCGGCGCTTCCGAATATCATTCCAAAATAGTCGCCATCGCCGTTGCCGCCGCTGGACCCCATCCCGCTCCTCCCTGCTCCACCGTCGCTTGGTAAGACCGGAGTGTTGTCCCTGCACCAAGAAACAAACCAATGTTTTGTAATATTGATAAAACATAAGGAACTAGTACAAAGAATCCCGAGTCCAGGTGGGTGAGAAGAAACATTTAGTTAAGTTCAACTCCATGATAGTAATAGTAATTACTGTTGGAATATTTTAATAAAATAAAATGTACTCCATTATAGCATTATAATTATTATTATACCAATAATAATAAGTAATGAACGCTCCCTGAAATCAAATGATGCGGCGCTCAGAAAGAACCTTTCCTAGGTGCGAGTTTCTGCAATAAAATAGTCCAAAAAAGGAGCTGAGATAAAGACATCGAGAAAAATGGGTCCTTGTTGGATTCAGACCATGTAGAGAAATGTGAAGCGACAGTACATGGAAAGCTAGGTTTAACTAGTTTTTTAGAGATGGTTTGGAGTTATGTTTACTTGGACAAATCCCTTTTCGGGTTGTTTACAGTAACATCGTTTCACACGGAAGAAACAGACGCGCCAAGTGGAACCACGTTACCTCTATTTTATATTCTACTACAGCAGATCTCATTTAATAAGATAAGACAAGTGGTTCAACATTGATGCTAAAAAAGAATGGCCTACTCTAGCATGTAGCAGAGTGGTGAACAACTTCAGACAAGGAATGTGTCTCATTAAAAGGCAGTGTATGTGCAGTGCATCTAAGTGACCAAATCCTTGCAAGGGAGGTTGAGCCTGCTTTAGAGCGCACTGTTGGTCAAATTTGAACTACTGCCGCTCGACAAATTGCATACTTGGGTTTGAACATAAAGACAGTGGACATGGGTGTAGGTCTCGAAACTAAAACTCTGATGGGAATGGCACCTCTGAACCCAACAGCTGAACAAAATGATCCACAACTGATGATTAATTGTGGTGATGGCAATATTTCCTACGATTCTTGCCTTCTGCGGTTCTACCAAAAAGTTAACAAAATACACACCTAATTCCACCCTAATATGCATGTCAAGTACGCAAATGCAGGAACTCTATGACTGCCCAAGTCCAAATAAGCACTTAAAGTTTCCAATGTGATGCGTAGAAACAGCAAGTTCAATTTCGATCAGATCGTTCTGTCCAATGCTCTAAGTCGCCATTCCAGGCATCTCATAAAGTTGCTCAACATCTACGGCAATTTTACTGTACTTTTAATGTACTCTATTTTGTACTATATGCTTAATGATACTATGATTAGTATGATTTTTGCTCAAAGACAAGAAGAAAAATGTAATAATGTCACCAGTAAGATCTAAATCCAAAGACAAGAAAAGAAAAAGAAAAAAAAAATGTTGCTGGACAAATATATCCGTAGGGGAGAAAAGAACCAAGTAAAGTAACCAAGAAAGCACCTATTTACAGGGCTTTAGGATGGCAAATTTCAACAAAGGAAGGAATATGGAGCAGCAAATAGGCTATTGAGAGATGACACACTATTGCTTAGAACAAGCTAGATGCAGCTAAGGCTGTGCTGTCCACTTCCAGCAATTGGGACCCATTCTCTTTCCCAATAAACATCTAGAAGACCCCACATGTTATGGGCTGGAAAGCATAAGAGAATATAACTCCACATTCGCATGACCTCCACCCTGGGGCCGGGCCTGGTCCTACATTTTTGGCTCCAACAGCAAAACCCATCAGTCCCAACCGCGTTACAGCACATTTCTCGAGTCTCTACTATCACAAAATTAAGGGAAACTGCACGAGCATTCAGTCATTTGGGGGACTTTTTCGGAGTAAGATAAGGAGCACTGCTCTAGAGATAAAAGGTAACCCGGGTAGGTTCTCAAATGACTTGTGTCTTTCCAGGACCAAAGTTAGTCTTGGAGAGTGAACGATGAGGAGATACTCGCTCACCATATAATAATAGTAAGTAAAGCGCTGCATAACAGCAGTAATAACAGAATTGAAAAAGACAACACTACAAGAAGACAACTCAATTCTGTAAGGTCATTGGTCAGTCAGATTCTCGAGCCCGCATGATCACGTGGATCCATGTACCCGTTTTATTATGAAGATGAAGATAGCATCAAACTTAGGAGTAGGAGTATTTGTCTCTGTCAACCCTCCTTTTATAATCTCCACCACAAGTAAATTGTCGCTCAAAATAGATTTCCAGCTTTGAAAGTCAGTATAATGTACCGTTACTTTTTTTTTTTTTTTTTTTTCTGAAAGGGCATTGTTGAAAGTCAAAACATCAATCGTAAACGAAAGACATGAGTTCGTTTGAAATACATTTTAGTTTTTAGTTTTTATTTTTTTAAAAAAATAAAAAGCAAAGCTCTTTGAATTTTCTTTTTTAATAAAACTGATAGATTGTTTGATATAGTTTTGAATAATTGATTTTCACTTTTATTTTTCTCTTTCTATTTTTCTTCTCTTCTCTTTTCTATCTTCCTTCTCTTCTCTTTTTGTTCATTTTTCAATACTTGAGACCTTATTCTAAGCTCCCGTGTTCAACAACCAAAAGCGCCCTCACCACAACCAACGCATCTCCTCTGCCTTCGTCCAACTACTGCTATGGTAATAACAGACTAGTTTGTGAATTGAGGCTTCATTGGTTTGATTGAGTGAATGGTTGAATTGGTTTGAAATTTACCTACTCAAATAGAAGATTCTAGAGCTAATCGATGGATAAAATCTTTTGGTGATGTTTGTTGTAAAAAAAATGGTAGTTGGTATGATGGTGATTTGGATTTAGGGAATGGTGGTGCCATGGTATAACCGATGTCAGAGGGTTGGTGTTCAGCAATATTGGTCAGTGGTGGTGGTGGTGGTGGTGATGGTTATGGTTATCAATGTCTATGGTGGTTGGCGTTGTTCGTGTGTGTTGGTCACTGGTAGTGGTGGGAACGGTCAGTGGCTATGGTAGTTGGCGTTGTTGGCAAGTTTAATGTTCGAGTGTGTTGATCAGTTGTGGCGGCAGATCGACGGTCAATGACAATGGTAGTTGGCCGTGTTTGTAATTTGGTGTTGGGGGAGGGTGTTGGTCATTGGTGGTGGCGGTCAGTGGGTATGGTGGTTGACAATGTTGTTGGCTTAATGTTCTTGAGTGATATGTGTTGGTTGGTGATGAAGATTGAATGAAAGAAGAAATATAAAATGCTTCTAATAAAAGTTGAAAGGTAAATCTCAAAAAAAACAAAACAAAAAATTGAAAACTCTAAAATGAAGTTTTAAAAAAACAGCCTCGTTTAGAAAACTGGTTTATAAAACTGAAAGGAAAAAAAATGTAAAATTGTCAATCAAACAATATTTTTATTTTTATTTTTAAAATTAAAATTAAACAAAAAATTGAAAATAAAAATAGTTTCAATATGCAGCAATATATACTATTCCTTAATTCTAAATCTAAAATTTCCTTCACATGGCAAGCAAGCTTAGAACCAATCCTTGCTTTATCTCTTAATGCTCAAAGGAAAGTGTTGAGACCACTTTCCTAGGCAAAGGCAAAGGCTAGCTATACGGAAAACGGTGACAACTGACAAGTAGGAGTGGAAATGACAAGTTGCAAATGTTATTAAGATTCTTTGAAAACTTACCGTGACCCACTAGGGGTACGGTGTAATAATTCAGAAATCCTGCAAAAAGTACTAGCAAGTGGGCAGGGGTATTTTGGTATTTCCCCAAAAGTTCAAAATGCCCCCACTGCGGTGCAGTTAAAAATGCGCACAGGTATTTCAGTTGTCAACTAAAAGAAGCAAGAGCAAAGGCAGTAGGAGAGCGGGGGCCAGTATTAATGTACCTGGGCCCACCGAGGGCACCGGCGGTCATTGTGAGCTGCTCAATAAGGGCAGAGGACTTGGGCTCTACGCTCGAGGCCTTGGCGTACTGCACACTTGCGCCTGCACCTGAGGGAACAAAGAATGCTCCATTTACCATTATGTCCCCATCTGTCCTCCAGTTCCACCCAGCCCAATCTCCCTCGTTTGTCTCCACGCGCTTCGTCACCTGTCCATCGCAGTTAGTAATACATACATAATGGTAATTATACGGTATGGCAAACATACACACAATTATTGTACGTATTCATTTCAGAAAAAGTGGGCATAAAAATGAAGACTGCATACGGGCGTAAACGTGTATGATACGAATGTTATTGTAAACTCCCAAGATTAAGATTATGGTACTATTTCAATGCGATATTGCTGAATTTCTTTAACAAATATGTTGAATAACTTGGAGTTCCTATTTAATAAGAATAAAATGTTAAAAAGTTTAACTCGAGAATAGATTGCATATACGTCCATCTAATGATAGTGTTTTACAGTGTGTATCAGTGTATATATACCACAATGACGTCATTAACTAGTTGCAATCGTAAAGTCTAAACAGTGACATCTCATCTCATGGATTGAATTGTCCGATAATGAGAGTTGGAGCCACGCATGTACGTAGAAATAGTTGCTCATTGAACCGAAGATGATATTCTTTACTTGTGTAATGAAAGACGTATAAACGAAGTTCATATATATATAAAGAGGTCATATGCCTTCCGATGGTTTTCCAATAGCAAGTTTACTGGACCCCCTATATTCCGTCAAGCTCGTTTATCTATCGTATAGTTACTATTTTCGTATTTTTATCTCTTGTTTTTGTTTTTGATATATTTGCATCCTATCAGGAAATATGATTGTATAATTTTAATATTTTGACCAACTTTTTTCTATTTACTTTCTTTTGAAGACTTTGTGTATTTATACCATTTTGATTTTTAGTCACTTTTCGAAACCAAATCGTGCACGTTTACTATTTTAAGAAACATTTTGATTTATTTTTCTCATCCTACCATCACTATTTACACTGACATTTATCGTACTATCCTTGGTTTTTTGTACTATAACGTGGTCACGTATCATGAGTGTGTGTTTAATTGTGAAAAAAGGACGAGAGAGAAGATGAATGAGTGTGTTTTAATGGTGATGTGACATTGAGGAGAAAAAGAGTTAATAATAGCTTCGTTCGTTAAGACCTTTTCTAATAAAGTGTTTTCATAATTTTTAACTTTTTGAATAATATTTTTTTCAAAACAAAAATAAAAAATGATAAAAATATAAAGAAAATGGTTATCTTTACAATATAAGAATTAAAAATAATAAACCAACGAGTCCTTCATTTTGATGTGTTAATTTCTAAGAAAAAATGATATGAAACCTTCACTTTGGCTAACGCGCTACGCTCTTCACATGCCACATAGGAATGTAGTTGTATTTTATGCAATTTCTGGTATGCCAAAATTAGAATGATACCTCTTTAGAACTTGGGTCAGCTGGCGCCATGTAGCGGTTGCCCTGACTATTGATGGTCGGGTTTGCACTACCGCCGATGGCATACATCTCCCACTGCGTAAAATCGTTGTTCACCACGTGAAAGTAGCCGTGTCTACACCGAGGCATTCTCTGAATTAGCCCTTCCCCAAAATGGTTGAACGCTATTGTCACCTGTTACAATACATAACACCCCTTCTACTTTTCACAAAGAGATTTGATTCGATCCCTTCATTTATTATTTTTATTTTAATTTTAATTTTTTGCAATCATGATTGGATAAAAAGAAATTTATATCGTGGACGTTTATTGTATTTTGAAAAATCCTAATCCACAATGCAATGTGAAAACACCTACATTTTTCTTTTTCAGCCGTTTCTCACTCATTGTTGGAGAAGAGTAACTACAAAAGAATTTGTTAAAGTAATAAAAATGTAGAACAATAATTGCTATATGATTACGAAAATGATGGAAAATAAAAACAGAAAATCAAAATAATAAACAAACATAATTATCCAACTTTCCTCAATCATGCTCCCTCGTTTAGAATCTTGTTTGACCGTATAGATTTTGTAAATTTAGTCAATCACGTATTTGACCAAGAAAAAACCTTAGAGATTTTTAGCAGCTCATGAATGATACAAGTTCAAATTAATCTTTCGCAAATGCACTAAAAAAAAAGTTTGTTTGAAAATTGGTGCAGAACGCATTTTGCATTTAAACAGCGCGCAGCTCAAACAATGGTTAGCCTTGAACCCAAAAGGAAAGTCTACCTGCATCCCTGAATCAGGCAAGTAGTTATCATTGTGGCCCAAGAGCATAACTTCGTCATGGTGCGAGAAATAGTTATTCGAGATGGTAATAGCGGTGGACCCCATGATGGCATCAATCAAACCGTCCGTACAGTGAGAGAGCGAGCAATGATCGATCCAAATGTTCCTAGACCCAAATATCGATATCCCGTCGCCGTCCGTCACGCCCCTGAGCCCGAAGTGCGTTGGAGTGGACCGTATCATAGTGTTACCCGACGGCACGCAGTCGGCCACCTGGATGTTGTGGATGATGACGTTGCTGATGTCTTGCAGCGTTATGCACCCGCCGCCGGTGATCTTCACGGTGGCGCCGCGGCCGTCGATGGTCTTGAAGCTGTTCACGATCAGCTCGTGCTTCAGCTTGATGAGCATGTTGGCCGAGAAGATGATCCATAGGGGCTCCGTCTGAATGACGGCGTGCCGGAGGGTGCCGGGAGTCGGGTTTACCGGGTCGGGGTCGGAAGAGTCAGACACGATGTAGATCTGGCCGCCCTTTCCGCCCGCCGCGGCCTGTCCGAACCCGATGGCGCAGTCGGCCAGCTTCTGCCGGTTGTTGGCCCAGTTCGGGTCACATTTCCAGCAGTCGTCTATTGGGTTTCCGGTGAGGCAGGAGAGCTGGGCTTTTAACTGGGAGGTTGCGTTAGCGGTGGCGGTGGCCAGCATTTGTCTTCTGGATATGGATACATCGAGTCTCCTGCAGCAAAACAGAGTGAAATGTGGGTAAAAACAACTACAGTGTGTGTACCCAGAATGTAGAACACTTGAATTGGAGGAAACAAGATGGTTTTTTATTTTATTTTATGGAAATGGAACAGATGGCAAAACGGTGTGATGGGTAAAACCCAGATGGGGTTTTCAATTCTGTGGTCACTGTTCAGGTTCTTCTCAAAATTGAGTGAGACCCGGATGGCTAAAGCGAGCAAACACCGGAACTTGGGTAAATTTTGGTAAAATTACTGTAAAAAGAAAGTGACCCGAATGGGCAGAATGCGCCCAGGCAGAGATGAGACTTTGTTTGATCTTCAGGTGAAAGTATGCGCTACTGTGCTAGTATTAGCAAAATTGAATATTGGGGGTTTACATTTCTGCAATGTGTTCTGACTTCTAAGAAAGCAAGGGGTCCCAGATGGGAAAATGCTGAAGGGAATTACGGGGAAATGATAGGTTACAAGATTTACCTTTGAACTTCTTGAACCACAGCTTCTGGGTTGGGGTGTTGATGGGGAAGGGTGATGTTTAGGGTGGCTCTAATGAGAGGGGAGAGAGAGGTTAAGAGGCAGAATAGGAGAATGTGGGTGGTGTTAAGAAGCATCCTTGAAGGAGGAAGTACTAATGGCAGGAGGGATATATGTTTGGCAGCTGTTGGGAGGAACACGGGGAGGGATGTCTTCCCCTTGAATGCTCAGTTCAGGAAGCTGCAAATTTTGGGAAAATATGATGCTGTTTATATAATAATCACAGCATTAGCTATAACAATGGGTAATTAACAAATTATTAAATGTGAAATATTTGGTTACTTTGGAGGTAGGGTTTTGGAAAAGGTTTTGAATGTTGAGAATTGAGATGGAAGAAAGGAAGAGATTTGAGGGCGGCTGTGATGGGGACAACATAAGGGAGGACAATCCGGTGAGAGAGAGAGAGAGAGAGAGAGAGAGGGGAGGGAAGAAGAAGCAAGGGGAGGGAGATTGGGGGCGAGTTTTCTCTCTCTCTCATTCTCCCTTGCGGTTTCCCTCAGTCACTATACATTCCTACCGTGCCTAATAATCATTCTAGGGTTAGGGAAAAGAAAATCCATTCCAAAAGGTGAACAGAAGAGAAAGGGCAAGCTTGAGATAATAATATTAATATATCAGAGACAAGGCCGGGCGCATGGGTTTCATTGGAATTGGAATAAAGTTCTTCTCCCTTTCTTTCTGCTTCAGACCAAATAGGATAAAGATTCTTTGCGGCAGAAAAAGGGATGTAAGAGACTGCAATTTTAACTTCTAATTATGATCCATTTTGTTTCAGAGTTTTCACAAACACCTTTTAGCCTTTTCACTTAATCTATCACAACCAGTTTGGCCCTCTTTAAGTAACCTTTTATCAATCACTTCATCTAAATCAAACTACTTCCTAGTCCTCCAAAGTTTTTTTCTTTTTTTCTTTTTTTCTTTTTTTTTGTCATATGACAAGAAGAGATAAAGGAAAGAAGAAAAAAAGGAACAAAAATCAGTGTCTTCCTTACGGCAGTTGATTAACCACATTAGAGGAGGAGTATCAATCTATGTATTTTTCCCGTTGTTGGGACGACCATAACGTGAGGAGTTGAGCGAAAGTTTTATTTTTTGAATATGTAGGTAATATTCATAACTTAAAGTAGTGTGACGAGATAGACACGAAGGTTGTGATTTCTACAATTTATAATATTTTAGCTACAACGATACTAGTTTGCAAATCCCATTTTCAAAGAATATCTTATACTACCATTCATATGTTTTATCTTCAAACATCGCCCTACGTCATATAAGATAACGAAAACATAAAATAAGATCGAATGACAGTACTTTACAATTTGAAATTTATGAATGATATATCTCCACTGTTTTTACTATTTTGTTACTATATAGATTTTCTGCTTTCATTTTCATGTTTTTGAGGTTTTATTGTTTTTGTTACCATTTGTAGATTTTGATTTTAGAAACACCAATTCAAACAATATGTACCAATATTATCCAAATATAAGACTTTTCACACAAAATGTGTGGAATATTATAGAAACAACCAATAGGAGTCCTTTTCCTAATTTTTTCATAGTATTTGACAAAAAATTATGACTTTTTAGAACTCTGACTTTTCAACTTTCTGAAAAGACAGATGGATTTTAAGTTTTGGGATGTGCTACTCTAATCAATTTGGTGATGGATTTTAAGTATTAGAGACTCTTTGCACTACAAAATTTGCTAAAGCATTAGATTATCTGAAACAAATAAAATAACCCTAGAGTATTAACGTAATAAAATTTGAATGAGAATTTAAATTAATCACAAGCACGTATCTCAATCAAACCAACGAACAAGCTCAAGTAATATGCTAATTAAACAATCTCAAACAATAATAAAGCAATAAGAAAATAGATCGAGTTACGGATACTTGACAAGAAAATTTTAATGGTTCGACTTGAACTGCTCTCAAACCTAGATCCATTTATATAAAGTCATATGTAAGAGCATTGGAATGCACTAGCAATTTTCTTCTGGTCAAGATCAAAATCCGTACAAACACTTGGTGGTATCGACACACAAATCACAAACATTAAATCCACAAAGCTCACTTAGAACTTGACAACCCCAAGTTTTGATACAAGTCTTGTACAATGATCGACAAATAAATCATCTTTAAAAAAATGAGGACAAATGAAAATCTACTAAAATAGAGAAGTGGGAGAATTAATGCTCGAAGAGTACTCATTTAAATAATGGCTTATTTAGAAAGATGCTCTTGTACTGATTATGAAATTATGAGAACAAAGAGAGAAAATGTATAGCCTTTATAGAATGATTTAGCATAAACGTTAGCAAAACTGGTAGTTGTTTTATAATTGTGGAACTTACAGTTGACTGTAATACAATGTGGTCGACAACAATGCACTTTTGGACGCCTACTACCTTAATATTATAGACTGTATTGTTTATGATGTTGACAACATTGGGTTAATCACGAAAACTACTTTTTTATTTTGTGTATAACTTTCTCTAGAAAAATAGATTGAGGCGATACTTTTTCTATTGAAAAGATAATGAAAATGTTTATTAAAATATGAAAAAATTAGTTCCAAAAAGATTTCTGAGAGAATCTGAGTTAGCTCCAAAATTAACACATATTAAAGAAGCACATGTGTTAGAAAGATTATAAATTCACATGTAATGCATAAGGAGTTCAAAGGTCATTCTAGGCGATAGTCATCAATCCAAGCATCAAATCTAAGTTACTTAATAATAGTAAGTATCAGTCACAATTCAAAGTAACTTAACCTATGTATTATTTGTTGCTCTTTGATATTGGACTTGATGAAGGTTTCTTAGCATCTCCACTGTAATTTTAAGTTTCTCTTATTCCAATCCAAATATCAAGTTTGTCAAACGCATCTTGATGAGTGTGTATAAGTATATCTATTAATGTTCAACTCATAACACTCATTAAAGAACAATCAATATGTTGTTATCATCAAAACAAGATATAATCCTAGGTTATCCAACCATAGGGCTAACAGTATCCATGTTGATGAACATCTAAAATCAAATATATGATCGAAAAATTGGATTAATTACATAATTTTCTGCGAAGAAGGATTTTGATGTTTTGAAGCCCATGTAGCCCAACAAATCATAGTATTTCAAGGCCAAATTATTTAATTAGTAACTGCGATAAAACTTAGCTGTGAACTTTTGAGAGAAGAAAGTATGCTAATTTCCTTGGAGTGTTGTCATGATAATAACACAATATATATATATATATATATATATATATATATAGTCGTCCAGTATTGTTTCTTCCTCTCGGTCTTCTATGATAATGCTGATTTCATGAAGTCCTTGTCCCTCCTTTTTTGTCTCCCCTTCTCTCTCGTTGTTTGACTCTTGGTATGGGGATGGTATCCACGATAGCAGGCATGTCTTGATTTAGATCTTAAATAAGAATAGACATATGAATCTTATGAGATAGTGAGGCAAATATTGAAATAACATAAGGAGGAAAAAGGAAAAAAAATAGATCAAGTAATCATGTAAAGGTGAACAATGAAATATTAGGAGTCGAGTGTGGATATGTTAGCAATTTATGAACCCAATGGTTCACTCGAGATGGCCAACGCGTCATTCTTGTCCATGCTGGATTTGTCCCTTACTTTGCACTGTTGTAGCAAAAAATGTTAGGAGTTTATTGATAAATTGGAAAGGGTAAACTCTATTGTTGATTCTAACATCGCAATATGTCTAATGTGGTTGTGAAAAACATCATCATGAGTAATTCAAATGGCACTCGCATTGTCATAATAGATAGGTGTGCTAGAGGGTAGAGATGTCAAAAGGGTCGGGCCGCTGGCCCGGCCCTAGGGATGAACAGTGCTGGCCCTGAACCTATGGTGTCGTGTGTAATTTACCCTAAGTTTAATAAATATTAGGCGAAATTGCCTACTATTTTTGTTGTAGCCACTTGTTTGGATCCTAGGGTAAAGTTTCACGGTGCAAAAGTCTCGATAATAGAAATATCAAGACTAATGTGCTACACAGATAAGGACATAACCAACCTTACAACGAAAGTGAGCTCGACATTTGAGGATTTGTATGTATGTATATATGTATACATACATACATACATATATATATATATATATATATATGGGAGCTGATCCGTTGAGAGCGTTAGCAAAATAGGAGAAGTTGCAAACGCGATCTGACCGTCCATCCCGAAAGATGGACGGTCCAGATCGCGCCTTTTTCAAAAGCTGTCAGACGTCCGCCATACAGTATGGCGGACGGGTTTTTTTTACCTTTTTGCCCTCCGCCACTGTCCGCTACACTGTATGGCGGAGGACATTAAAGTCCTGATGGGAGACAGCAAAAAGACGTCCGCCATACTGTGTAGCGGACGTCTGACCCCTGACCCCTGCCTGACACGAGATACTGTGTAGCGGACGTCTGACCCCTGACCCCTGCCTGACACGAGACAGCAAAAAAGGTATACGCTATACAGTGTAGCGGACCTGACAGAGTGTCGGGAATAATTTCCACTATACAGTATCGCGGACAGGCGCTTCCCGTATACCCCAAAGTTCCTGATTCTCAGCTCTTTCCGCAAAATTCTCAGCTCTTTCCGCAAAATTCCACTTCTCCTTCGGATTCACTTGCTTCCATTTTCGGCTCCCCTCAAGCTTCGAGTAAAACTTGCTTCAATCTTCTTCACTCAAGCAAGGTAAGTTTCTGATCTCAAATATTTTCTGGGTGGATTGACTGATAAAGTATATATTTTTTTTTTGGGCAAAAAAATATAGATTTTTGATGATGTTCTAGAAATTAATTTGTTAACTTTAAAGAAGTTTATTGTAGTTAATTTTGATTTTTTTGAGGGGTGCTAACTTCGGCACATCTATCCTATTTAAATTCGAACATTTTGAGATACGTTTGTTGTATTTTGGCATGATGAATTTGTCTAACGCTCTTAGTAATTTTAATTTGTTATGTTCAATAAATCTATAATTAGCAAAATGGGAGACTTTTGAGATTATGTATATGGTATATTTGTCATCTTAAATTTGTCTATTCGTCAAGATAATTTTAAGGTAATATTTTCAGTTGAAAATGTCATTTGATTGTTCAGCATAGTCTATATTTCTACATATAGGGAGTTGTTTCACAATGTCTGATTTCGTGTCGAGCTCCAACACCCCCGTAGATGCTAGTGGTCCGTATCTAGGACGAACCTTTCAAACATTGGAGGAAGCTGGAGAATGTTTCCGAGCGTATTCATTGAGGGTTGGATTTAGCATTAGAATAAAGACTTCAAGAACGAGCAGCATAACGAGAAAGATATGCTCTCGCTTATACGAGTGCCATAGGGGCAGAAACCCAGTGCAAAATGAGACACGCGTAGGCAACGAGGACAGTGATGACGAAATAGGATATTCGCGCAGAAGACGGGACTTCTTTGCGCGAACGAATTGCCAGGTCAAGATGTTCGTAAGCTATAAAGCCAAGCAAGATCATTGGCTTATTAGCAGCCTGGAACTGGCACACAATCACCCGTTAGTAACCTCTTCTAAGGTGAGTCAGATGCATCAACACAAGAAGATGGGAAAGGTCACGAGGAGCCTCATTCACACAATGAGCGATGCGCGGCTAGGACCTACCCACATGATTAATGTTCTTGTTGAACAGGCCGGGGGAATTCAAAATTTAAACTTTAACACGACAGACGTTCGCAACGCGGTCCGAACCCATAGACGAGCCGCGTATGACCTCAATGATGCTCAAGCCACAATGAGCCTATTGAAGCGGATGCAGATGGAGGAACCGCAGTTTACCTTCGATTATAAACTTGACGACGAGCATCGAGTTAGCACAATTTTTTGGGTCGACGGTCGTTCCAGGCTTGCTTATAAGCATTTTGGGGATGTCGTGACTTTCGACACCACATACCGTACCAACAAGTACTCGATGCCGTTTGCCCCTTTCACGGGGGTCAATCATCATTATCACTCCATCCTGTTCGGGTTCGCCATGTTAAGGGACGAGAGCGAGAGTTCTTTTGAATGGTTGTTTAGTGTGTGGCTGGAAGCCATGAACTTCAAAACACCCAACGTTATCATCACCGATCAAGATTTGGCAATGAAGAAGGCTATTGCCACCGTCTTCCCAGATACTCGACACAACTTGTGCACTTGGCACATAAGCAACAAATACCCCGAACGTTTGCATCACATGTACGCAAAGTTTCCAGACTTTAAAGAGGATTTTGACACGTGCGTTAGCAAGTCGTTAACGATTGAGGAATTTGAGGAGAGGTGGGAAAAGCTTGTTCAGGATTACTCATTGCAAGACAACGGGTGGCTCCAGCACTTGTACGAGCTCAAAGAGCAATGGATTGACGTTTACACGAGGAGGCATTTTTCTGCGGGCATGAAAACGACGGGCAGGAGTGAATCTATGAATGCCACGTTCGATAGTTACGTGGGTACAGCTACCAATTTGAAGAGTTTCGTCACATCCGCACAGAAAGCGGTTGCGCCGTTGTTCGTGAAAGAAAGGGCTGCAGACTTTGCAACCACGTACAAACAGAGGAGAAGGTTGCTTGAGACCCCGCTGGAGCTGAACGGTGCCAAAGTCTATACGAAGGAGATCTTCTTGCTATACCAAGTAGAGCTGCAGAAATCGGGACGGTACTGTATAAACAAGGTGGCAAAGAAGTCTACGCGTGAGTACAAGGTTTATTCGATCGTGAATGACCTCGTTCCTGAGAAGCTGCGCAGAATGTATACGGTAAGCCACGACACATTGACGGACTCGGTGACATGTGTTTGCAAGAAGTTTAAGTTCCATGGCATCCTATGTAGACACATTCTGCGCTTTTTCACCCAGAAGAATATCAGGACAATCCCCGATAAATACGTCTTGCCACGGTGGACGAAAGGTGCTAACAGGTTGCACGGTACCATTGCCTTTCCGGAGCACCCGTATACTGACTTTGAAGAATCGGAGACGTTGCGTTATAATCATCTGGTGACGAGTTTCACCCGTTTGTCCGTAAAGGCTGCTGCTTCAATGGTCGGTTATAAACATCTCCTCGAGGTAGCTCAGCAGCAAGAGCCCATCGTCGACCAGTTGGAAGCAGCTTCAGTCACCAATGCGATTGACACCGAGCCTACGACGGGGGTATCAGAAGATGACGAGCCGGAGGAGGAAGACGACAATGATATCTATTTGTTGGATCCAATTATATCGCAAACGAAAGGCCGCAAGAGATCTACGCGGATGAAAATCTCTATTGAAATAGCAACTCAACCTAAAAAGCTGCGAATGTGTGCATTGTGCAACAAAATGACCGACCACGACAAGCGGAACCATTACAAGGCACTGGGGATAAGTTCAGGGGGTTTGCAAGACGGGGAAGAAGGTGACGCCGAAGATGAGGACGAACAAGCTGCAGTGGACCTTTAATTTTTTGTACAACTTTATGACATTTGTAATAATTTTCGGAGGGATAATTTTTCGACCGAATACTGGAATTTTTAAAAAATGGACCTATGAGAGGCCCTCGAATCAAATCTAAAGTCTTTATTTCATTTTTTTTTTGTAAGCCCCGTCCGCTATACAATGTAGCGGACGTCGTCGCAGTAAAACTTTTAGTCTTTTTACGTCCGCTATACAATATAGCGGACGGCATCGAAGTAAAACTTTTACGTTCGCTATACAATATAGCGGACGTCATCGCAGTAAAACTTTTGGTCTTCTTTTATGTCCGCTATACAATGTAGCGGATAACTCTATCCTATTATATATATTAATCATATCGGGAAATCGGCTGTTATCAGTCCTATCTGAGGGCACTCTCTCTGTCTCGAACATCTAGCCCAGGCCGCTACTCCATCTCCGGCCACCCATATCTCCGGTGACCCACAACTCCGGCAATAAACCGTCTTCCCCTCAACGCCGACCTCGATGGCTTTTGGATCGGAGACCACCTACGATTTTATTGGCAACTTGCACCTGGCAGGCAAACACTTTTTCAAAGTCATGTTGCCGGGGTTTGAGAATGAACTTGTAGGCCATCCCTCTTTCTCTGTATTTTCGTGTGTTAAAGGTTTGATCTTTTGGTTAAAAATTAACCTATTTTTTGTGTATTGTGTTTGTTAGGACATACCGCAAGCCTTGATCAATCAATTTACAACAATTCATGAGAGTGCAAGATTATATAGCCGCAAGGGGGCATGGCAGGTTGAAATCAAGCTGAAGCCCGGCCGACCCCAAAAAAAGCAATTCGCAGAGGGTTGGAACGTCTTCGTGCGCCAGCATGGCCTCGAACTCGGGGACTTTGTAGTGTTTGAACACCTTGGGTGGTGGGATTTTCAAGTTGTAATCTTTGATCGGAGCACTTGTGAAAAAATTTCTTTCCCCCAATGTGAACCCTAATTTATTATTAATTGTGCTTAACTGTGTCGTTTAAGATTCCCTCGATATATTGAGATCGTTGATTGTGAATCGTACGTTAATTGTGTCGTTTGAGATTCCGTCGGTATATTGAGATCGTTGATTGTGAATCGTACGTTCTTTATTGTTTATCGATATTGAGATTGTTGATTCTGACGCCAAAACAAGTCTTCGGGGCGCCAATTTATTAAAACAGCATTATGCTATAATGCGACTAAAACAAGCCTTTGGGCGCCAATTTATTAAAACTGCAGTACGCTACAACGTCTAGCTCTACTACATAGCGGACATAAGGCCTCCGTTTAGGCCGGGGTTCGGGAAGGTCGGAACTAAGTGTCTGAGTCGTGCCAACCATTTTCTGGTCCAAGTTGTAGACAATGATCTGTTGCACCACTATGACGTAAGCTTGGTCATGTATTCTGCGGGGCTGTCCGCTATACTATATAGCGGACATAGATAGGAGGAAAAAAAAACTAAGTGTTGAAGACTTTCCCTCTGCGGGGCTGTCCGCTATACTATATAGCGGACATAGATAGGAGGAAAAAAAAACTAAGTGTTGGAGACTTTCCCTCTGCGGGGCTGTCCGCTATACTATATAGCGGACCTAGGAGAGAAAAATGGTTGTCTGCAACTTGGACCAGAAAATGGTTGGCACGGACCAGACACTTAGTTCCGACCTTCCCGAACCCCGGCCTAAGCGGAGGCCTTATAGCCTTAGAAGAACTCGATCTTCAGTCATCTTCATCTGAAACTGGAGCATCGGAAACATTTCCTTCTTCGAAGCTCATGTTCCAGTATACTTGTGCTTCATTGTTGTTGCCATCTTCATGTGCATCACGTGCCATACGACGTAAGTTATGCCTACTTTGACGAACTCTCATTCTATTATTTTCCTCACGTATTCGATGCAGTGCCCTTTCAAGCTCCATGTGCGTAATTCGAGGCATGTTGATTGCCTTTTGTCGAGGTATGAGTATATTCATGCTCCGTGAATTAGCTACTAAGACCTCATGTTCATTCATCTGATAAGACCATTCTGCACGTAATGTATTCACATAGCTTGATGAGTAACGCAAACTTGGACGCAAAGAATAGTGAAATTCATCTTCGCCCGCCCAGTAACGACCCATTGCTTCAAAAATATCTCGTGGAGTATATGACATTTCCAGAGTTGTTATGAAATTGGGAGTATATCACTCTATGCCCTTTGCAATGAGCAATGCATGTACTTATATATACTTTGAAACGGGACTACTTTATGAAAGAGCTACAGGTTCAACTTTATGAGATGTGACCCAACGTTGGCAATAGACTAGAGACTTGTCTTGTCACCAAAGAGAATTGTCTTGTCACCAAAGACTTGTCAACTTTATGACACGAGCATGCTATTGTCTCCAACTATTGTCATCTTCAATGTCCAGAGACTTGTCTTGTCACCAGAGATGGACGGACTATTGTGTAGCTATCACACCAATATATTGTGTATGTGTGTGTGGGCTTATTTATATATGTTAGCCATGCTCATCGCTTTAGAACCAAAACAAAGTTAAATGGCAGGAGTTCCTGGGAGTTCTAGTCTGCGGGGACGTGAGACTGTGTGGTTGTTGTGTGAAAGGAACGACGACTACAAAGAAGTGAAGTACACGGATCCCAGAGAGTATTATTGCGGTTTACGGAGAGAATGGGCATATCGAGTTAAGGAATCAGAAGCGCTACACCAAGATCTCACCACGCTGAGAGCACCTGTGCCGCAACGTCGTTCACTTACTATGTCGCGGCGTAATGTTAAGCAGTGTAAGAAAGCTGTGCGCCAAATTCGTATGGAGAATAACCGGATGTTGCTGCGTAGAAAACGATTTTATATGCTTCAACTTGCGGAAGAAATGGCCGAGGTTAGTGGGAGGCAGCTCAAATCAAACAAGAGAAACAATATTTTAACCAATGATCGGTACTTATCTGATGAGTATATGTCAAATGAAGAGTGATATATATATCTCTTCCTACTGCATGTTAGGATTTCATTCCAACCGGCACTTATCCACATGTCATTCTAATTGGCGAATCCCGTCTTTTGAAGCATGTAAAATGTTGGGAATATATGTTTCTAACTACATCCGTCATACTATAATGGGGTAACTAGCATGCCTAAGGTGCAATGAGAAACAAAAAGTGACATAAAAAATTACAACATTTTACTAACGCTATGAATTTGGCGCTAAAGTGTGCGCGAATAGGCCCTTCATAGAAAACCACAAAAATAATTTGTCTCATTTTTCGCCGAAATTCATAGAAATGGGCTATATAGCGTGCCTAAGGTGCAATGAGCAAAAAAAAAGTGACCAAATCAATTACAACATTTTTCGCAAGCTATGAATTTGGCGCTAAAGTGTGCGCGAATAGGCCCTTCATAGGAAAACCAAAAAAATAATTTGTCTCGTTTTTTGCCGGAATTCATAGAAATGGGCTTTATAGCGTGCCTAAGGTGCAATGAGAAAAAAAAAAGTGACCAAAAAAATTACATATCTACGTCCGCTGTACTATATAGCGGACAACCAAGCAGAAGGAAGACTCCCCAACACTTAATTTTTTTTCCGGCCCTATCTACGTCCGCTATACTATATCGCGGACAGCCAAGCAGAAGGAAGACTCCCCAACACTTAGTTTTTTTTTTTCGGCCATATCTACGTCTGCTATACTATATCGCGGACAGCCAAGCAGAGGGAAGACTCCCCAACACTAAATTTTTTTTTCTACGTCCGCTATACTATATCGCGGACAGCCAAGCAGAAGGAAGACTCCCCAACACTTAGTTTTTTTTTGGCCATATCTACGTCCGCTATACTATATCGCGGACAGTCAAGCAGAAGGCAGACTCCCCAACACTTAGTTTTTTTTTTACGTCCGCTATATTATATCGCGGACAGCCAAGCAGAAGGAAGACTCCCCAACACTTAGTTTTTTTACGCCCTATCTATGTTTAGCGGACAGTCCAACAGAAACAATCTCACTTGGTTTTTACACTTTGTTTCCCCCTGGTGAAAGCAAATCACACAGAACAAATAAAACACTCTGCTGAACAACACAACGATATCAGTGAATCAAATCAATCGCATTCAACAACGATCACATCTCAGTCAACACAGATGAAATCGTCAATCGCATTCAAACGATAAGATTCAAGAAGTTTAAGGACAATTAAAAAAGTGAATATAATGTTATTATACGCAAACATTGTCAATTACACGGATTTACAATATATCTAATAGGTCTAGGCCGGCCATTGATAATTTGCCAAGCCATCCTATACCTAAAGCAGTCTATGCATTCTTGGGTCCAGACGGTCTTCTTGAGGCTCTCCGACCGACAGATGTAATCCATGTACATGCAGAGGAAGACGCCGCAGTCCGAGGAATTAAGTTGCTTGGGCCTAGTCCTCTTCAATCGGAGAACAACCTCCCTATCGCCCGGTGCCCTCCCTCGGGTCTCTCGAGGACGCTCTCTATTGACCATGGCAGCAAATAGATTCTGCGAGAAACAGGATAAGCATTAAACATTAAACATAGCAAACATAATAAGATTAATCAGTTCTACAATATGCAAGTTATAATCAGAAGTAAACAGGATCTTACCATGGCATTCAACATCCCTAAGCCTCGGTACATTTCAATCACACCAATCGCGTCTGTATCATCGTAGAGACTGTCGAGGACTGATACGGTATTCCTTACCGGTTCATAGCAAATCAAGAACCAGTGGGCATTCGTTATAGCTGGGATTAGAAACACATCCGCCACACTTGCGCTCTCTGGACTCGGCCGACCAAGATATGCGAGTAGGTTAGCGGACGGTCTCCACTTGACCTTGGCCTTCGCCTTTCTCGCATGCTTCCTCGCCTTGTCCCAGTCGTTAAACTCTTGTACTAGCATATTGTGAAACTAAGCATCGAGGATAAAAATGCGCGGACCATAGTTAGGCTGCTCCCGACTCCTTTGCCGCAGAATTTGCACGTAGTGCAAGATGACAAAGTTGTCTAACCACATCCCCGGCGCCAGCGTGGACAATTCTCTCCACAAGACACTGTAATCCAAGCCCTGCGGGTTACGCACGTCATACGACGCTCCGTCTGGGGGGCCCGCTAAAATAACGGTGATGGATTAGGTCATGTTTATGCGGCTTCAGGGGCCTGGCTGGATGCCCTTTCGGATATTGCCATTGGGGGTCGACCGGTTGCTCTTGCCCTCCGCCGGGGGGCAAGAGCAACGAAAGAAATTGGCCTCCAACCAACGGATCGGCTGGCTGATAATCCCCTTGGGGGGCCCGGCCGGCTGATAATCGCCTTCGGGGGCCCCGGCCGACTGATATTGCTCTCCGGCCATTTCTTTCACCGGCTGATATTGCCCTTCGGGGCCGCCAAGTGGTCCCGCCCACGGGACAATGGGCAGTGCCTCGTTGAAATCGTAAGGCCATTCTTGTGTGACTTGACTCTGAGATAGGGGTTGGGGTTCCGGGAACAAATCGAAGGTCGGGCCGCTGTAATCGGCCCACAACGCTTGAGCATGTCCCATCCCCGGTACAGAGGGACCACCAACTCCCTGGCTCACCCCTGAAGCTTGCCCAGAGGGATCAACGTTATACGGGCTGGCGTCCGTATAACCCATTCCCGGGCTGTCGACCGAAGACTGTCCCGATGCTTGCCGCACAAAATTCCCGCAGCCTATAGCCAGTGCAGCAGCTTGTTGGCGAAGATCCTCGCCCGTTGCGCTCATCAGATCCTTCCGCTCACTCAACTTTTGGAAGAATGCAAGCGAGCCATTAACCTACATCCAAAGAGATAACGCATAAGTAATTTTAATCACACATTTATATTCAAGACAAGTTGGGCAACTTACGAGATTGTATGCCATACGCTCGTCGATCTGACCCCTAGGCGCATACCTCACCCCGCGTTCAAAGTTGACTGGGGCTACTCTCCTCCTCGTGATGCGGGAGTACCACTCATCGTACTCCGCGATGCTGATAACGGGGTCCGGCTCCGAGACGATGGCCGCTAGTGTGTCCTGCCAAGAAGTCCAGAGCTCTAGTTCGGCCGCGCACAATTCTTGCGCATTGGCCTTGCCAAACCGCCTGACATCTGGTGGGTACCTGTTAACCCTCATATCTGGGGCACCGTCGGGCAAACCCTGCTCCAACTCAAAATGGCACATTGCTCGGTCTGGCAGCTGCCACTCTGCGACCTCGAAGTGGATGAGGGGTGTGCGCTGCAACCCGGAGAGCGTGAAGACGAACGACTCTTCTACCCGTCGCGCCAAACGTATGTACGGTGCCCAACGCAATTGGCCCAGAGATAGGCGGTCGAACTCCCCTCGATAGAACGTGATGTTGTGATGGGGATCGACTCTCCTGCGGTAGTGGCTATTCTTCCGGCTGTACTCCCAAGCACGCAACCGAGGCCACACTCTATCGGTTCCATCCCTACGCGTCGGTGAACCGGGAGCAAGGTGTTCATAAGACCACACCTGAGAACATGGACAAATTATATTTATATCGTCGATTCAACAAAAGCAAAAAAAAAAAAAACAATAACGAAGATTGTATTTATATGATATACCTGCAATAGCGAGAGAAATACACATATGGCTTTGGAGTCGGGCCTCGTTGCCTTGTGCAATGCTCGGTACAGATACGAAAAAACCGCTGCACCCCATGCATAATCTCCAACCTCAGCCAGGTTACCCAACAACGGTAAATATTTCACGCTGGCCGTGTTCTTCGACGTCGTTGGGAATAAAATTGCCCCCATCGCCCACCAGAAGAAGGCTTTTGTGTAAAGCACAAGCTCATGGCCCGTATAGTTTTCCGGCAAAACCCCGTACGTATCTACCAACCACTTCAACTTTATACCACCACTGCTAAATTGATCCTGGGGTATCGAAGTGAGGAAGTCCCTAGCGGTTCTCGTCTTCGTTGCTTCTGACGGAGGAGCAATTACCGGCAGCCCCGTCACCGACAACCCTAAGATGAACCCTACATCTTCTAGGGTAATTGTCAGCTCTCCGAGCGGGAAGTGAAACGTATTCGTTTCACTTCTCCACCTCTCAACAAGGGCACCTATCAGGGCCCGGTCAAGCTGTTGAAATATCTGCCCATGCGTGAAAATCCCAAACCCAATTCCACGCAATATCATCTTCTGGGCGGTGTTCAGTTTCCACGATACTATATCGCAAGATACTTCTACGGTGTTGACAAGTTCTCTTTCCTACGAATTAATAAATACAATTTAAGCATAACAAACGGTATATACAACGTTCATAAGCGATAGAAAGTCGATAAATAATGTATCTTACACCACCATCCCATATGAGCGTACTGATATGGTTGGCTTGGTCATATAACACGGATGGGTCTTCAAGTCCAGGGTTAAATTCCATTTTTTGCAATTGAAATTATGGAAAAACCTTCTCAGTTTGGATTTTACGTTTTGGATTTTGATAATTGCTCGCAAAAATACGACGTTAGCACATACATAATACATATAACGCAAGCACATGAATGATACATACAATGTTAGCTTATGTACTCATATGTATAAATATATATACATATACGGAATCGGATTTTGCAAACGCTTGCACAAGAACAAAAACATACATATATAAAACGCAATATTCATCATAACTGAATATTACAGACAAAAAAAAGTTTAGATTTTGTGAACTTGCGTGATCGATTTAGGGTATTAAAGGTGTTCTTAAGACGGAATTGCGCCGATATGCTTGTCAACGCCGCTAGGAAATTTTGTGAGTAGAAAGAGTGGAGAAGAGTGTCGTAGTTACTGTCGTTTGAAAGTATATTGAACGTCCGCAATACAGTACCGCGGATGGCTATTACGTCCGCGATACAATATCGCGGATGGCTATAACGTCCGCTAAACTGTTTAGCGGACACTGTTGACGTGACAGATAAGGACAAGATAACCGTCATTGCCGAAAAAACTGACGGGACAGGCCCTGACAGGTGTCAGCCTAGGGACGTCTGCTACATAGTATGGCGGACGTCTTTTGGCTGTCTCCCATCAGGACTTTAATGTCCTCCGCCATACAGTGTAACGGACAGGCCCTGACAGGTGTCAGCCTAGGGACGTCCGCTACACAGTATGGCGGACGTCTTTTGGCTGTCTCCCATCAGGACTTTAATGTCCTCCGCCATACAGTGTAGCGGACAGTGACGGAGGGCAAAAAGGTAAAAAAACTCGTCCGCCATACTGTATGGCGGACGACTGACAGCTTTTAAAAAAGGCGCGATCTGGACCGTCCATCTTTCGGGATGGACGGTCAGATCGCGTTTGTAACTTCTCCTATTTTGCTAACGCTCTCAACGGATCAGCTCCATATATATATATATATATATATATATATATATATATATATATATACATATACATATATATATATATATATATAGGGGGCCGATCCACACCCACCGGTGGAGAAATTGTTATTTCACCACCGAACCGCTGCAAAGAGCAGCGGTTGAAGAAAAGAGGAAAAAACCCAACCGCAACAAAGTGTTGTGGTTGGGAATTATTTCCGAAAAGGTCATCAAGCCTATGTAACAAGAAGAATATACTATGAGCTAAGGTCAACAGATAAAAACTAACCACTGCAGTGATGTACTCGATGTACATCTGTGCCAGCGACCGCCCAGGTCCGTCCTCCCTTAGGCTATCGTATATGTGGACCGCTCTGTTCGCTGGATGGGGAACTAATAGGAACCAGTGGTTTTCATGATGACAAGGTATCTGAAACTAAAACTAATAGGACCAGCTTGCCTCATAGCTTGACCGGGCATTTGAATCTCACATTCTTCGAAGTGAATAAGCGGCACCCGAACCAAACCTGCCAGCACGTACGACACCGAAAGTTGCCAACACCACTCATCCAACCGATGCATCACCTTGCCATATGGCTGCCACGTCACCTTGGATGCATCCACTATCTCTAGTTCCCCCCGATAGAACTCTAGATGGTGGTGAGGGTCTACCCGTCTCCTCCTCCGGTTGGTCGTAGGCCCCCAGGCCCACACCCTAGGCCACGTGTCATCGGAATATTCCCGCGGTTGTGGATGACCCGTGGTTAGCCTCTCGTAAGACCAAACCTATGAATGCAAACATTATATGGAATTAGTAATTAATCACGAATATATTGACACGTCAAAACAAGAATATAAATGCTCATACATGTAATAGAGTCAGGCAGGCGGCAATGGATTGGCACCCTTTCTCGTAGCCTTATGCAGTGCTCGATATAGGTGCGCGAAGACAGCTGACCCCCTCCGAATACGAGTATACCTCCTCAAGATCCTCCAAGAACACCATATACTTCGGATGCACCGTGTTTTTCGAATGCGTCGGAAGTAATATAGCTCCAATAATATACAGAAGGAATGCCTTCGTATACGTCACAAAATCATGAAGAGTGTATTCATCCGGTAGCACGCCGTACTGCTCTCTCAGCCATTTAAGTTTGATGCCATTTGTTGTAAGAGCTTCCCTCGAAATTTTCAGAAAATACTGCCTAGCCATATTCGCTATGGATGCAGACGTTTTGCTCAAAGTAATGGGTCTACCGTGACATGGGATTCCAAGTATAAATCCGACGACGTCCTCTAATGTAATAGTCATTTCACCAAACCGGAAGTGAAATGAGTTCGTCTCGCTCCTCCATCGTTCAACTAGAGCGAATATAAGGCAATCGTCGTGCCGAGACCAAATCCCGCAATCGGTGAACATAGATAAATTTTGACGGTATAATAGTTGTTTTTGTTCCTCGTTTAGTACCAACTCTTCGAGGTGTGTCACGACCCGAACCCACGAGCAGGGCCGTGAGCTAGGCACGTGACCGGCCGCAGACCCAAAAGACTTCAATTTAGGGCTAGGGCCGTGAGCTAGGCACGTGACCGGCCGCAGACCCAAAAGACTTCAATTTAGGGCTCTGCCAGGCCTTACTCACTAAAACCTGTACACAATTCTAAAATCATACATTAACTAACACCATAACATGAATTTCTAAAGATGCCCTTACAACTCTTTCCCAAATCATCTCTATTGAAATCCTCCATAGAGACCGATAACATTTATTTTAAAGAAACCTCCTAAAATTAAGCTACGAACAATTCAAATAAATAACTGGCAGTTCTACAATTTCTCAAGGGCTTAAACAACTTCCTAATGAGCATCTCCTGCAGCTTCATTCTCATTTCCCTCGTAATACTCATGTTCATCTAGTTGATCGCCTGAAAATATTTATAAAAAGGGGTGAGCTTGGGGACCAGTAAGTACACATACCATATCCCTAAAATAGATTTTCGGATTCATAAAACATGAAACATGCCACGGTTTTCTTCAATTTAAAACTGGAAAACATTTTCACAAGAGATACTATACATATATATATATTTTTAAAGCAATTCATCCAATATTCTCAGAAACGAAGTATGACATCAAGTAGGCTCATTAACAACTATCACAGTTCATCATAACATAGGCATGTTGCGGTCAGCGTACGTTCCCCCCTGACTAGGGCCCACAATCCCTACTCCACCTGGGATGAACATTATTTGGTCAGGGTATGCGCCCCCCTGACTAGGGCACACAATCCCTCCTTCATCCGGGATACATATGTGGACGCAATGGCGCACCACGAGCAACAGTACTGTGCGTCAACGTATCGTCCTGTTGACCAGGACCCAACAATCCAACTTTCTCCCGTGGATATGGGGCACAACAACCAAGCCAGAAATACTGTCTCATTCAACATAAGCCAACTTTAAAGCACTACTCATAGAAAACATTCCATGGCATTTTTGATGCATTTTCTCATCAAACAATTTACACAAAAGCAGTAGCATGTAAAAGGCTTTAAAAACTTATAATTTGAACAATTCATTCATACATATACATAAACGGAAAATAGGGTATACGGAGGAATATGGCAGGAGTACTTACCTGAATAGCTACGCAATGCTACCAAACCTCGATCAATATTCTCTGAATAAACCTAGATTGGCAATCCATTTGTTAGAATACAATCTATTCTACATTACTATAAACCTAATATCAATTACCCATCACATGCGCACTTCTAACTCCGAAATCGCTCAACTCAAAGCGCGCCTTGCACGCGGCCAACCTACCCGAAAATCCCGTACACCCCTTAATGTGTAATGACACTCTAAAATTTATAATAATTTACAGTAAAACACTTTTATGGCTTAAATCATTAATAAAAGTCAAGATATGAATTTTCTGAAATTTTGAATTAAAATAATTTCTTTAAATGCAAGAAAAGCCCATAAATAGCCATAATTGCTTTTAGCTGAAAATAAAGTCCCATAATTTTTCTAATAGCTTTAAAATATGTATAAAAATTATATAAATTTAAATCAGAAACTAAAACGCATTAAAACTATTTTTAAAGTATTCATTTTGCTAAAACCAATGCGATACGGAAATTTTAGCAAATAAACTCTAAAACTTATCAAATTCAAACTGAGTCTTATTTATACCATAAAGACTTTACTATAAATTTTCTCAAAACATTTTCAGGGTTTAAAGGCTCCAAAGGAATTTTACAAATCTGAAATTACAGAAAATATTAAAAATACACACGATTTCAGAAAATTATAAACTTTTGCCAGAAATTCTAATATAGTCTAACGTGTCATCCTGTAATGTTTCACATGCTAACAATAACTGTACGCTAGTTTACGCATGTATCGCACTTAACGCTAACAAAATTTCCACGGTCGGAACTTTTCTTCTTCTTCTTCTTTACTTTCTCTCCAAACCAAAACACACTCACCAGCTCATTGTTACTGTTCACGCAGCTTCCTTGCTCCCCATTTTCATCTCATAACCACCACTTGCTCACACATGAAACACACACACACAATACACTCATCTTCACTACACCTTCACATTTCACTCCCTTCACAACTAGACACACACTACATGTACACATATACATGCACACAAACACGCCCATTACAAACCTACAAACACTCACACAAACACACTCATTACCCAGCACTTTCTCATGCCTATTCACACCCACGAGCACATCTTGCTCCTGTCACCTTCCCCTCTTCTCTTATCCAATACATGACCTCATACAACCAACCAACACTAACCCACTGCCGTGATCTCCCTCTTCTTTCTTTTCTTTCATCTTCGTTATCCACTCATATGCCTCGCTTATACCTTACCTCTACTCCCAAATTCCCATAACCCATTACTGTAACTCCTCATCTCCATTTACAGCTACTGCCTTGAGTAGTTTCTTCCTTGCCCAAAAAAAATGTCAGCAACCATCCCTCCTTTCAAATTCTTATTGTACACAGCACACCCAAATCCAATACACACTCTACACCCATTAACTAACCACTCCACATAAACCCAGATTTATTCGTGTAATACCCACTTTGTACAGCCACAAACTCACACATATACACACATAATAACCACAACTCACGACCCAGCTGCACCCCCTTCTCTCACAATGCACAGGATAAACACACATATACATTTACACACACTATACAGACATCAACACAGCTTCTTCCTCCAACAACTCATTCCATTTCACCTAGACATAAATCATGGCAGTTCACTCACCCACTCTCATGAGCAGACAGACCTCACACCGCTGGGTTAAACACACAAGGATTTCCAGCTCACAGGCTGCTTGTGACAGCCTCTCTTCCCTTTCCCTTGCACCCCTGTTCACGAGCACAGTCACAGCCACCATGGCTGTGACTTCTTCAACCCAACATGTCCCCTTCATGTAACGCCCCGAAATTTCAGGAGCATTATCCGATCATTCCATCGAATCCTCAATTGTCCAATCAATTCAGTACTACTAAAGATAACCCAACAACATTCATATCGGAGCACTACAGTCCATCAACTAACTTAACAAACCGTCTCAAAACAATAATAAAGTACTTAAATTATCAAATTACATGATGGTTCTCTAACAAGGCTCAAATAACAATATTCTAAAAACATAATCTACTCTAAGATTTACGCTCGTCCGTCCCAAAATCTTACTGACGGTTATTTCCTGCAGAAAGGAACAGAAAAAGGGAGTGAGCTTTCGAGAGCTCAGTAAGGTCGCTCAAAATTCAGTAAGATTACAAATGATTTGGTCAGAAGGTTATGTCAATGACAACATAGAAACAATATTTTCAATTTCGCAATTCAAGATTCAATAAATGCACTTTCGATTTCACTGAAGTAATGCAGATGATATTGGACATGAGTAAATTGCAAAGCCACAAAGGCAGTGCAAGGTAACACTTAGCAAAGCCACACAGGCAGTGCTTAATAACGATAAAGTTACATATGCATATGAACACTAGCTAGACCCTCAAGGTACTAGCATCTCCCGACAATAACAGACCATCCTTATATCACCCCCGATACAGACCATCCTTATAACTCCTCAATACACTATCTCATGCCAATATGCAGAATGCAATAAGCGATATTACAATGAATAAATCGACACTCAAGGAGAAATAAATACTGAGCATCGAATGAGATGTCAATAACGTGATAAGCTCAAAACAGGGTTTTAGGGCAAACAATTCACATTTCAACTATAACGGAGTCCAAAAAAATTTCATTAACAATACAGAAAAATATTTATGAGCACAAATAGATGAAACTGGGTTTCGGATAGAAATCCCTTACCTCGATCCAAATGAGCTGAAACTAAAACGTTCTCGATCAAATTCTCGAAATTAACCTATGTTGACAAATCACTTATCAGAACACTATCCAAACTAATATATTATAAACCTAATATAGTGATCCACATCGTATCTATTTCCCTACCCGGAACGGCAAAATTCGAAACGGGTCTCACACACGGCCAACCTATTCTGAAATTCATTACCCTGCTCGAGGCTAAGAATTACCCAAAAATGTTCTTAATCGCTCATTTACAACTTAATACATCATATGGAATAAAAATATATATTTTTGAATATTTTTTTTTATTTTATTTTTAAATAATATCTTTAAATACACTAAAGACCTATAAATTGTCATAATTGCTTCTAGCTGGAAATAAAGACTCAAAATTTTTGTACAAACCTTAATATATGTATAAAAATCATAGAAATAAAAATCAGGATTTAAAAGGTGCTAAAACTATTTCTTTAATTTTCGTTTTGCTAAATTCCATGTGATGCGAAAATGAAAATAAATCAACTCTAAAAATTATCAAAATTTTACTGAGTATTATTTATACCACAGGGACATTACTATAATTTTTCCCTGAACATTTTCTTGGTTTAAAGGCTCCAAAAGGATTTTATAATTATGAACTTCTGAAAAATATTAAGAAATGCATACATTGTCAGAAAAATATAAAACTTTACCAGAAATTCTATTATAAACTAAGTTGCTATAGTTTAAATTTTCATGTGCTAAGGACAACTGTAGACTATCCAATGCTCGCGATGCACTTAAAACTAACCCGATACTCGCTCTGCACCACGCTATATTATTCACTGCACTTAGCCTCTACTTCACTTACATATCCTCACAACTCATGAATCTCACCCCGCATATAATATAACCATACATCTGCACACATGTGCCTCACAGGTGCTCACACACACATACATGCACACAGGTGAAAATACAAACACCCAATCTCACTTCCACTCACTGCTTCACCCATTTCTTCCATTTAATTTCCAACCTCCACCTTACCCATCAACCTCCAAGAAATTTATATGTAGATACACCTCACCAATATGTGAACATACATATACACCAAACACTTCATGCCCAGCTGCTCTCCATTCTTTCTACACTAAAACCCATTTCATCCTCCACTCACACAGGTTAACAAAAGAGAAACCACTCACTCAGCTAATCCATTGCCACTTACACACCCAAACAGTTTACCCATACACTCACTTCCTTCACACATGTATACACACTACATGTACACATATACATGCACACAAACGCACTGCCTCACTGCCGTGTTCTCTCTCCCTTACCCATACACTCGCATACATCAACCCACAATGCACACACTCTTGTGGTAGCTACCATGGCTTCCCCTTCACGCACAGCACAAACACAGCCATGGCAGCCCCTCTCACGGCACACACTACACATAAAATCCACACACAGGCTGCCCACAGCAACCCTCACTCTGATTGCCTTCACCACAGTTCTCAACCACACTCACACACACACTTGTACACACACTAAAAAACACACGCACACAGCTCTCTCTCTCTAGCTCGCATGCCCACAGCCCTGTCGTGGCTGTCTTCTCTCTCTAAAACCCACCTCCACGAATACACAACCCACATATCTCACGGTATCCTCATCCAGGGTCACCCCATTCACAGATCTTCACAAAAATATCGAGACCCATTTACGCATCTCAGCCACTTACGTCTATATCTGTGTATATATATAAATAACCATCACATGTATTAATTTTAAGACTTTTCCATTACTCTGTAGTTTCACGGCTCCCTCACCCACGTACACACGGCTGCGCGCCCAGCCCCTTAATCCCCTGAAGCACTGAAAAAATTGAGGGAAAGAGGAAACAACTTACCGAAAAACCCGCCGGAACGATCTCTTCGATCAAGCCCTCTTTCTGTCTCTCTCAGTATCTTTCTTTCTCTCATTCAAGGTGCGTCTGCCGAATTGAAGGGAGGCCTTGGACGGCTGCCCACGGACTATGCATATTTCTACCTAAAAACCCTAGTTGGAAAAATCACAAGAAACACCCTATACTTCTATTAGTCGCTCAAGTTTTCACCCGAAACTTTTATTATCGTGAAAAGGTCCAAAATAATTATCTACAAATAGTAAATGCACTATGAAAACTTATTAACGGGTCTTTTGCGCTATCTCGTTTGACAAATCGTCGTTAACAAAAGCGCCGATATTAAAAGAAGTTTAATTTTCGCTTAAAGAGATATATCAATGTTAAAAAAGAATAATTTTCGCTAAAATACACGCCGACGTTAAATAATAAATTATGTTGTCATTAAAAATTATATCATTGTTAAAAATTTAAATTCGTCGCTAAACGTTATCCACAAAAAAAATAAAATAAAAAGTTCGATCATGTTAATCATCACTAAAGACGTTAATCAATATTCCTTATAACTACTATTGTTAAATACAACTTAAGGTTACTAAAATTCTAAGAATCAAAATGTCTAATGTTCACCATTTGTCACTAAAGGTCCGATAGATGATTAGTTTGGGATTTTCACCGTATATTCAGCTTCAGATTTTTGGGATGTTACACTTCATGGCAGCCATCCCTCTTGGTGATGACTCCATCTTACGGTATCAAGCTGCGCACACCTTACGGCACCACCGCGCACACACACAAACACCCGTATACACATCTACAAACACACGTCCATATAACTACATACACACACTCAAACACTATCATCCCACGGCATGATTCCCATACCCCTCTTAATCCCGTAATCAGTAATGAACAAGAGAAAAGAAAACTAGGGAAAAACTTACCGAAAAATTTGATCGCCGGAGAACCCTTGTCCCGTCCTTCCTCTATCTCTCTCTCTCTTTCTAAGGTGGATCTGACTAGCTGAACAGGAGCCCTTGACGGCAGCCCCAGTTGTGTAGGGTTTTATATACATTTGCTTAAAGAAACCCTAAATAGAAAAATATAAAGAAAACTCCACATATTTATTTGCCGCTAAATTTTTTTAACCCAAACCTGTAATTGCAAAAATGTTCCAAAAGAAATAAAATACTTATAATAACTATATGTTAGAATGTTATTATGGGTTGTTACGCTAACCCGCTTCATTATTTGTCGCTTAAAATGGTTCTAATAAAATAACGCTGCAACTTATAGATATTGTCGTTAATGGTTCTAAATATCATTAACGCTAATCGCCCTAAAGACCTCAAACAATATCATTCATAATTACTAACGTAAATTATAACTTATGATTCTGTAATTGTCGCTAAAGGCTTCTAGAATAGCATTAACGCTAATTGTCGCTAAAGACATCAATCAATATCAATTATATCTGCTATCATTAAATTATAATTTATGATTCTAAAATTGTCACTAAAGATCATCATATAATGCTCCCCAAATTCGTCGCTAAAAACTCAAAAGAACATCACTCTTAAAAACTGTCGCTAAAGTAATAATAACCGGTTAAGCCTAGGTTCGGGGTATTACAAGGTGACTTGTGCTTTGAATTGTTTCCAAAAGACCCCTATCGACATCGTCAAATATGTGCATCGCGACATGGTCATCGTCATCGTATTGGATTGATGTATCATGAGGTCCGGGGTTGAAATCCATATCTCTAAGAACAAAATATAATCGTAAACGAACTTAGCGTCCATAATATTAACATTCCAAAACTATAACTGGATATTTAACCTAGCTTACCAACGCATTAGCAATAGTCATTATCTCATTATTTCAATGTATTAACACAATTTCTCACTTTCCACCACTCCGAATGCTTAATTACGTCAATTCCCTAAAATTTAGAGCCAACGTGGCAATTTACCAATATACCCCCGATGGCCGCTACACCACCAACACCTCAAAACCGCTATAAAACTACTTTTTAAATGTATTACT
The DNA here is from genome assembly GCA_033065855.1 of Escallonia rubra. Classification (NCBI taxonomy): domain Eukaryota; kingdom Viridiplantae; phylum Streptophyta; class Magnoliopsida; order Escalloniales; family Escalloniaceae; genus Escallonia; species Escallonia rubra. The sequence goes on along the minus strand of JAVXUO010002657.1, from coordinate 16,758 downwards.
TCAATTATTTACCAAATATTTCTTCAGAAAAGTTTAAAGGGAAAAGTTACCAAAACACACCCAACTTATGCAAAATATCCCTTAGCAGCCATCGCCCCAACAAAAATATCAGAACAACTTTAAAATAACTTTTCGGGTGTCTTACACCCCTTCCCGAACTAAAGACCTTTCGGAAAATTTTGACAATGTTCAATTACGAAAATACCCCCGATGGGCGGTAAATTACCGAAATGCCCCCGGGGATTCATTATCACCCTAACGCCCCCAAATCAGCCCCAAATCAGCTTCAAAACAACCTTTCAGGTGTTTTGCTTACATTTATGGACTAAAAGGCCCTTTGAAACACTTAACACCGTAAAATTACCAAAATACCCCTATCGGGGTGGCAAATTACCAAAATGCCCCTGGCATCAGAAAATCTCAAAAGTACTTTGAAATGCTATTTTAGGCTTCCTGAATTCATTCTTGATCTAAAAAGTATTTTATGGACTTTTCGCCCAAAAATCCTGAACCGGTGTCTGGATCGAGCGCTTAAAAGCCCGTTCGGCCAAAAAAATAGCTAACGAATTCGGAATAGCCCGAATTCCTGGGGATTGGAACTTCCCAACATCCTAGGGTTCTCATAAAAGTTTTGCAGGAAATCGCGCTAGCTTGATATTTTAAATTACACTGCAAAGTTACAATGTTCCCCGTATCAGTTAACCCATTTTCAGTCTTTAGAAAAATCTGAATTTGTTCCCTCATATAGATCTTTTAAAAATAACTAGGGTCTATTTTTTGTACTTTGGCAAAATCTAGCTCTACCTATTGTTTATAAATTCGTGAAATACTATCTAATTAAGTTTCCACCTTTATAATGGGGTGGGGGCCAGGGGGGGGGGGGAGGACAAGGGCAGCCACATTTGTTGACTTCTTGGGTAACAAGAACAACCGCAACTAAAGGAGCGTTTGGTAACCATGTCTTTTCAATTGAAAAAACCGGTTCTTAAACAGAAAAGTAAAAAAAAACTCCAAAAACTGTTTTTTTTTTCTTCACTTTTGGTTTTTTTTTTAGACCACCACCACCACCCTCCCACCGCCGACAGCCAGCTCAGGCGACCACCGCCGGAGACTGCCGGCAGCCACCTCTGGCTGCCGGCCACCACCACCACCACCGTCGACCACCGCTACACCCCACGACCGCCACTATAAACCACCAAAAAAAAAGTCAAAATAAAAAGGGTTACCAAACACAAAAAAAAAAAACTCAAAAAAAAGGGGTTATCAAACACCCACTTGTTTTTATAAAAAAAATAAAATTAAGCTACTCTTTAAAAAACTGAAAACCAAAAAAAAAAATTGTCAAATGAACCCTAAGTGTTGCGGTTGGCTTTTTGGAGCAAATGATGCCAACCGCAACACTTTGTTGCGGTTGGGTTTTTTCGGCAATAATTCCCAACCGCAACACTTTGTTGCGGTTGGATTTTTTCCTCTTTTCTTCAACCGCTGCTCTTTGCAGCGGTTCAATGGAGAAATAACAATTTCTCAACCGGTGGGTGTGGATCGGCCCCCATATATATATATATATATATATATAGGGAGCTGATCCATTAAGAGCGCTAGCAAAATAGAATAAGTTGCAAACGCGATCTTGCCGTCCATCCCGAAAGATGGACGGCCCAGAATTATTATTTTTTTGCGTTTTTTTAAGTATGTCCGCTACATTATATAGCGGACAATTTTTTGCATTTTTTTTTACAATAATACCCTCCGAATCCGTCCGCTACATTATGTAGCAGACAAGTTTTCAGACTTTTTTTCTCTTTCTGTCATTAATGTTCTGAGAGAAATGACAGAGTCCGTTACGTCCGCTACATAATGTAGCGGACAAGTAGACAGTACATTTTTCTCTCAGAACATTAATGACAGAAAGAGAAAAAAGGTCTGAAAACTTGTCCGCTACATAATGTAGCGGACAAGTAGACATTACATTTTTCTCTCCTTCTCTCTCATTTCTCATTAATTTTTTGACATATCTCTCTTTCACGTCAATTTCTCTCTTTCACGTCAATTTCTCACTTTCTCTTGTCCTTTCTCTCTCTTCTTTCCTCTTCTTTTCTCTCAGATCCTCAGCCAACTGGTACTTGGTGAACTGATTGGGACATTGAAGTTCTTATTTTCTGTCAAATATGTCAAGCGTGACTCCAAAGTCCTGGTTAGATGTTTCTTTGATGGCCAAATCTATCAGATGGCCCATTGATCACATAATCACAACTCATCCTCGTATAAGGATTCACATGCATTTAGAGAATCAGAAAGGTGTGGCAGATAGGTTGGCTTCTGCTTGTCTCCCAAAGTCTCTTCTCTCCCATTAGACTGCATGATGTTTGTTCACAAGTCCAATACCAAGACTCACACAGTTCGGTATGTTCACCGGAAGCGACGACGCCGTCCCCCCGACCACCGCCTCAGCCCTCTTCGCCGCCGCCAGTGGCTTCTTCCTCGAACTCACCACCGGTTTCCTGTAGTCCGGCGAGGCGACGCCGCCGCCGACCGAGCTCCACCAGTCCGATTCGTCTGAAGAAGAAGCAAAGGAGGAATGAGGGAGTGGAGTGGGGACAACAAGAGAGAGAGAGAGAGAGAGAGAGAGAGAGAGAGAGAGAGAGAGAGAGAGAGAGAGATAGTCTGAAAATTGATGGGAGAGGGAGAGTTGGGTGTCAGAACAGAAAGAAGAAAGAAAGGACAGAGAAAGAGATAGTCAGAAAAAGTCTGTCTCGAAAGTCCGCTACATTATTTAGCGGATGGGCACGTAGAGTATTTTTGTAAAAAAAGTGTCCGCTACATAATGTAGCGGACGGATTTTAAAAAAGTCAGAACAGTAGTGCCTCGATAGTCCGCTACATTATGTAGCGGATGGGCACAAAGGGTATTTTTGTCAAAAAATTGTCCGCTACATAATGTAGCGGACGAACTTAAAAAAACACAAAAAAAAAGATCTGGGCCGTCCATCTTTCGGGATGGACGGCCAGATCGCGTTTGCAACTTATCCTATTTTGCTAGCGCTCTCAACGGATCAGCCCCCATATATATATATATATATATATATATATATATATATATATATATATATATATATGTATATATATATGTATGTATATGTATGTACATATACATATATACATGTGTATGTACGGGTGTGTGTGTGTATGTATGTATGTATGTATGTATGTACATACATACATATGTACATACATACATATACATATACATACATACATACGTACACACACACACACACACGCGCGCGCGCACACACACACACACACACACACACACACACACACACATATATATATATATATTGTTAGCCCTACGGTTGGATAACCTAGGCTTACATCTTGTTTTGATGATAACTACAGATTGATTATGTTTTAATGTGTGCTTTGAGTGTATTCTATGCACACTCATCAAGACATATTTGAGAAGTTGGATAGATGGATTAAAGCCAAAGGAGATTAAAAGCTATAGTGGACATGCTATGGAAGCTTCATCAAGTCCAATGTCAAAGAGCAAGAAAGAATGCAAAGGCTAAGTTACTATCGATTATGATTGATCTTTATTATTATGTAACTAGTCTTGGTTTGATGCTTGGATTGATGACTATGACCTAAAAAGACCTTAGGACACCTTGTGCATTGCATTTGAGTTCATAACCTTTCACACAAGTGTGGTTCTTGAAAATGAGTGAACTTTGGAGCTCACTCAGATTTTTTCAAAACCTATTTTGGTTCTAATCTTTTCATATCTTGATAAAAAATTTCATTAGCTTTTCAACGCAAAGAACGGAATCTCAATCCGATTTTTCTGGAGAACGTTATGCTCAAAATAGGAAAGGGGGTTCCGTGAGGCAGCTGATAGGCAGTAGGGTAATACAGTCGACTGTATTTGAATCCAGTCGACTGTATTTGAATCCAGTTGACTGCATTGGAATACAATCGACTGCATTTGTCAAAATCCAGCTCCAACGGCTATTTTAGAGAGAATCCAGTCGACTGCATTGGGAATACAGTCGACTGCAATGGCAGTTTTGGCCATATTATGCCTATAACGACTATATTTCATTTCCTCCATATGTAAGTGATTTGGGGCTTCATTATAAACCATGAAAACCACATTCTAAGCCTCCATTCATTAGAGAAACATCAATGCTCATAGATTAAACTTTTCTCTCTTCATCTTCATGATTTCACATCATTAAAGAGAGCATATTTGTGAGCATTTCTTTGATTGAAAGTGAGCATATTTCAAATCATCAATTCTCTCATCCCTCTATTGCACTAGAGCTTCATTTGTACTCATTTCTTTCAAGAGGGTTTCTTTGTACACCTTTGATCTTTGTAAAAGGATTGTGATCAAGGCTTGGGTTTGTCAAGTCTTGGGTGAGCTTTGTGGATTCAAGGCTTGTGCTTGGTGTGGGGATATCACCAAGCGTTGTAAGGGTTTTGATCTTGACCCGGAAGAAGATTGTTACTAGTGGATTCTAGTGCTCTTGCAAGGGACTTCCTTGGAGAGGTGCATGTAGGCTTGAGGGTAGTTCAAGCCGAACCATTTAAATCTCCTCGTCAAGTATATCTAACTCAATCTCTTTACTTATTGCTCTTTAATTGTTTGAGATTGTTTGGTTAGCATCTTCATTGAAGTATTACTTGGTTTGATTGAGATTTATGATTGTGCTTAGTTTAAATTTTCCATTAATTTTCAAAAACCCTATTCACCCCCTCTAGGGTTGTTTTATTGGTTTCACACACACACACACACACACATATATATATATATATATGTGTGTGTGTGTGTGTGTGTGTGTGTGTGTGTATGTATGTATGTATGTATGTATATACATATATGTATGTATGTATATATATGTATATATATATATATATGTATATATATATGTATGTATATCTATATAGATATATGTATATCTATCTATATATATGTATATATCTATATATATATATATATATATATATATATATATATATATATATATATATATATGGGAGCTGATCCGTTGAGAGCGTGGGCAAAATAGGAGAAGTTGCAAACGCGATCTGACCGTCCATCCCGAAAGATGGACGGTCCAGATCGCGCCTTTTTCAAAAGCTGTCAGTCGTCCGCCATACTGTATGGCGGACGGTTTTTTTTTACCAAATTGCCCCTCCGCGCCTGTCCGCTACACAGTACCGCGGAGGGCATTAAAGTCCTGATGGGAGACAGCAAAAAGTCATCCGCGATACTGTGTAGCGGACGTCCCCTAGGCTGACACCTGTCAGGGCCTGTCCCGTCAGTTTTTTCGGCAATGACGGTTATCTTGTCCTTATCTGTCACGTCAACAGTGTCCGCGATATTGTTTAGCGGACGTTCTAGACATCCGCGATATTGTATCGCGGACGTAATAGCCATCAGCGGTACTGTATTGCGGACGTTCAATATACTTGCAAACGGCAGTAACTACGACACTCTTCTCCACTCTTTCTACTCACAAAATCTACACTTTCTACGCAATATCCACTCTTTCCTAGCGGCGTTGGCAAGCATATCGGCGCAATTTCGGTTATCTTGAACACCTTTAATACCCTAAATCGATCACATAAGTTCACAAAATCTACACTTTTTTTTGTCTGTAATATTCAGTTCTGATGAATATTGCGTTTTATATATGTATGTTTTTGTTCTTGTGCAAGCGTTTGCAAAATCTGATTCCGTATATGTATATATATTTCTACATATGAGTAGATATGCTAACATTGTATGCATCATTCATGTGCTTGCGTTATATGTATTATGCATGTGCTAGCGTCGTATTTTTTTTTTTTTTTATCAAAATCCAAAACGTAAAATCCAAACTGAGAAGGTTTTTCCATAATTTCAGTTGCAAAAAATGGAATTTAACCCTGGACCTGAAGACCCATCCGTGTTATACGACCAAGCCAACCATATCAGTACGCTCATATGGGATGGTGGTGTAAGATACATTACTTATCGACTTTCTATCGCTTACGAACGTTGTATATACCGTTTGTTATGCTTAAATTGTATTTATTAATTCATAGGAAAGAGAACTTGTGAATACCGTAGAAGTATCTCGTGATATAGTATCGTGGAAACTGAACACCGCCCAGAAGAGGATACTGCGTGGAATTGGGTTTGGGATTTTCACGCATGGGCAGATATTTCAACAGCTTGACCGGGCCTTGATAGGTGCCCTTGTTGAGAGGTGGAGAAGTGAAACGAATATGTTTCACTTCCCGCTCGGAGAGCTGACAATTACCCTAGAAGATGTAGGGTTCATGACGGGGCTGCCGGTGACGGGGCTGCCGGTAATTGCTCCTCCGTCAGAAGCAACGAAGACGAGAACCGCTAGGGACTTCCTCACTTCGATACCCCAGGATGGATTTAGCAGTGGTGGTATAAAGTTGAAGTGGTTGGTAGATACGTACGGGGTATTGCCGGAAAATTATACGGGCCATGAGCTTGTGCTTTACACAAAAGCCTTCCTCTGGTGGGTGATGGGGGCAATTCTATTCCCAACGACGTCGAAGAACACGGCCAGCGTGAAATATTTACCGTTGTTGAGTAACCTGGCTGAGGTTGGAGATTATGCATGGGGTGCAGCGGTTCTTTCGTATCTGTACCGAGCATTGCACAAGGCAACGAGGACCGACTCCAAAGCCATATGTGCATGTCTCTCGCTATTGCAGGTATATCATATAAATCATGTCTTCGTTATTGTTTTTTTTTTCGCTTTTATTGAATCGACGATATAAATATAATTTGTCCATGTTCTCAGGTGTGGTCTTATGAACACCTTGCTCCCGGTTCACCGACGCGTAGGGATGGAACCGATAGAGTGTGGCCTCGGTTGCGTGCTTGGGAGTATAGCCGGAAGAATAGCCACTACCGCAGGAGAGTCGATCCCCATCACAACATCACGTTCTATCGAGGAGAGTTCGACCGCCTATCTCTGGGCCAATTGCGTTGGGCACCGTACATACGTTTGGCGCGACGGGTAGAAGAGTCGTTCGTCTTCACGCTCTTCGGGTTGCAGCGCACACCCCTCATCCACTTCGAGGTCGCAGAGTGGCAGCTGCCAGACCGAGCAATGCGCCATTTTGAGTTGGAGCAGGGTTTGCCCGCCGGTGCCCCAGATATGAGGGTTAACAGGGACCCACCGGATGTCGGGCGGTTTGGCAAGGCCAATGCGCAAGAATTGTGCGCGGCCGAACTAGAGCTCTGGACTTCTTGGCAGGACACACTGGCGGCCATCGTCTTGGAGCCGGACCCTGTTATCAGCATCGCGGAGTACGATGAGTGGTACTCCCGCATCACGCGGAGGAGAGTAGCCCCAGTCAACTTTGAACGCGGGGCGAGGTATGCGCCTAGGGGTCAGATCGACGAGCAGATGGCATACAATCTCGTAAGTTGCCCAACTTGTCTTCAATATATTAGAACTGATTAAAGTTACTTATTTGTTATCTCTTTGGATGTAGGTTAATGCCTCGCTTGCATTCTTCCAGAAGTTGAGTGAGCGGAAGGATCTGATGAGCGCAATGGGCAAGGATCTTCGCCAACAGGCTGCTGCACTGGCTATAGGCTGCAGGAATTTTGTGCGGCAAGCATTGGGACAGTCTTCGGCCGACAGCCCGGGAATGGGTTATACGGGCGCCAGCCCGTATAACGTTGATCCCTCTGGGCAAGCTTCAGGGGTGAGCCAGGGAGTTGGTGGTCCCTCTGTACCGGGGATGGGACATGCTCAAGCGTCGTGGGCCGATTACAGCGGCCCGACCTTCGATTTGTTCCCGGAACCCCAACCCCTCTCTCAGAGTCAAGTCACGCAAGAATGGCCTTACGGTTTCAATGAGGCACTGCCCATTGTCCCGTGGGCGGGACCACTTGGCGGCCCCGAAGGGCAATATCAGCCGGCGGAAGAAATGGCCGGCGAGCAATATCAGCCGGCCGGGGCCCCCGAAGGCGATTATCAGCCGGCCGGGGCCCCCCAAGGGGATTATCAGCCGGCCGATCCGTTGGTTGGAGGCCAATTTCTTCCGTTGCTCTTGCCCCCCGGCGGAGGGCAAGAGCAACCGGTCGACCCCCGAGGGCAATATCTGAAAGGGCATCCAGCCAGGCCCCTGAAGCCGCATAAACACCACATAATCCATCACCGTTATTTTAGCGGGCCCCCCCCAGACGGAGCGTCGTATGACGTGGCTAACCCACAGGGCTTGGATTACAGTGTCACGTGGAAAGAACTGTCCACGCTGGCGCCGGGGATGTGGTTAGACAACTTCGTCATCTCGCACTACGTGCAAATTCTGCGGCAAAGGAGTCGGGAGCAGCCTAACTACGGTCCGCGCATTTTTATCCTCAATGCTTACTTTCATGGCATGCTAGTACAAGAGTTTGACGAGTGGGACAAGGCGAGGAAGCAGGCGAAAAAGGCGAAGGCCGAGAACAAGTGGAGACCGTCCGCTAACCTATAATAATATTATATTCACTTTATTAATTGTCGTTGAATGCGATTGATGATTTCATCTGTGTTGACTGAGATGTGATCGTTGTTGAATGCGATTGATTTGATTCACTGATATCGTTGTGTTGTTGAGTTGAGTGTTTTATTTGTTCTGTGTGATTTGCTTTCACCAGGGGGAAACAAAAGTGTAAAAACCAAGTGTGAGACTGTTTCTGCTTGGCCGTCCGCGATATAGTATAGCAGACAGGGATAGGGCAGAAAAAAAACTAAGTGTTGTGTTGGCTACCTTCTGCTTGGTTGTCCGCGATATAGTATAGCGGACGTAAATAGGGTTTTTAAAAAAAACTAAGTGTTGGGGAGGCTACCTTCTGCTTGGCTGTCCGCGATATAGTATAGCGGACGTAAATAGGGTTTTTAAAAAAACTAAGTGTTGGGGAGGCTACCTTCTGCTTGGCTGTCCGCGATATAGTATAGCGGACGTAAATAGGGTTTTTAAAAAAACTAAGTGTTGGGGAGGCTACCTTCTGCTTGGCTGTCCGCTATATAGTATAGCGGATGTACATTAGGTTTTAAAAAAAACTAAGTGTTGGGTAGGCTACCTTCTGCTTGGCTGTCCGCTATATAGTATAGCGGACGTAAATAGGGTTTTTAAAAAAACTAAGTGTTGGGTAGGCTACCTTCTGCTTGGCTGTCCGCTATATAGTATAGCGGACGTAAATAGGGTTTTTAAAAAAACTAAGTGTTGGGGAGGCTACCTTCTGCTTGGCTGTCCGCGATATAGTATAGCAGACGTAAATAGGGTTTTTTTTTTAAAAACTAAGTGTTGGGGAGGCCCTTCTGCTTGGCTGTCCGCGATATAGTCTAGCGGACGTAAATAGGGTTTTTAAAAAAAACTAAGTGTTGGGTAGGCTTGGCTGTCCGCTATATAGTATAGCGGACGTAAATAGGGTTTTTAAAAAAACTAAGTGTTGGGGAGGCTACCTTCTGCTTGGCTGTCCGCTATACTATATAGCGGATGTAGTATGTAATTTTTTTGGTCACTTTTTTTTTGCTCATTGCTAATTAGGCACGCTATATAGCCCATTTCTATGAATTTAGGAAAAAAAACGAGACAAATTATTTTTTTGGTTTTCCTATGAAGGGCCTATTCGCGCACATTTTAGTGCCAAATTCATAGCTTGCGAAAAACGTTGTAATTTTTTTGGTCACTTTTTTTTTGCTCATTGCACCTTTGGCACGCTATATAGCCCATTTCTATGAATTTCGGGAAAAAATGAGATAAATTATTTTTTTGATTTTCCTATGAAGGGCCTATTCGCGCACACTTTAGTACCAAATTCATAGCTTGCGAAAAATGTTGTAATTTTTTATGTCACTTTTTTTTTGCTCATTGCACCTTAGGCATGCTAGTTACCCCATTATAGTATGACGGATGTAGTTAGAAACATAAATTCCCAACATTTTACATGCTTCAAAAGACGGGATTCAATAATTAGAATGACATGTGGATAAGTGCCGGTTGGAATGAAATCCTAACATGCAGTAGGAAGAGATATATATATCACTCTTCATTTGACATATACCCATCAGATAAGTACTGATCATTGGTTAAAATATTGTTTCTCTCGTTTGATTTGAGCTGCCTCCCACTAACCTCGGCCATTTCTTCCGCAAGTTGAAGCATATAAAATCGTTTTCTACGCAGCAACATCCGGTTATTCTCCATACGAATTTGGCGCACAGCTTTCTTACACTGCTTAACATTACGCTGCGACATAGTAAGTGAACGACGTTGCGGCACAGGTGCTCTCAGCGTGGTGAGATCTTGGTGTAGCGCTTCTGATTCCTTAACTCGATATGCCCATTCTCTCCGTAAACCGCAATAATACTCTCTGGGATCCGTGTACTTCACTTCTTTGTAGTCGTCGTTCCTTTCACACAACAACCACACAGTCTCACGTCCCCGCAGACTAGAACTCCCAGGAACTCCTGCCATTTAACTTTGTTTTGGTTCTAAAGCGATGAGCATGGCTAACATATATATATAGCCCACACACACATACACAATATATTGGTGTGATAGCTACACAATAGTCTGTCCATCTCTGGTGACAAGACAAGTCTCTGGATATTGAAGATGACCAAAGTTGGAGACAATAGCATGCCCGTGTCATAAAGTTGACAAGTCTTTGGTGACAAGACAATTCTGGATGGTGACAAGACAAGTCTATATCCTATTGCCAACGTTGGGTCACATCTCATAAAGTTGAACCTGTAGCTCTTTCATAAATTGGTCCCGTTTCAAAGTATATATAAGTACATGCATTGCTCATTGCAAAGGGCATAGAGTGATATACTCCCAATTTCATAACAACTCTTGAAATGTCATATACTCCACGAGATATTTTTGAAGCAATGGGTCGTTACTGGGCGGGCGAAGATGAATTTTACTATTCTTTGCGTCCAAGTTTGCGTTACTCATCAAGCTATGTGAATACATTACGTGCAGAATGGTCTTATCGGATGAATGAACATGAGGTCCTAGTAGCTGATTCACGGAGCATGAATATACCCATACCTCGACAAAAGGCAATCAACATGCCTCGAATTACACACATGGAGCTTGAAAGGGCACTGCATCGAATACGTGAGGAAAATAATAGAATGAGAGTTCGTCAAAGTAGGCATAACTTACGTCGTATGGCACGTGATGCACATGAAGATGGCAACAACAATGAAGCACAAGTATACTGGAACATGAGCTTCGAAGAAGGAAATGTTTCCGATGCTCCAGTTTCAGATGAAGATGACTGAAGATCGAGTTCTATAGCGGACATAAAGCCTCCGCTTAGGCCGGGGTTCGGGAAGGTCGGAACTAAGTGTCTGGTCCGTGCCAACCATTTTCTGGTCCAAGTTGCAGACAACCATTTTTCTCTCCTACGTCCGCTATATAGTATAGCGGACAGCCCCGCAGAGGGAAAGTCTCCAATTCTCTTGTTTTTTTTCCTCCTATCTATGTCCGCTACATAGTATAGCGGACTTCCCCGCAAAATACATGACCAAGCTTACGTCATAGTGGTGCAGCAGATAATTGTCTGCAACTTGGACCAGAAAATAGTTGGCACGAACCAGACACTTAGTTCCGACCTTCCCGAACCCCGGCCTAAGCGGAGGCCTTATGTCCGCTATGTAGTAGAGGTAGACGTTGTAGCGTACTGCAGTTTTAATAAATTGGCGCCCAAAGGCTTGTTTTAGTCGCATTGTAGCATAATGCTGTTTTAATAAATTGGCGCCCCGAAGACTTGTTTTGGCGTCAGAATCAACAATCTCAATATCGATAAACAATAAAGAACGTACGATTCACAATCAACGATCTCAATATACCGACGGAATCTCAAACGACACAATTAACGTACGATTCACAATCAACGATCTCAATATATCGAGGGAATCTCAAACGACACAATTAAGCACAACTAAGCGAGGAAAAATTTCGAAACACAATGGACAAGAACATAAATTATTTTATTAATAATAAATTAGGGTTCACATTGGGGGAAAGAAATTTTTTCACAAGTGCTCCGATCAAAGATTACAACTTGAAAATCCCACCACCCAAGGTGTTCAAACACTACAAAGTCCCCGAGTTCGAGGCCATGCTGGCGCACGAAGACGTTCCAACCCTCTGCGAATTGCTTTTTTTGGGGTCGGCCGGGCTTCAGCTTGATTTCAACCTGCCATGCCCCCTTGCGGCTATATAATCTTGCACTGTCATGAATTGTTGTAAATTGATTGGTCAAGGCTTCCGGTATGTCCTAACAAACACAATACAAAAAATAGGTTAGTTTTGAACCAAAATATCAAACATTTAACACACGAAAATACAGAGAAAGAGGGATCGCCTACAAGTTCATTCTCAAACCCCGGCATCATGACTTTGAAAAAGTGTTTGCCTGCCAGGTGCAAGTTGCCAATAAAATCGTTGGTGGTCTCCGATCCAGAAGCCATCGAGGTCGGCGTTGAGGGGAGGACGGTTTAACGCCGGAGTTCTGGGCCACCGGAGATGTGGGTGCCGGAGATGGAGTAGCGGCCTGGGCTAGATGTTCGAGACAGAGAGAGTGCCCTCAGATAGGACTGATAACAGCTGATTGCCTGATATGATTAATATATATATTAGGATAGAGTTATCCGCCACATTGTATAGCGGACATAAAAGAACACCAAAAGTTTTTCTTCGATGACGTCCGCTATATTGTATAGCGGACGTCAAAGAAGACCAAAACTTTTCCTGCTCATGACGTCCGCTATATTGTATCGCGGACGTATAGCGGACGGAAAAGCAGAACGGAAAAGCAGAACTAAAGTTTTACTGCTGACGTCCGCTATATTGTATAGCGGACGGGGCTTACAAAAAAAATAAAAATAAATAAAGACTATAGATTTAATTCGATGGCCTCTCATATGTCCATTTTTAAAAAATTCCAGTATTCGGTGGAAAAATTATCCCTCCGAAAATTATTACAAATGTCATAACGTTGTACAAAAAATTAAAGGTCCACTGCAGCTTGTTCGTCCTCATCTTCGGCGTCACCTTCTTCCCCGTCTTGCAAACCCCCTGAACTTATCCCCAGTGCCTTGTAATGGTTCCGCTTGTCGTGGTCGGTCATTTTGTTGCACAATGCACACCTTCGCAGCTTTTTAGGTTGAGTTGCCGTTTCAATAGAGCTTTTCATCCGCGTAGATCTCTTGCGGCCTTTCGTTTGCGATATAATTGGATCCAACAAACAAATATCATTGTCGTCTTCCTCCCCCGGCTCGTCATCTTCTGATACCCCCGTCGTAGGCTCGGTGTCAATCGCATTGGTGACTGAAGCTGCTTCCAACTGGTCGACGATGGGCTCTTGCTGCTGAGCTACCTCGAGGAGATGTTTATAACCGACCATTGAAGCAGCAGCCTTTACGGACAAACGGGTGAAACTCGTCACCAGATGATTATACCGCAACGTCTCCGATTCTTCAAAGTCAGTATACGGGTGCTCCGGAAAAGCAATGGTACCGTGCAACCTGTTAGCACCTTTCGTCCACCGTGGCAAGACGTATTTATCGGGGATTGTCCTGATATTCTTCTGGGTGAAAAAGCGCAGAATGTGTCTACACAGGATGCCATGGAACTCAAACTTCTTGCAAACACATGTCACCGAGTCCGTCAATGTGTCGTGGCTCACCGTATACATTCTGCGCAGCTTCTCAGGAACGAGGTCATTCACGAGCGAATAAACCTTGTACTCACGCGTAGACTTCTCCGCCACCTTGTTTATACAGTACCGTCCCGATTTCTGCAGCTCTACTTGGTATAGCAAGAAGATCTCCTTCGTATAGACTTTGGCACCGTTCAGCTCCAACGGGGTCTCAAGCAACCTTCTCCTCTGTTTGTACGTGGTTGCAAAGTCTGCAGCCCTTTCTTTCACGAACAACGACGCAACCGCTTTCTGTGCGGATGTGACGAAACTCTTCAAATTGGTAGCTGTACCCACGTAACTATCGAACGTGGCATTCATAGATTCACTCCTGCCCGTCGTTTTCATGCCCGCAGAAAAATACCTCCTCGTGTAAACGCCAATCCATTGCTCTTTGAGCTCGTACAAGTGCTGGAGCCACCCGTTGTCTTGCAATGAGTAATCCTGAACAAGCTTTTCCCACCTCTACCCAAATTCCTCAATCGTTAACGACTTGCTAACGCACGTGTCAAAATCCTGTTTAAAGTCTGGAAACTTTGCGTACACGTGATGCAAACGTTCGGGGTATTTGTTGCTTATGTGCCAAGTGCACAAGTTGTGTCGAGTATCTGGGAAGACGGTGGCAATAGCCTTCTTCATTGCCAAATCTTGATCGGTGATGATAACGTTGGGTGCTTTGAAGTTCATGGCTTCCAGCCACACCCTAAACAACCATTCAAAAGAACTCTCGCTCTCGTCCCGTAACAAGGCGAACCCGAACAGGATGGAGTGATAATGATGATTGACCCCCGTGAAAGGGGCAAACGGCATCGAGTACTTGTTGGTACGGTATGTGGTGTCGAAAGTCACGACATCCCCAAAATGCTTATAAGCAAGCCTGGAACGACCGTCGACCCAAAAAATTGTGCTAACTCGATGCTCGTCGTCAAGTTTATAATCGAAGGTAAACTGCGGGTCCTCCATCTGCATCCGCTTCAATAGGCTCATTGTGGCTTGAGCATCATTGAGGTCATACGCGGCTCGTCTATGGGTTCGGACCGCGTTGCGAACGTCTGTCGTGTTAAAGTTTAAATTTTGAATTCCCCCGGCCTGTTCAGCAAGAACATTAATCATGTCGGTAGGTCCTAGACGCGCATCGCTCATTGTGTGAATGAGGCTCCTCGCGACCTTTCCCATCTTCTTGTGTTGATGCATCTGACTCACCTTAGAAGGGGTTACTAACGGGTGATTGTGTGCCAGTTCCAGGCTGCTAATAAGCCAATGATCTTGCTTGGGTTTATAGCTTACGAACATCTTGACCTGGCAATTCGTTCGCGCAAAGAAGTCCCGTCTTCTGCGCGAATAGCCTATTTCGTCATCACTGTCCTCGTTGCCTACGCGTGTCTCATTTTGCACTGGGTTTCTGCCCCTATGGCACTCGTACATACGAGAGCATATCTTTCTCGTTATGTTGCTCGTTCTTGAAGTCTTTATTCTAATGCCAAATCCAACCCTCAATGAATACGCTCGGAAACATTCTCCAGCTTCCTCCAATGTTTGAAAGGTTCGTCCTAGATACGGATCACTAGCATCTACGGGGGTGTTGGAGCTCGACACGAAATCAGACATTGTGAAACAGCTCCCTATATGTAGAAATATAGACAAAGCTCAACCATCAACTGACATTTTCGACTGAAAATATTACCTTAAAATTATCGTGACGTATAGACAAATTTAAGATGACAAATATACCATATACATAATCTCAAAAGTCTCCCATTTTGCTAATTATAGATTTATTGAACATAACAAATTAAAATTACTAAGAGCGTTAGACAAATTCATCATGCCAAAATACAACAAACGTATCTCAAAAAATTCGAATTTAAATAGGATAGATGTGCCGAAGTTAGCGCCCCTCAAAAAAATCAAAATTAACTACAATAAACTTCTTTAAAGTTAACAAATTAATTTCTAGAACATCATCAGAAATTTATATTTTTTGGCCCAAAAGAAAACTTATACTTTATCAGTCAACCCACCCCAAAATATCTGAGATCAGAAACTTACCGTGCTTGAGTGAAGAAGATTGAAGCAAGTTTTACTCAAAGAAGCTTGAGGGGAGCCGAAAATGGAAGCCAGGTGAATCCGAAGGAGAAGAAAATTTTGCGGAAAGAGCTTGAGAATTTTCCGGGAGAAGCTGAGAATCAGGAAAAGAGCTGAGAATCAGGAACCTCGGGGGTATACGGGAAGCACCTTCGCCCGAGCACTGAATGGAAATTATTCCGCTCTACTGTATAGCGGATACCTTTTTTGCTGTCTCGTGTCAGGCAGGGGTCAATGTCAGGCAGGGGTGTCAGGGGTGGCCTCAGGGGGACGTCCCCTACACAGTATCGCGGACGACTTTTTGCTGTCTCCCATCATGCCTTTATGGCCCTCCGCGGTACTGTGTAGCGGACAGGCGCGGAGGGGGAATTTGGTAAAAAAACCCGTCCGCCATACAGTATGGCGGACGGCTGACAGCTTTTGAAAAAGGCGCGATCTGGACCGTCCATCTTTCGGGATGGACGGTCAGATCGCGTTTGCAACTTCTCCTATTTTGCCCACGCTCTCAACGGATCAGCTCCCATATATATATATATATATATATATATATATATATATATATATATATATATATATACATATATATATAGATATATATATATATATATATATATATATATATATATGTATGTATGTATCTATATATGTATGTACATACATACATATATATAGATATATACATACTATACATATATATATATATACATACATACATACATATATATATATATATATATACATACATACATATGTACAGATATATACATACATATATACATATATATATATCTATATGATATATATATATCATATATATCTATATATATATATATATATATATATATATATATATATATATATATATATAGATATATATCTATAGATTTTTATATATATATATCTATATGTATATATATATATATATAT
>JAVXUO010002350.1:0-124789 GCA_033065855.1 Escallonia rubra | reverse complement strand
AAAATAGAAAAAGGTAAACGTATACAATAAAAAAGAATTTTTTCAGTCATCATCATAAAAACTGAAGATGAAAATGGTAAACGAAATAAATTAAATTTTCTTTACACAGGGTATTTTCAAGGGTCAAGTATTGGGTGTATATTGTGATGTGATATCCTTTTTTAGCTTTGGCTGGCAAGTTGAAATGCAGCAGCCACCAAGCCCATTGCTGCTCAACTACTTCTGACAATTCAGTAGCTCGGGCCGAAATAACAAACTGAAAACGCTGATAATTATAAATTAACCAGATCTTTAAATGTGTAACAACCGAGAGTGGGACTAATATTTCCCATTGCCATGTTATGATCCAAAGAAATTTTGTTTTACAGATTATAAAGTATGTTATACTGCACTCACCACCAAATAGATCGATGACCTGAACACACCGTTGTTTTCCTTCTATAAACTGAGAAGCTGACCGAGTGTGCCAGCCACCAAGAGTCAGAGATCTGCGTGCCACTGCTGAAGTTACCCTGTACTCCAGAAAATAATCAGTGCCGTAATGACTTCATAAACATGAGAGACCCATTAATTTCAGTTGTTGTTGAGCACAAGATGATGGTGTTTAACTCAACCAAGCTGCTAAAACTAAAGAAATTGCAGCAATGGAAATTCCTGCAATCTGACTCGGATGATGTCGTTCAAAGAAACAAAAGAGGAATGAATTCAGAAGTTTGGCTCAAATATCCTTCAAGAAAAGGAGATAAGATGCTAAAATGAACATGCACACACTGAACACACACACTACACGCCCACACACACCAACACACACACACTGAACACACACACTACATGCAATCACAAATACAGACCCCACCCCCCAACACACACACACACACGGCACACATATACACAATTTGCACGCGCGCGTGCGTTTGTTGGTGTGTGCATAGTTTTATGTGGTTAATTAGCATGTGCACAATGGGGTGATGTGTGACCTGGATGGTGTATGTGGTGGTGGTGGTGGTGGTGGTGGGTGATGGGGGATGGGGGCGGGAAGTGGGTTGAATGGAGGGGGGAGGGGTGAGGTGGGTGGGGTGGGGGATGGTTGACGGGAGGAGTGCAGAAGAAGAGGTGGATGTGGTGAAGGGCAAAGTTGTCATCATCAGGAAAAAAAAAATCGTTAGTCAACGCGTTTGTTGACCACGCACTATTAAAATTGACAGTATCCGTTTAAGGTACCCAATATCCTTAACTATAGGGAGATTTAGTGCTTGAATCTAAAGTGGAAGGAGGAAAGTCGCAAAACGTGTATAGTTCAGAGGATCATTAACTAATTTCTCCAAAACTTAATTAGAAAAGTTTTCTAGCTATGAAACGTGTTGGGCGTTCCTACGCTTTGGCATAGTTTGGAAGCATGTCATAGAAGGCTTAGTTTTCTTTAAACGGGTTGTTTTCAGGGGTCATGTATTGGTTGTATATTGTGATGTTTTTGGCTACATAAATATTTTTTACCATAGCCAATAGAAGCATAGACACGTGCTCAGAGAGACACGCGTTCACGGGGGAAATGAGCATAATTGTTACGGTTATTAAGATGCAGTTAATTGTCAATTGTGATTTGACAGAATCAAGCAATTAAATGTGAGGTGCGGGAAAAACGAGATTTGAATAAATTGTATGAAGAAGACAGCTGTCAACAAGAACAAGACAATCGGCAATGATCGACATGGTACACGAAGCAAGGCAGATGTTAACAAAAGAGAGGATGATCGGCAAGAGCAGTTGATAGACAATTCTCACAATACACAAGAGAGGACAGTTGTCAACATGAGCAGAGCGAATCGAAGAAATGGTCAGCAAACAGACTGCATGAAAGAATACAACTATCGATAGGAGTTAAGCGACCGATGATAATGGTTGATAAACCGCTCTTGGCATATTAATTACAAATTTTGTAATCATTTCCAGTTTTACCCTCCGTTAGTTATTCCAATGACAACCCTACCCTTTCCTAATTAGTTTTTTTATAATGCGTTTAATGAACATTAGGTCATAAATTTAATCTAAATCTACATTTACACATCGGGAAACAAAATGTGTGGTTGCGAGAAGTATGTGTGTGCGCGCGCGTGCTTTCTATAAAAGTATGACAATTGTAAATCATTTTTGGACGATTATGTCCTCTATTAATTACGTCAATTACATTCTTACCCTTCTTTTATTACTCCCTTTTAAATTTTGATGAAATTAAAAGAACATTGGGTAATGAATCTATTCTATAGATTTGAAAATGAAAAGTGTGATGAGAAAGAAAAACTGAACAAAGAAATTCTTTTATTATTCTCTTTTTAATTTAGTTAAAATGAAATAAACATTAAATATTGAATTGGTTAATGAGAAATGTGATTCTTTTTTCTTGCATTTTTCGGTTAGCAAACAATTAACCAATTGAAAAAATGAAAAACAAAATAAAGAAAATGAAATACGTGAAAATTTAATTAAGAAACAAAAAATTGTTGAAAAAACAAAAATAGAAAAGGGTTAAATATGCATCAAAAAACAAGGCTTAAATATGATGTTAATTTGAACTGAAAAAATGTTCGGTTATTGCAGTTAAAAATCGGGTGTTTTGTATTTCTTATTGATGAAATGCATAGCACCTGGTCTTAAAAATTACAAATCTTAACTATAAACCAATATAACAGATTATAAAAACAAAGACGTAGATTCATTCTTTTAATTTATCCATTTACTTTTATTTTTCGCAGTATCATCAAACATTTCTTCAATCCAAAAGCTTACAAAAAATATTTCTAAACATTGAACTGATTAAGGTTGCGAACATCAAATACACATTTCTTCTAAAATAAGTCATAAAAAAAATAAGAACATAATTAAATTATATTATTTTGATCCAAAAAATATATTAATATCATCTCAAATATTAATTTCGACTATATTCACGTCCAACACATGTGCTCCGTAGTAGCATATGGTATAAAAGAGGCCATATGAGATGTTTGACGTTTGGTAAGTGCCATATGACGTGTCCAAGATTGGAAAAAGCTAATAACAGACGTGGAGGTAAGAATACCAAGGTTTACGTGGACAGCTTCAGCTATGACTGAAAAGTCACTTTTGCCCAGAGTACCTCCCCACAATTCTCTGTCCCACAAAATCTTTCCGGAGGACATAACCGTAACTTCTAGTCATCAAGTCTGCACAGTAACAAAAACTGGAGCGTCCACATCAAAATCTATCACGCTCTAATATATATGAACCACAAAGAGCGGAAGGAAATTGAGAATGTCCGAATTTTGAATGGCAAGTTTCTCGGAAATACCGGAGGGCTGCATTACAGGGATTTTGTCGCTAACAACGCCTGCGGATGCGTGCAGGGCGGCGGCGATCGCGTGGCGATTCAAGTCCGCCGCCGATTCCGACGGAGTGTGGAAGCGTTTCCTCCCGTCCGATCATCCCGAGATTGTCGCGCGGTCGGTGTCTCCGGTGGTCTACGCCACCAAAAAACAGCTCTACTTTGGCCTATGCGACTCCCCAATACTCATTGATGGTGGCAAAATGGTAATCTTTTCATGCTCCCATACTGGTATTGTCATCACACAACCTGCTTTGTGATCATCTTTTCTATTGATTTTCGTTTGTAGTGGCAGTGATAATTCTAGAATGACCGTAAATCGTAAAGCCAAGCTAAGTTGTTGTGCGGCAGTGAACCACATAATCTTTCTCTAGGTAGCGATGATAGATATGAAATGTGGTAACGGACTAGTGAGTTTTGGAGTGATTTCCCATGAAAGAGGGTCAATGTTTTAGTATTCTCTCGAGTCATTGGTTGGTTACACCACGTCGTCACTGTCACCGTTACACGTAATTTGCATAGGACTATGTGATTAAGCCCCATCACAACGCTAGTTTTATTGTTGAATCACTAGCGAATAACGTGGCCCTATATTTCTGCCAAACACTACCCTTTTAACTGTATCGCACTAGTATTTAGTATTAGTGACCAATTGAACCTTACAAGGGATTGATGTCAACTTAATCGAGATTTAAAGCATACGACAGTGGAGACTACGTTTACATTTTAATTGGCAGCCAAGTTATACAAAGGTATGCAAATGATGTTTTTAATGGAAGGACATAAAGAATAATGAGATATTTATGTGGCTTTAGTTTTCAGTGGTAAGATTCTATAGCAAGAGAATATCATAATTTGTCCATGCCTTTGTGCATCATGGTTTAGAAGGGGTCGAGTTCTTTGGCAAAAGCATTTCCGGCTTTGCTATTAGACCAAAATTTTGGAGGAGAAGCGCGGAATGAAAAAAAATATCAAGTATAGGATTTTGTCATGATGAATGTAAGGTTTACTAACATCATCTGTTTGGAGTTTGGTGATTGTGAAATTGTGCATACCATCTCCCTCTTTCTAACTCGTAAATTTATGTAATTACAAATTGTTCTTATGTACTCTCTGATCTTGTCAACATAAGTACGTGAAATTTCATATGCACGCATTTTATATGAACAACACATTAATCACCTTTGATCTTCGTTTGGCTTTTGATGTTGTTGTTTAATGGATCTGTCGATTTTGATATTAGATATGGTGGATTAAACTAACATTTTGTTTTTGCGGAGATAAAAAGATGCTATACTGAACAAGTGTTCATGAAATTACATGCCTCCTTCATTAACAATCGTTGTCTCTTTTCTTTTTGGGAAAATTACACTCGATATAAAATTTGAATTCTGTTACACCCGCAAAGGCAATTTAGTCATTCTAACAAAAAATCTAATATCATCCACTAAAATCTTATGAAAAGGGGTTTCAGGACAATTTCTCGAATAAGAGGGGTAGTGAGTGTATTAAACCCAAAACTCAAGGGCGCCAAGTGTAATTTCCCTTGTTAAACCTGCTATCTTGTGTATACTTGATTCAAAGAGTTTGTGCTTGAGGGAGGTGTTAATTAGTACTTGATGATTGATTCAAAAAATTGGGTAAAGGACTACATCCTAGGGTGCACCAGTTTTTCTTTTATTTATGCGTTCCACTAATACACGAGTCATTGCTGTGATATGAAACAGAGCTTTGCACTAACGAAGCATAATGGGAAGAAATGCTTCATGTTACAAGCTAGAGAGCTATCAATTGCATGGAGAGATACTCCGTACTGCTGGAAATGGAGATCATTACCTGAATCGAGGTCTCTCTCTCTCTCTCTCTCTCTCCCCACACATACTTGCGGCACTAGCTGCCATGATCTATATATTTCACTGAAGAAAATTGTGCATACTTCCCCCGATCATCCCCATCCCTCCTCACACCGGCCCTTTTCTGTAGTGATCAATGATCAGTATTTGCGCATGTGTAGATTTTCGGAGGTGGCTGAGCTTGTGTCTGTCTTTTGGCTTGATATCGGTGGGAAGATAGGAACTAAATTGCTGTCACCAAAGACAACCTATGGCGCTTATCTTGTGTTCAAACTTGGAGAGCAGCCCTATGGGCTTGATTACCCAGCAAATGCAGTGGTTAGGTTTGCGGGGGACAGAGAGTATGAGGCTGAAGTTGGGCTTGGCGAGTTGGGAGAAGATGGTATCAGCACTGTTTATTTGACATCACCAGACATCAGCCGTGTCCGACGACGACGTGGAATTTATGACATGGCTATGCGAGAACCAGAAGCAAATGCCCGACTTGTGCAAAATAGAAAGGATGGATGGAAGGAAATTGAACTGGGAGAGTTCTTCAATGATGAGGGAGATGATGATTATGTCAAGATGCGATTAATGGAGATCAAGGACCAACACTGTAAGGGTGGCCTTATTGTGGAAGGCATCGAGGTTCGGCCAAAAGTAGAGGTAATAAGCTGAGAAATTAGGTCCATATTTCCTGGACAATATATTTTCAATGGCATGTTGTCCTTTGTAGCCTATGAATCTGGTGTTATTAGAAATTAGATGGCATCGTATATAAGTACGGAGAAGATGAGAATGATTTCGATCATATTCATCGCATATTAGATGCAGAAGGCTCTCTGGTGTAGGCCTAATGGCCCTCTTCAACCACAAGCCATATCCCACGGGTATGCCAATGGATGCAAATACTTTTTGCATCACACTAGATATCCATGGCTTCTTAGGGCACTTGATTAAACATTGCCAAGTGCTCTTAAGTACTTCTGGGAAACGTTTTTGTGAAACAGTCTGCTGGTGTTTCAACACACTGCCATTTTAGGTGCCTGAGCTTTGAAAGTCATGTTGACTTTGACATCAAAGGCAAGATTGAAATTCGAAAGCTGTCACCAAATACTGCTTGCTAGCCTGGCTTGTGTGCGAATTGATTTGTTCATTGAAGATTGATGATAATCAAGAAATTGGTCAAGGCCCTTTTTTCCTTTAAAGAATTCATCAAGGCTATGGCCAACCTAGGAAACAAATTTACAAGTCTTCAATGGTCTTGGACTGTCGGATGATATATTGATATTCTTCAATCCCTGCAGGGATAGCTTTGCTTGGCTTGCTCCTTTGGCTTTACACAACAATGAAAAAGTGAAAGGTACAGTTTATTTACGTATTTTGGCTCGAAGATGGAGACTTAAGAAGGGCCGAATATTGTTTATTTGGCCTTTTTTTTCCTTGAAAATAATTGGGACGAAAGGTAGAAGTTGAGATAGCGCTGAAACTACATGTATTTTTTGTATATTCACTGAATATATATATATATATATATATATATATATATATAATAGATGGTCTTCTGACTACTAAAAAGAAGTTTTCTGTAGATACCACTATGAATAGTTGCAAAATTTGTAGGCATATAATATAGAACAATTGCTTTGCGCTTTCAATTATTGCACACTTGAACCTTCTTAAACACATGCCTCCAATTTTGGCCGAAACTCCCCATGACCTCAACAATAAGGCCAGTCGCCACAACCATATTCTCAAACATAGGTGCCTCTACCTTGCCGTCATCTCCCTGATCCATGGGGTTGCCCACCTTGATCTCCATCCACCCACCCCTTTCTCTCCGGCGGAAGCTGTTCATGTTGTTGTCTATGACCACGTCGAGATGCTGTTGTTGTCCAAGCCTCTCTGGCCGTCTTTGCTGTTTCAAGCCCATAGGTTCTTTGTGCTAGTTTGAACACGAGATAAGCAGCATAGCTGGTTTTTGATGGATAGCATCTCGGTTCCCACCCTGCCACCGGGCAGCCTTAAGCCCGGCCACCTCTGAACCTATGAGCAGATGTACTGTAAGCCACTGCATGTACACGCACTAATCTGGCAGGAGATGTACTGTAAGCCACTGCATGTATTCACCATCTAACAAATATAAGCAGCCGGAACAAAATACTTTTCGAAAATCAAATCTCGTCAGCAAACATAAAGTTAAAGCCCAGGCTCTCCAACAGATTCACAAAATTGAAAAATGATATGGGTACAGCCCGTCTATTCCTTCGGAAGTCTCAATGCGCGGATGGGTGTGTAAACCAAACCTCCAGCAAAGCAGGGGCGGGGTCTGTCATCCAAAATCACCTCAGGAAGTGGTCACGGGCACAACAAGAAGATAATACAGTACGACAGAGCAAAATTTTGGGCGCGCAATAAGAGATGCCTAGATTGGACTTAGGGCCTCAAAAAGATGGTAAATCTGAACATGGATGCTCTACGGGTGCAAAGGTTATTGTCACGTTAACATGATATTTCTCCTGCCTTGCTAACACTTTTTAGTTATTGTAGGACCCTGCTACAGCGTGGTTGGGATGTTCGGACAGGACACATCTGTCGTTAGGCAAATAAAGTTGCAAACTTAGTCGCCAACTCGTAAGGACTTCTCGAGGATAATTTTATTGTGTGTCTATCCAACCGTTTATATTATGGTTTGTTACTTTTGGATATTTGGGGGGGGAGATCAACCCGCTTCGTGTGGTCCCTGAAACTCGACTCTGCAATATATTTTTCTCTCTTGGTTTGCTCAAAAATAGAAAAGATGTTTAAACCAAGTAGTGTGTAATATGTTACATGACATCCACATTGTAACAGTAGGATTTACAGTTATCCGATTATGCGTGTTATATAGTGGAAGGAGGAAACATGCATAAGATGTGAATACTTACTGCCTTCAAGACATGTTCAATGATCCCGTTTGGGACACTAAATTAAACTTAATACACAAGTTCTGTATCCCAAATTGTATGTAGCCATTCCCTTTATATTGGCTCCTTGTTAAGTCGAAACTCAGTCCCCTCAACAATCAGGCCACTCTTCCCACCATGTGTCTCTATCAGCCTTGCCTCCACCTCGCCATAGTCTCCCTGCTCATTCATGAACTCCCCCATTTTGATCTCCACCCACCAGTCCCTTCTCTCCCGCGAAATCTGTTCATTTTGTTGTCTGCGCTCGTGTGCAGATGACTGGAAATCGAGGCAAACTATATCAGCTTCATTAAATGGCACATCTTCTCTCTGATTGATGAGTCTGATTGCGGCCTTTGCTGTTTGGAGCCCATAGCTTTTCTGTGCCAGTTTGAACACAAGATAAGCAGCATAGTTGGTCCCGTCCCGTTGAAAGCATCTCATCTTCCACCCTGCTCCGAATATCAAGCCTTGAGCTTGGCCACCTCTGAAAATGTGTACATCTGGCTAACCAATGGGTAATGCTAAAAGCACGTAGAAGATATTTGTATGCATTGGTATGGATGAGAGTAGGAGAAACCGATTTAACAAACAAGTCACCGATATCTTTGCTGGTCCTTTAACGAAATGCAAGATCGATCAGTATGCAAATGACTTGTGCCGTTTTACGTTGACATCGTTATTCCTTGAACTTCCAAATGCATGTCTTGCAATGCTTGAGAGAGAGAGAGAGAACCTGGAGTCTGGGTGTTCATACGCTTTGGCATATATTGGAACAATGTCATAGAAGGCTCTATCCTTTTTACTTTCTGTTTTCAATTTATGTTTTTATCTCCATCATTTCCGTATTCAATTAGGAAATATGGTTGTGTTATTTTATCACTTTCACAACCAGCTATTTTATATCATTTTACTACTCTTGGACACACATGGAAATCAACTCGCTCATCTTCCACTTCTCTTTCTGCGTGTTATAGTTGATCTTAAAAAGACCAAACTGTGCAAGAAGGGAAGTAATAATAAAGCGCATGAGAAAACCTTCAAAGATTTTCATGTCCAAACCTTTTAGTTGAGAAGCCATATCATTCATTCGTAAAATATGCTCGAGAACACCACTGAATTCATTGTACTTGAGCGTAACAATTTTAGTGATGAGAGTACTAGCAAGTTACATCTTAGCATTATCTGGCAGGAAGAGCTCTGCGAATTGCAGTCATAATGGAGCCTTTCATAATCCTTAGGAATATGCGGTTGGAATGCTGTCACTTTTTATAAGCCGACTTTTACTCAGTAGAGCTTTCAGCCGTAAGGGCAGTAAGTGTGTTAACCCGTAAAGCATAAATCAAGAATTATGCTAATCTGCTCTTTCCATTTTTTAAAATTGATGCCACTCAATGATTCAATAGAGGAAAGATAATCGGTAATTGCAACAGAATTATACGCTAAATAATAACAATAATCATGTACGTTAGTACTGAAAATCCACATGATGAATATGGTTAGTTCATCATTTAACATAATAAAACAAATTAAGGAATAAACAATTTATTTGTATAAAAAGGTAAATATACAAAACATTTTCTCAAGGAAAATATATATCACTTATAACCTTCCGTTTAACCGATTATTAACATACAAGTGATTTTTCACCTTAGCAATTTGAAAATCATGATGAGCACGATTTATATCACCGTTGGGCAAAAAATAATTTGATCCATGCAACTTATTATTTCTTTTCTTTCCGTTTAAAAATTAAAATATAATCTTTCGTTGGGCCGACTAATATTTTTAATTAATAAGCGTAACGTGATGTGGTTTTATCATTATCTCAACTTATATAAGACAGTGAACATCCGTTGGGCCGCTTACTGCCAAAATAAGTAAGAACCACTTATTATTTCAAGTTCATTATCGTAGTCTTGACATGTCGAACAAAGCATAAGGTTTTAGCATGATCTCGTAATTTTAGATTAATTCTTGAAATTATAATGTATTGGCACTTTATATACATTAGTATCAGTATCGTAACAATATAAGCCAATATTAAAATACATATATTATCAATAATAACATATCAAATAAATAATTCAATGGGGATATAGAATTAAGCGGCTTTGTAAATTTTATTTTGTAAGGTCCAATTAAAATACACAAACCCTTCTAAAAACCCATCTTAAAGTTGCCAAAACAGGCCCAATTCGGTAGCTACAAGCCCCTTTGAAGACGCCAAATAGGCCCAAATATTGTTGCCGAAAAGGCCCAGTTCGTTGGGCTAAAGGTCTAGACAGCAGGCCATTTAATAGGCCTTTTACGGCCCAATCTTCAACTCCACAAGGACCAATGCTGCAGGCCAGAAAACAGGCCCAAAACAGGCCTAAATAATTTCACGTTGGGCCAAAACATACCACCAACAGGCCAGGCCACATACCACACAACACCAACAGGACATGCCACATGCCAAAAAAGAAAACTTCAGCTTACATAATCTGGGCCAATGCCACAGACTCCTTTTTCTTTTTCTTTTTGGTTTCCCTTACGTTAATATTAAACATAATCTTTCAAATAGGCCTATAAAGTTATTTAGCCAATTTAATTAATTAATATCCAAGTCAAATAAATAGTCAACAACTGTGTGACCCGTTAGGCCACCTAATTGGATTGGACCGATCAAATTCAACAATTTTTTTAGCAAACATCGATAAAGAATGAAAACTTGGCTGAATCTCAATAAAATAATTAGTTAAATTGTCAAGGTCTACTATAAGCATGTAAGGGGTTGATTCAACCTTTTTTAGATGTTTAAAATCGGTAAAAAGGAAAAAACGAATCCTATTGTCAAAGCATATATGAGTTTTGCAGAAAGAAAATATGTTTTAGAGTAATTTTACCATCTGCAAATGCATGTGTACATTGTCTTAAAGCTTAAAACCTATGCGCTTTGTAGAACTTGCCAAAGAACCTTGATTTTGTGCCCCTTATGTCTGTATTGGGGTGAAGACCTCATATTTTTCCTCTACTAGTTGTGCAACCGATTTGGTTTGGTGGTCAACTTTACTCAGGTTTTTGAGCACCCGACTTACCTTATCAAAGTCGATATTTGAGTGGATATTGAAACCTTTACACTCTAGGGAGGAACTACTTTGGGTCTTCAGCTATATAGAACTAATTTATGGTGCAATCGGCTAGCATGAGATTAGCTTATCCCATATGATACTCTATCCTCCAAGAAAAATAGATATTTATATAGAGAGAGTAGTAGTATCAACCCTACACTTGCTAAATACCCTCCAAGAAAAATAGATATTTATATAGAGAGAGTAGTGTGATCGACCCTACACTTGCCAAATCTCAATCATTCATCAAAGTTAAGATATTATGGTCTATAAGCCTCTTATACACTATAAATAATTAGTGTATTGGATGATAAAATTAAATAAGCCCCCCATAAAGTTATTTAGCCAATTTAATTAATTAAAATTCAAGTCAAATAAATTGTCAATAATAGTATGACCCGCTAGGCCACCTAATTGGATTGGACTGATCAAATCCAACATTCTCCTACATGCTCGAGAGTCATACTTAGGTTAACCTCATAAGTTTTGACATAACAAAATTCAACAATACATCCCGTAATTTAGGCCACATTTAAAAAATATACTAAAACCGAATTGAAGATAATATTTGTGTGTCTTAATGCCACAGAAACGTTCTCCAGTTACAATCTCAGAGCTTTTGCCAAGTATGACAATCAAATAGCTTAATAGGCATGAATTGTATCATTCCGTAATAAATAACAATATGAAAGAGTTCAAGTCATCCTTACATGAGTGTTTGTGTCAAAATACTTCAAATGTGCACTTTGATGAGAAGTAACAATCGTAAGCATAATATCTAGAATCCAAAACATAAGGTGATCACGTAAACAAATGTCTCAAATCAAAATCCCATCATTTATAAAAAAGGAAAGGCTATCAACTAAATCCATGCTAGCAACATGTTCTCGAAAGAGATTGGGCGGTAAGCCTTTCATCATGGGATCCGTTAACATAGCGGTGACACTGGTCTGCTGAATAGACACTATTTGATTTTGAATTCTATCCCTCACAATGAGATACTTAATCAATTATCTCAAGGGTATCCATACACCCTGCATAATGAGAATCAAAATAACCAATAAGATCATGGTTATTCTACTTCTTATAGGTAAGCATGAAATCATAGGTACCCTGTAAGTAACACATGACTTTCTTGGTTGCTTTCTAATGACCCATTCATGGGTTTATTTGGTAACGTCCAAGCATGCTAACAACGTACTCTATATCTGAGCGAGTATAGACTTGAGCATACATGAAACTCCCTACTATTGAGGCAGAGGGAATAAGCTCCATTTCGTCTTGCTCCCGTTGGTTCCTAAGGCATTGTAGGAAACTAAACTTGTCACCATGAACAACAGGGGCAATAGTGGGAGCACAACTATGCATGTTGAACCTTTTGAGAATCTTATCAATATAAACTATTTGGGACAATCCCATTATTCCACGAGACCTATCTCGGTGAATCTCAATGCCTATAACGTAAAAGGCCTCCCCAAGTTATTTCATATCAAAATTCTTAGACAGAAAATTTTTGGTCTTATGCAACATATGCATATCACTACTCGCAAGTAAGATATCATCTACATATATAACTACAATGATAAATTTACTCCCACTGATCTTTAGATATATACATTGGTCCACTGCATTTTCTTTAAAGCCAAACTTACTAATCACATCATGTAACTTAAGATACCATTGTCTAGAGACTTGCTTTAATCCATATATGGATTCTTAAATTGGCATTTCATATGTTCCTTGTCTTTAACCATAAGCCCTTCTGGTTGCGTTATATAGACATTTTCATGCAAGTCAACATTAAAGAATGCAATCTTTACATCCATTTGATACAGCTCTAAATCATAATGAGCTACTGAAGCTATGACTATTCGAAAGGAATCCTTTTTTCCACACACGACAAAATGTTTCATTATAATCTATCTCATCCCTTTGAGTGAAACCTTTAGCAACGAGTCTAGCCTTATGTCTTTCAACATTACCTTTGGGATCTAACTTAGTTATGTAGACCCATTTACAGCCTACAGATTTGACCCCTTCAGGAAAGTCAACAAGTTCCCAAACTTCATTCATTTTCATTGACTCTAACTCATCTTTCATGGCTTTAAGCTATTGAGTTAAATGATCACTCATAATAGCTTCTTTAAAAGATGTAGGATTATTTTCTATGCCTAGATTATAGTCAGCCTCATCTAGGTACATAATATAGTCATCGGAGATGGTTGTCCGTCTCTCTTTTCATGTCCTTCGAAAAGGTTGTTTATTAGCGAAAACTGGAGCAGGATCCATAATAAAGGGGGCATCATTAAGTACAACCTCAGGTGCATCAATAGCCTCCATATGAGGTAATGATGCAACAACCTTTTGGAGTATAGGTATAAAAACATGATCTTGAATTTCCTCAAGATTTATTATTCTTGGTGTACTACTCCCACTGTACTCAGCATCTTCAAAAATACTACACACCTAGTTTCAACAATTCTAGTGGTATGTGATGGACAGTAAAATCTGAAACCCTTAGACCTCTCAGGGTAACCTATAAAATGACAACTTATGGTCCTGGGATCAAGTTTCTTAGTATGCGGAATGTAAACTTTTGCTTCAGTAAACAGCCCCACACTGAAAATATCATAAACTTGGTTTCCTCTGTGTCCACAATTAAAAAGGTGTTATAGGCAAAGACTTTCTGGAAACCCTATTTAGAATATGCACAGTTGTTTTAAGTGCTTCAACCCACAAAAACTCTGGTAGAGTGCTTTGGCATATCATACTTCGTACCATAATCATGAGGGTATTATTTCACCTTTCAGCTACACCATTCTGCTGGAACCTACGCGGCATTGTATACTGAACAACGATGCCACCTTCTTCCAAAAACAAGGCAAAAGGATTAGGGTTACGACCCGTTTCAAAGAATTTTCTATAATAATCTCCTCCTCTGTCAGATCTTACAACTTTAATCTTCAGGGTTGATTTTCAACTTCGACTTTGTAAGTATTAAACATGACAAGTTATTCGGATTTTTCATGAATGAGGTAAATATATCCATAACGAGAAGAGTCGTTAATGAAGGCGATAAAACATCTATGACCACCAATACCCGGTGTAGGGAAAGGTCCACAAATGTCAGTATGGATAACCTTTAAAAGCCCCATACTTTTAGTGGCATCATGTTTATTGCCTTTTACATAATTTTCTTTAATACATTCAATGCATGCGTCAAAACATGAGAAATCTAAAGAATGAAGAATTTCATCCTTAATTAGGCGTTTCATTCTGTCTCATGATATGTGACTTAAACGTTCATGCTATAATATAGCGGAATTCTCATTATTTTTTCTTTTACCACAAGTTTTAGCAGCTACATCATTCACGTTCACTGTTTTCAAAGATTTAGTAAAAGAAGCATTGAAACGTTAGAGATTTCCCTCCAACAAACCAAAACCAATAACTGTAGAGTAAAAGAAAAGAGAAAACCCTTTATTCTCAAACTTAAACGAATATCCATAAGCTTAAAGTCTAAAAAAAAAAAAAGAAGGTTTCTAGTCACACTGGAAACATAAACAATATCAACTAAATCAAAATTGAAGTCACTCTCCAAAACTAAATAGAGAGTTCCTACAGCTTCAACTTGAGATTTCTCTCCATTTCCTACTAGCATATTACAGTCTCCCTTTTTAACTTCTTCATGGAAAGGGACCCCTACAATGAATTAGTCATGTGCACAGTTGCACCTGTATCAACCCACCATGTATTTACCGGAGCATCAATCGTATAAGACTCATAACAAACGCAAATAGATAAATTACCTTTCATTTTCAACCACTCTCTGAAATTTTTGACATTCTTTCCTCATATGTCCTTTAGCTTTACAAAAGTGACACTTAAGACCATAAGAACCTTGGTACCAGAAGAGCTTGCCTTATCAGTCATAGTTATAAGAGCACTCTTATCCCCTTGCACGTGACCTTTGCCAAATTTATTTCGTTTTCCTTTAGATCAATCAGTTATGGTAATGTGAGTAACATCAGGTTGTTCGGATTTTAGCCTTTCTTCTTCTTGGACACACATGGAAATCAACTCGCTCATCTTCCACTTCTATTTATGCGTGTTATAGTTAATCTTAAAAGAATCAAACTGCGTAAGAAAAGAGTTAATAATAAAGTGTACGAGAAAACCTCCAAAGATTTTCATGTCCAAGCCTTTTAGTTGAGAAGCCATATCATTCATTCGTAAAATATGCTCATGAACACCACTGGATTCACTGTACCTTAGCGTAACCATTTTAGTGATGAGAGTACTAGCATGTGCCTTGGAAGAACCGCGAAACTGCTCTTCAATATGAGTAAGTTACATCTTAGCAATATATGTCAGGAATAGTTCTGTGAATTGCAGTCATAATGGAGCCTTTCATAATCATTAGGAATATGCGGTTGGAATGCTCCCATTTTTCATAAGCCGTATTTTACTGAGTAGAGCCTTCAACCGTAAGGGCAACAGGCACGTCAACTCGTAAAGCATAATCCAAATCAAGAATTATGTTAATCTGCTATTGCCATATTCTAAAATTAGTGCCACCCAATGATTCAATTGAGGAAAAATAGTCGGTAATTGCAGAAGAACTATACGATGTACGTTAGTACCGAAAATCCACATGATGAATATGTTTAGTTCATCATTTAACATAATAATATAAATTAAGTAATAAATAAATTATTTGTATAAAAAGGTAAATACACAAAATCTTTTCGCAAGGAAAATATATATCACTTATAACCTTCTGTTGGACCGATTATTAACATACAAGTGATTTTCCACCTTAGCAATTTGAAAATCATTACAAGCAACATGAGCACGATCTATATCACCGTTGGGCAAAAAATAATTTGACCCATGCAACTTATTATTTCCTTTCTTTCCGTTTAAAAATTAAAATAAAATTTTTCGTTGGGCCGAATACTATTTTTTTCAATTAATAAGCGTAACGTGATGTGATTTTATCATTATCTCAACTTCTATAAGACAGTGAACTTCCGTTGGGCCGCTTACTGCCAAAATAAGTAAGAACCACTTATTATTTCAAGTTCATTATCGTAGTCTAGACATGTCATACGAAGCATAAGGTTTTAGCACGATCTCGTAATTTTAGATTAATTCTTGAAATTATAATGTGTTGGCATTTTATATACATTAGTATCGCAACAATATAAGTCAACATTAAAATACATATATTATTATCAATTATAACATATCAAATAAATAATTTAATGGGGATATAGCATTAAGCGGCTTTGTAAATTTTATTTTGTAAGGCCCAATTAAAATACACAAGCCCTTCTAAAAAACCATCTTAAAGTTGCCGAAACAGGCCCAATTCGGTAGCTACAAACCCCTTTGAAGACGCCAAATAGGCCCAAATTTTGTGGCCGAAAAGGCCCAGTTCGTTGACCTAAAGGTCTAGACAGCAGGCCATTTAATAGGCCTTTTACGGCCCAATCTTCAACTCCAAAGGCCCAATACGGCAGGCCAGAAAACAGGCCTAAATAATTTCCTTTTGGGCCAAATCATACCACCAACAGGCCAGGCCACATACCACACAACCCCAACAGGACAGGCCACATGCCGCAAAGGAAAAAAAACTTCAACTTACATAATCTGGGCCAATGCCACAAGTTAACATTAAACAAAGGAAAAAAATTTGCTGCTACTCTGGTTTGAAGAATATTTCTTCTACCCCCTATATAGCGACAATCAATCGTCATTAAATATTTCTAGTAGCTTTTATTTAATGACGCTGAAAAAGTGCTGCTAATAATTGTTTGTGAAAGTATTAGAAAAAAAGTCGCTAGAAACATTTAGCTACTATTAATTGTCACTATACATGGGGTTGAAGGAAGATTCCTATAATCCAGGTAGGAGCCAAAGTTTGTTCTTAAATAAAATCCTTACGTTAACATTAAACATAATCCTTCAAATAGGCTTACAAAGTTATTTAGTCAATTTAATTAATTAATATCCAAGTCAAATAAATAGTCAACAGTAGTGTGATCCGTTAGGCCACCTAATTGGATTGGATCGATCAAGTTCAACAAATTTTTTAACAAACATCGATAAAGAATGAAAACTTGGCTGAATCTCAATAAAATAATTAGTTAAATTGATAAGGTCTACCGTAAGCATGTAAGGGGTTGATTCAACCTTTTTTAGATGTTTAAAGTTGTTAAAAAGGAAAAATGAATCCGATTGTCAAAGCATATATGAGTTTTGCTGAAAGAAAAATATGTTTTGACAATCGGATGCTTTGACAATCCGACGTAGATTACCACGTTGTTTTGCAGTTGTTGTCCACGCGTTGAAAAAGGAGTGCGAGAAATTGGCATGACCAAGGCTTCTCTAAAATCTAAGGATGGAAATGAACCAAGTGAGGATAAGGTTAAGTGGGTACAAAGTCAAAAGTAACACCCAGCTCTCTACCTATAAAGAAGATAAGTCTCAATTAAGCTTCTTCATATATGCCAAGACACTATTAATTGGCAAATGTTTCGAGTAGGTGTACCTAAACATGACTAAATCTAATTATTTGCTGTTATATATAGTGTTATTACAAGTGCTCATGACGAGTATGCACTATATAACAGGAGGTACAACAGACTCATCTGAGATGAACGAAAATGAATCTCTAATCACTTGTTGCATCCGAAACATCGGGTTCCGGACGATGGTTGATGTTGAAAACCCGATCAAAAAAATATTCATGCTATTTTTATTAGTGTAGCTATCTAGTTACTATATCTCTTAGTAGCGTTTCTTGCCCACGATCAAAAAAATAATAAAATGACAAAACTATGGGTCTCGTCGATATGGGAGGCGACGTTGTGGTGGCATTGTCTTTAGGTTATTAATTGTAAAAAGATGTGAAAGTGGGTTGTTGGTGGTGGTGTTGATGGATGATAACAATGGTGTATGGTGGTGATTGTGGGCTATCTAGTGGTGGCGATAAAAAACTATGGGATTGAGATCCACTGTCTAGCTTCACATGAGGAGTGGGATCATGTGAAAGAAGCACGGTGGTGATAAAAAGGTCTATTCGTCAAGTGTGGGGGGTGGTGGGGAGGAGGGAGGGGGTGGAGGGGTTGACCGGAGGGGCTTGGAGGTGAATGGTGAATGGTGAATGGTGGCTGTGGTGGAAATGACCACCTAAAGAGTGGTTTTGCTAGATGTGGCTCATCCATTGCTTGTAATGAAGTTTGAAGATTGGATATCGAAAATCAAAACTGAAAATCTAAAATTCTGAAATACAGAGTATACTTTAAGAAACAAACCGAACTTGGCAACTAGTTTACAAAACTAAAGGGAAAAAGAAAAACTTAAATTACCTACCCTTTTTAATTCGAAACTGAACAAAAAAAGCTGTAAAGGAAAATTGTCAAACGCATAATGTATTATCCCCTGTACATTGACATTAAATTTGTTAAATAAAATATTGTAAACTATGTTATCCCCAGAAGAAAGAAAATCAAGAGGAAACTTCATGAGTAATTCTTTTTAGCAAATTTTTAGACTTACATGGATATCAAAATTGAAAATATGTGAAAGTTGTGGGCATCATTGCCCTACGACGACGCTATAGTACTAAAGTTATATATATCATATACTCCATCCATTCCATATAATTTAATTAACTTTCTTTTTTGGATTGTCCCCAAAAAATTGCTCATTTCCAAATTATTAAGAAATATTTTGTAGGTACTTTTACATATTTACCATTTTTATACTTTTTTTATTCTATTTCTTTCTCCACATTTAAATCTCTATCAACTCATTTTTCTTTCTCCTGACTCATTTTTTACATTTTTATTTATTTATTTCTCTCTTCACATTTAACACTTCACTAACTCATTTTCTCTCTCCCAACCCACTTTCTTCCCTTCCTCTTTTTAAAGGTTAAAATGAGAAACACACAATATATCACTTAAATCTTTAATCTGCAGAAAAACAAGTTGATCATATTATGTGGGAAGCAGAAAATATAATACAGTGCCCGACACATATGGCATATATCATACTCTCTCTTTGTACCCAAAAAAATATATCATACTCTCTCCGTCCTATAAAAATTGATCATATTTTTTTTTTGATCGTCTCACAAAAGTTGCTCACTTTTCAAATTTAAAAAAGATTTCATAAGTAGTTTTACATATTTACCCCTTTTACACTTTTTTTTAATCATATCTCTCTCCACATATTCATTTTTTCTCTCCTAACCCACTTTCTTACACATTTTTATTCTATTCTATGTCCACATTTAACACTCCACTAACGCATTTTTCTCTCTCATAACCCAATGTCTTCTCTATTCTCTCTAAAAGTAGAATGAGAAATATATAATAAATAATTTAAATATACGCGTCAAGTCAAAATTGAGCGATTTTTATAGGTACATCATAATACAGTGTCTGGTTTGTTGCGGCTATGCTGCACGTGTCAAAAGAGGAGCGTGGCATATATATATATATATATATATATATATATATATATATATAGTAAATAATAGGCCATATGGGATGCTTGACGTTTTGGTGAAGTGCCCAAGATTGGAAAAAGCTAATAACGGACCTGGAGGGAAGAATACTTAACTACCAAGGTTTACTTGGACAGCTCCAGCTATGACTGAAAAGTCACTTTTGCCCAAAGTACCTCCCCACAATTGTCTCTGTCCCACAAAATCTTTCAGGAGGATATAACCGTCAATTCCAGTCATCAAGCCTGCACTGTAACAAAAACTGGAGCGTCCACATCAAAATCTATCACGCTCTAATATATATATATGAACCACAAAGAGCGGAAGGAAATTGAGAATGTCCGAATTTTGAATGGCGAGTTTCTCGGAAATACCGGAGGGCTGCATTGCAGAGATTTTGTCGCTGACAACGCCTGCAGATGCGTGCAGGGCGGCGGTGATCGCGTGGCGATTCAAGTCCGCCGCCGATTCCGACGGAGTGTGGGAGCGTTTCCTCCCGTCCGATCATTCCGAGATTGTCGCGCGATCGGTGTCCCCGGTGGTCCACGCCACCAAAAAACAGCTCTACTTTGGCCTATGCGACTCCCCAATACTCATTGATGGTGGAAAAATGGTAATCGTTTCATACTCCCATACTGGTATTGTCATCACACAACCTGCTTTGTGATCATCTTTTCTATTGATTTTCGTTTGAAGTGGCAGTGATAATTCTAGAATGGCCGTAAATCGTAAAGGCAAGCTAAGCTGTTGTGCGGCAGTGAACCACATAATATTCTCTAGGTTGCGATGATAGATATGAAATGTTGTAACGGACTAGAGTGTTTTGGAGTGATTTCCCATGAAAGAGGGTCAATGTTTTAGTATTCGATCTCTCGTGTCATTGGTTGGTTACACCACGTCGTCACTATCACCGTTACACGTAATTTGCATAGGACTCTGTGATTAAGCCCCATCACAACGCTAGTTTTATTGTTGAATCACTAGCGAATAACGTGGCCCTATATTTCTGCCAAACACTACCCTTTTAACTGTATCGCACTAGTATTTAGTATTAGTGACCAATTGAACCTTACAAGGGATTGATGTCAACTTAATCGAGATTTAAAGCATACGACAGTGGAGACTACGTTTACATTTTAATTGGCAGCCAAGTTATACAAAGGTATGCAAATGATGTTTTTAATGGAAGGACATAAAGAATAATGAGATATTTATGTGGCTTTAGTTTTCAGTGGTAAGATTCTATAGCAAGAGAATATCATAATTTGTCCATGCCTTTGTGCATCATGGTTTAGAAGGGGTCGAGTTCTTTGGCAAAAGCATTTCCGGCTTTGCTATTAGACCAAAATTTTGGAGGAGAAGCGCGGAATGAAAAAAAAAACGAAGTATAGGATTTTGTCATGATGAATGTAAGGTTTACTAACATCATCTGTTTGGAGTTTGGTGATTGTGAAATTGTGCATACCATCTCCCTCTTTCTAACTCGTAAATTTATTTAATTACAAATTGTTCTTATGTACTCTCTGATCTTGTCAACATAAGTACGTGAAATTTCATATGCACTTATTTTATATGAACAACACATTAATCACCTTTGATCTTGGTTTGGCTTTTGATGTTGTTGTTTAATGGATCCGTCGATTTTGATATTAGATATGGTGGATTAAACTAACATTTTGTTTTTACTGAGATAAAAAGATGCTATACCAAACAAGTGTTCATGAAATTACATGCCTCCTTCATTAACAATCGCTGTCTCTTTTCTTTTTGGGAAAATTACACTCGATATAAAATTTGAATTCTGTTACACCCGTAAAGGCAATTTAGTCATTCTAACAAAAAATCTAATATCATCCACTAAAATCTTACGACAAGGGGTTTCAGGACAATTTCTCGAATAAGAGGGGTAGTGAGTCTATTAAACCCAAAACTCAAGGGCGCCAAGTGTAATTTCCCTTTTTAAACCTGCTATCCTGTCGTATACTTGATTCAAAGAGTTTGTGCTTGATAGGTGTTAGTACTTGATGATTGATTCGCAAAAATGGGTAAAGGACTACATCCTAGGCCGCACCAGTTTTTCTTTTATTTATGCGTTCTACTTATACACAAGTCATTGTTGTGATATGAAACAGAGCTTTGCACTAACGAAGCATAATGGGAGGAAATGCTTCATGTTACAAGCTAGAGAGCTATCAATTGCATGGAAAGATACTCCGTACTACTGGAAATGGAGATCATTACCTGAATCGAGGTCTCTCTCTCTCTCTCTCTCTCTCCCCACACCTACTTGCGGCACTAGCTGCCATGATCTATATATTTCACTGAAGAAAATTGTGCATACTTCCCCCGATCATCCCCATCCCTCCTCACACCGGCCCTTTTCTGTAGTGATCAATGATCAGTATTTGCGCATGTGTAGATTTTCGGAGGTGGCTGAGCTTGTGTCTGTCTTTTGGCTTGATATCGGTGGGAAGATAGGAACTAAATTGCTGTCACCAAAGACAACCTATGGCGCTTATCTTGTGTTCAAACTTGGAGAGCAGCCCTATGGGCTTGATTACCCAGCAAAGGCAGTGGTTAGGTTTGCGCGGGACAGAGAGTATGAGGCTGAAGTTGGGCTTGGCGAGTTGGGAGAAGATGGTATCAGCACTGTTTATTTGACATCACCAGGCATCAGCCGTGTCCGACGACGACGTGGAATTTATGACATGGCTATGCGAGAACCAGAAGCAAATGCCCGACTTGTGCAGAATAGAAAGGATGGATGGAAGGAAATTGAACTGGGAGAGTTCTTCAATGATGAGGGAGATGATGATTATGTCAAGATGCGATTAATGGAGATCAAGGACCAACACCGTAAGGGTGGCCTTATTGTGGAAGGCATCGAGGTTCGGCCAAAAGTAGAGGTAATAAGCTGAGAAATTAGGTCCATATTTCCTGGACAATATATTTTCAATGGCATGTTGTCCTTTGTAGCCTATGAATCTGGTGTTATTAGAAATTAGATGGCATCGTATATAAGTACGGAGAAGATGAGAATGATTTCGATCATATTCATCGCATATTAGATGCAGAAGGCTCTCTAGTGTAGGCCTAATGGCCCTCTTCAACCACAAGCCATATCCCACGGGTATGCCAATGGGTGCAAATACTTTTTGCATCACACTAGATATCCATGGCTTCTTAGGGCACATGATTAAACATTGCCAAGTGCTCTTAAGTACTTCTGGGAAACGTTTTTGTGAAACAGTCTGCGGGTGTTTCAACCCACTGCCATTTTAGGTGCCTGAGCTTTGAAAGTCATGTTGACTTTGACATCAAAGGCAAGATTGAAATTCGAAAGCTGTCACCAAATACTGCTTGCTAGCCTGGCTTGTGTGCGAATTGATTTGTTCATTGAAGATTGATGATAATCAAGAAATTGGTCAAGGCCCTTTTTTCCTTTAAAGAATTCATCAAGGCTATGGCCAACCTA
The DNA here is from genome assembly GCA_033065855.1 of Escallonia rubra. Taxonomy (NCBI): domain Eukaryota; kingdom Viridiplantae; phylum Streptophyta; class Magnoliopsida; order Escalloniales; family Escalloniaceae; genus Escallonia; species Escallonia rubra. Next base: position 101,542 of record JAVXUO010002350.1, on the reverse strand, counting down.
GGAAACAAATTTACAAGTCTTCAATGGTCTTGGACTGTCGGATGATATATTGATATTCTTCAATCCCTGCAGGGATAGCTTTGCTTGGCTTGCTCCTTTGGCTTTACACAACAACGAAAAAGTGAAAGGTACAGTTTATTTACGTTTTTTGGCTCGAAGATGGAGACTTAAGAAGGGCCGAATATTGTTTATTTGGCCTTTTTTTTCCTTGAAAATAATTGGGACGAAAGGTAGAAGTTGAGATAGCGCTGAAACTACACGTATTTTTTGTATATTCACTGAATATATATATATATATATATATATATATATATATATAATAGATGGTCTTCTGACTACTAAAAAGAAGTTTTCTGTAGATACCACTATGAATAGTTGCAAAATTTGTAGGCATATAATATAGAACAATTGCTTTGCGTTTTCAATTATTGCACACTTGAACCTTCTTAAACACATGCCTCCAATTTTGGCCGAAACTCCCCATGACCTCAACAATAAGGCCAGTCGCCACAACCATATTCTCAAACATAGGTGCCTCTACCTTGCCGTCATCTCCCTGATCCATGGGGTTGCCCACCTTGATCTCCATCCACCCACCCCTTTCTCTCCAGCGGAAGCTGTTCATGTTGTTGTCTATGACCACGTCGAGATGCTGTTGTTGTTCAAGCCTCTCTGGCCGTCTTTGCTGTTTCAAGCCCATAGGTTCTTTGTGCTAGTTTGAACACGAGATAAGCAGCATAGCTGGTTTTTGGTGGATAGCATCTCGGTTCCCACCCTGCCACCGGGCAGCCTTAAGCCCGGCCACCTCTGAACCTATGCGCAGATGTACTGTAAGCCACTGCATGTACACGCACTAATCTGGCAGGAGATTAACAGCAGACAGTATTAATCCCGGCCACCTCTGAAAATCTGCGCAGGTAGTTAACCATTGTAAAATGCTCGATGTGCACGCAAGTTGTGTGCGCCTGATCTGGTAAGAGAGGTATAGAAAGTAGAAACCAAGGCAAATACTTGCACAGCTCTGAAGCACAGGTGCGGGACTTTGGGTGAAGCACCAGCAGGTCCAGCACCGGGTGCACGTCGGGCACAGGTGCGTGTCCGATTTTCTTATTTATGTTTTAATGTCTTAGATAAGTTGTGTATCACTACAAGAAAAATGCTTTTTAGCGACGGAATTTAGCGATGGAACTGTTTCCGTCGCTAAAAGCCACCTTTGCCGACGGAATTAGGCGATGGAATTAGGTTCCGTCACTAAAAACGCTGGAGGGAAAAAATGCGCGGGAAGGAAAAATAGGCGACGGAATTTTCCGTCACAAATGATTTAGCGACGGAATTTAGTGACGGATTTCACCGACGGAAGTATTTTCATCGATAAAGGTATTATTTTAATTTTTTATAAGAAAAAAATATTTTTACTAATTATTGAAAATAGAAAAATAACATATAATAAACATAAAAAAAACAAAACAAAACCCTAAAAACAAAACAAAAAGAAGAAGGTTTTCATCGGCCAAAAGAACCGAACAGGAGAGCGGCGCCACCGTCCCGCTCACCCCCGTCGTCGTTGTGGAGCAACCCTTCGCACGCGCCTCCGTCACTCCCACTCTGAAGGTTTGTGCGAAGCCTCCTTCCAGTTGATAGAAGTTTTCTGTATGTTTTGTGTATGTTCTTGATTCGTTTGTAGTGATCTTGCGGATTTGTTTTTATTGAGTTGGGGTTTTGCGTATGTTCTTGATTCCGTTTCTGATTTTCGGTCTAAATCATACTATACTCCATGGTATTAAGACCATTTTCAGTCTGGGATTTTTTGGTGTTTGATGGCGCGGTGGTAGGTGGTGGTCGATGGTCAGGAAAGTTTTGATTGAAACTATATCTATATATAGCAGCCGTATAATCTCGAGACCTTTCCCTTCTATTGTCTCACACTGTTCTTGATCTATTCATGGCTTCTATCCTAAGCTTCACTAGTTCTAGAGCTCATATTGTTTGAGGAACAGTGTTTAAAAGTGAGAAGGGACCACAATTTTGCTTTTGGTTTGAAGGGACAAGTTCCCATTTTAAAGTTGTGGTCCATCCACCCTGTTGCAGCACATCTGCATATGTTGATTGCAGAAACATTCTTAACCCTTTACAAAGCTGGGAAGGAAATTGCGATAAATCCTGCCGCTGATGCACTGTTAGTGACAAAACTGTGCAAAAATAGCCCAATCATCCTAAACAGAATCTGACCTGGCCTCTTAGCGAACGTTGGTTAGAACTTGGACTTTGTTTCTTAAACTATCCTCTAGAAGTAAGTTCAGCCAGAAATTGTGGTTCAAAACCAAGCTTCTGATCAGATCACTTGTTATTGGGTGAATCTCTGTGGCTTTTAGTAACTGAAGGTTCAGTAAATGATGGAACATGTACTCAGTTTAGCAATTTCTTAAGGGCTAGTTTATCTTTGCAATTAATAGTCGATGATCTGATATTGTGAGTGTGTTTCTCATGAAGGCAAATCACTTTCATTGCTTTTCATGTTACGTATAATATATTAATAATTTGTGTAACCTGAGAAAATTTAAAAAGCAGGCTTTTAATGCCCTAATTCACTGGTTTGAAATTTCAGATCACTTATATTCTTATTGGGCAAATCTCTGTTGCTTTTGGTGACTGGACAATGACATATTAACTCACTTAAAAATTTTTCATTTCTAGAAGTTTGGGGCAGTAGCTAGTAAAACCTGATGAAAAAAGCAGGGTCCCCTTGCCATTGTGAATGGGACTCTCGTAAACTTCAGGAACATCAGTTGCATTGTTTTTGGGTGAACCTCTGTAGCTTTTAGTAACTGAAGGTTCAGTTAATGATGAGACATCTACTTATTCCCTAGTCCTTGTCTTTCATTTGCATACCTGACCACATTAAAATCACCCATCACAATCCATGGTTTAGATCCTATATCTGCAGCAGTTTGCACCAATTGAATCCAGAGCTCTCTTCTTTTGATTCCTTTATTATTTCCATACACACAAGAGACAAAGCAGTCCAGTGGACCATTTCTCATCTTCACTTGGCATGTAATGACTTGAGGGTGCATGTCTACTACACTGAGTTCCACCTTATTTTGATGCAATTAGCAAGGTAGGAGAAGATGCACATCCAGAATTATGGAGGAACCATCCCCCGGAATGGATCCGCAATGATATTTGGCAGAAGATGGTGGATGTATGGGCAAGCACTAAATGGCAGGAAAAATCCAGATGTGCAAAAACAAATCGATCTGTAAATGATGAGCCATCTCATACAGGTGGTTTCGTGCCGCATGCTGTTATTGGAGTTGAATTAAAAGAGAAGATGCCAGATATTAGCGACGCGAAGCTGAACCTAGAGGTGTACGAATTAACACATAAACTTACACATGATTCTAATGGTCAGCCATTGGAAGAGCAAGACCGCCCATATGTCTCCAAGAAGGCAAAGGCCATCCGCGTAAGTTTGTTTTTGCAGCTGATTTTTTATCTATTTGGTTTGATGAATCTCTAACTCAACTTGCATTTTGCATGAGTTACAGGACGCATATGCTGTGAGATTTGATGAAATTAGTTCTCAGGAGCCCAGCTCTTCCTTGATAGATTATGATGCAGCAGAATTGTGGCGACAAACGCCTGGGGTTCGCGACAAGAAAGGACGTATACGTGGTACTCGCGAAACCGCACGAGATGCCAGGGCATCGATGCATATTTCACTGGATCAGCTTCCATCCTCCGAAAATTGGAAAGACGAAATTGCTAAGATTGTGCAACATGAGGTGCAGAAGATGAAAGAGATTGAAATTGCTAAGCTTGTAGAGATTGAGGTGGAAAAACGGATGAAAGAGAAGGACATGCAGCAGGTACTCTTTTCTTTGATGCATCGTAGTGATTCTCTTGCATTAATTTGAATGAAATTGTTAAAAAGCAAGGGGGAAACCTGCTGTAATGGGGCTGCCAAAGGGCAGCAGCTATGTGAGGTTCTGTGGTGTTTTGGTGTGTGTAAAAGTGTAAAAGGAAGGGAGAACTGCTGTGTAGTGTGTTTTGTGTGCGATTGAGGAAAAAGAGGGAAAAGGAAGGGCTGCCGAGTGGGCAGCTGTGTTGGGGGCATTGTGCGTGAGTTGTTGTGATGTTTAGATGGATGTAAAGGAGGAAAATAGGAGAGGGAGAGGCTGCCAAGGGCAGCCATGGTAGGGTGGTGCAATTGGATTGTACAATTTGGTTTGTTTGGTTGGTGTTACTTTTAGGTTAAAGTCATTGACCGTCTATTGAAAAAAATGAAACCTTCTTTCTTGGCTAATTAGTTTTGGTGTGTTCTGGGGTTGAACACATGGGCAATTTACATGTCAAATTTATCTGTGCATTAATTGAGATAAACAGCTAAGCTTAGAAGATTACCAAGTTTGTTGTGTCTGTTTGCTGATAGATAGTGTATTTATATGGTGGTGGAACAGTTTTTCTAGTATGAGATAGTTAATTTTTCATTAATACTGCACGAAATACATCCTTTAACATGCCTTTAATTGCTTTGATACAGGCCGAAGTTAGCGCGACTGATGCTACTGAGAATGACAATGATGAAACATTCGACGAGCTAGGTGGATGATTGTCTTATGTGACCAGATTTGACGTTACGTTTGTTGGGATTTTTGTTCATTTTGGTAACCAAGCAACTGATTGATTTAGATGTATTATTGTTCACTTTTGGTGATATTTAACAAATGTTGAATATTTGTTATCTTTAGTTCATTATCGGATGTTGACGTTGGATTATTTAATGATGGATTATTATTGTCAATAGTTGTTGCATTAATTAAGAATAGTATAATCTATTTATGCATATTTAATGATTTTTATTTTCAAAATTTTTAGCTCTTAAATATGATTTTTGCGACGGAAAAAATCAATTAGCACCTAGAAATATGATTTTTGAGACAGAATTAGCGACGGAATATTTCCCTTTAGCGACGGAATAATTCTCCTTTAGCGACGGAAAATATAAGCTCCAATATATGGTTTTGCGACGGAATTGGCGACGGAATATCCGTCGCTAATGATTTTTTTTAAAATTTTTTTTTAATTATATTTTATTTATATTTATTTATTTTTAAAAAAGTTAATTTTCTGAAAATTGCAAAATAGTTTTAGCGACGGAAATTCCGTCGCTAAAGGATGACCAATTCCGTCGCTAAAGACTAAGGCATCACTGATGGAACACAAATTCCGTCGGTAAAACCTTTAGCGACGAGGGTTTAGATGACGGAACTTTATCGACGGAATTTCCGTCGCTAAAGGATTTAGCGACGGAATTTGCATATTTAGCGACGGAATTTTTCCGTCGCTAAAGGTTATTTTTCTTGTAGTGGATAGGATACTTATAGAGTGAAAAACACAATATTCAAAAGAAGTTTCGGAGGTTTAATAATCTATCTATCGATACTTATATAAAGAGAACACCAATTTTGGTATAACACCTCTTTTGGTGTTACATAATTACCTATCTAAAATGGTGATACTTGACATTCTAAGCAATTTTTTAAGAAGTGATACGAAATATAAATTTTAAAGAGTAAATAACTATATATAATGACATGTTTGATTTTCACAATTTAAAACTTGTGTTATAGAATGGTGACAATATATATGTCATGCTTGATTTATTAAAAACTTTAGATTATAAACTTTACTTTTCAACATGCATCACGTATACGATAGTAAATAACTACTTGCAAGAATATATTTGGTTTTTAAAATTCAAAAGTCATTTTAAAAAAAGTTGATTAAAATACAATTACAAAATATAAATTATGCTTAATAGTATAAAATTATCATATTTTAACTTTATATATGTATACGCATCGCATATGTGACAGTAACTACGGTATGTTAAAGCATGTCCCCGATGCTTGAGAGAGCGGAAAACTGTGCTCCACTATATTCGTGAATGCTCCGGATAAGGAAAGTTTGGAACTCCATCCTCACAAAGACAAGCCTGCAAATTCTAGACCGTCGCTCTTCCTTTGGTACAAAAACAACTCTAGACCCAGTCAGCCTAGAAGCTGTCTCATGTCATTGAGACTCCTTAGAATTCTATATTTGTATTCACCTTCTAACAAATATGGCCAGCTGACCCAGAACAAAATACTTTTCGAAAATCAAATCTCCTCAGAAAAAAAAAGTTAAAGCCCAGGCTCTCCAACAGATTCACAAAATTGAAAAATGACATGCGCAGGTAGTTAACCATCGTAAAATGCCTAGAACAAGGATAGACTTGGGGCCTCAAAAAGATGGTAAATCTGAACATGGATGCTCTACCGGTGCAAAGGTTATTGTTCCATTAACTTGATATTCCCCTCGCCTTGCTAACACTTGTTAGTTATTGTGAGCCGAATAAAGTTGCAGACTTAGTCGCCAACTCGTAAGGATTTCTCAAGGAGAAATTTTTTATTATTTGTTTATCCACCCGTTTATATTTTGGTTTGTTACTTTTGGATATTTGGGGGAAGATCAACCCGCTTTGTGTGGTCCCGAAACTCGACTCTGCAATATATTTTCCTGTCTTGGTTTGCTCAAAAATAGAAAAGATGTTCAAACCAAGTAGTGTGTAATCTGTAACATGACATCCACAACTTGTAACAGTAGGATCGACAGTTATCCGATTATCTGTGTAATAAAAGTGGAATAGGGAAACATGCATAAGATGTGATTACTTGCTGCATTCAAGACATGTTCAATTCCCGTTTGCGACACTAAATTAAACTTAGTACACAAGTTCTGTATCCCAAGTAGTATGTAGCCATTCCCTTTATATTGGCTCCTTGTTAAGTCGAAACTCAGTCCCCTCAACAATCAGGTCACTCTTCCCACCATGTGTCTCTATCAGCCTTGCCTCCACCTTGCCATCGTCTCCCTGCTCATTCATGAACTCCCCCATTTTGATCTCCATCCACCAGTCCCTTCTCTCCCTCGAAATCTGTTCATTTTGTTGTCTGCGCTCGTGTGCAGATGACTGGAAATCGAGGCAAACTGTATCAGCTTCATTAAATGGCACATCTTCTCTCTGATTGATGAGTCTGATTGCGGCCTTTGCTGTTTGGAGCCCATAGCTTCTCTGTGCCAGTTTGAACACAAGATAAGCAGCACAGTTGGTCCCGTTGAAAGCATCTCAGTTTCCACCCTGCTCCGAATATCAAGCCACAAGACGGCCTTGAGCTTGGCCACCTCTGAAAATCTGTACATCTGGCTAACCAATGCTAAAAGCACGTAGAAGATATTTGTATGCATTGGTATGGATGAGAGTAGGAGAAACCGATTTAACAAACAATTCACCGATATCTTTGCTGGTCCTTTAACGAAATGCAAGATCGATCAGTATGCAAATGACTTGTGCCGTTTTACGTTGACATCATTATTCCTTGAACTTCCAAATGCACGTCTTGCAATGCTTTAGCATGATTGACCATTCAGTCCACATTATGCATTGCGCGGGGAGAGAGAGAGAACCTGGAGTCTGGGTGTTCATACGCTTTGGCATATTTTGGAACAATGTCATAGAAGGCTCTATCCTTTTTACTTTATGTTTTCAATTTATGTCTTTATCTCCATCATTTCCGTATTCAGTTAAGAAATATGGTTGTGTTCTTTTATCACTTTCACAACTTTTTTTCAGTTACTTTTCTCTGACAATGGGTGATAGGCGGCCGAAAAAAGTTCGTATTGTTTGGGTTAGATTTTTTTCACAAAATAAAAAAAGAAAGAAAATGGTAAATGTAGACGATAAAAAGAGTCTTTTCGGTTATCATCGCAAAAACCGAAGATGAAAATGGTAAACGAAATTAATTAAATTTTTTTTACACGGGCTATTTTCAGGGGTCATATATTGGCTGTATATTGTGATGTGATATACTTTTTAGCTTTGACCTGGCAAGTTGAAATGCGGCAGCCACGAAGCCCATTGCTGCCCAACTACTTCTGACAATTCAGTAGCTTGGGTCGAAATAGCAAACAGAAAAACTCTGATAATTAAATTAACCAGATCTTTAAATGTGTAACAGCTGAGAATGGGACTAATATTTCCCATTGCCATGTTATGATCCAAAGAAATTTTGTTTTACAGATTATAAAGTATGTTATACTGCACTCACCACCAAATAGATCACCTGAACACCGTTGTTTTCCTTCTATAAACTGAGAAGCTGACCGAGTGTGCCAGCCACCAAGAGTCAGAGATCTGCCACTGAATTAGTTACCCTATACTCCAGAAAATAATCAGTGTGGTAATGACTTCATAAACATGAGAGAGCCATTAATTTCAGTTGTTGTTGAGCACAAGATGATGATGTTTACCTCAACCAAGCTGCCCAAACTAAAGAAATTGCAGCAATGGGAATTCCTGCAATCTGACTCGGATGATGTCGTAACATAGAAGTTTGGCTCAAATATCCTTCAAGAAAAGGAAATTAGATGCTGAAATGCCTTGCGATAGTTGCATGCTATGCTATGTATTCTTTCTTCGAAATCAACCAAAGCAGCATCAAGATCCAGTGCACAGCCTTTCGTTCTTGAAAATAGGGTTAATTTTACGCTACACCCTATACTTAGAGGTCAGTTGTACTCAGCACCCCGTAGTTCTAATTTTGGCACCCAGCACCAAAATCTTTAAAATCTTGGTATTCAGCACCAAATGACGGTCAAACTGGCCTTTGACCATACATTTGTTACTTTTTAAGAGGCAAAATGGTCTTTTAACTTGTTATATCCACATTTCGTCCACGTCAGCTCCAAATGACCCTAATAATTAACATCAGACCCTCCACGTCATTTCCTCACCATTTTTCTCTCCCAAACTATTCATCTTCCCAACCAATATCGAAACGCGCGGCCACCTCCTCCAACCGAAACCACTGCCTGACGAGCCATCGCCTCTGACCGAAGCCACTGCTCGGTGTGCCACCATCCCCGCCACCACTCTCCCCATCATCACGACCCACCACAGTCGACCACCCACGACCAGCCATAACTACCCACAACCACCAATCTCGAAACCCACGGCACCCCCTCCGATTGAATCGCGGCCACCAACGCCTATCGTTGATGACCGCCGCCTCTGCCACAAATTCTTCACCCACGACCACCCACAACCACCAATCCCTCCCTCACCCACAGTCACCACCTCAAATCGAATGACGACCACCAATAACCGGCATTCGACCAATAGTGACCATTCAATGAGCCATTATCGCCTCCAATCGAACGACCATCAGACACTCCCCCTACCTACCGCCGTAATCACAACATACCCAATCACCTCATCACCCGATCTCCCCATCGATCTCCGGCGAGCCCGATCAGCCACTGCACAACATCATCACCACATAATCAGTGGTCCAAATCAAGGGTGAGAGTGACAGGTCAGGCTAGGTGAAGAGGGTGTGGGGCAACGCTGGACGCCAAAGACCGCGGCGACGCTAGAGGCGGGTTCTTGGTGCACGGTGGTTGGGGGCACTGAGAGAAATAGAGAAGAGAGAGAGAGAGAGAAGATAGAGAGAGAGGAAAGAGAGAAAATGGGGAAGAGAGAAATGACGTTGGACTTAGGGGGTTGGAGCTGACTAGGATTTCATGGATGAAAAGACCATTTTGCCCTTAAAATTTTAACAGACGTCTGGTCAAAGGTCATTTTGACCGTCAATTGGTGTTAGATATTAGGCCCCGTACGTTTACCATATTCGTTTTCTGTTTTTAGCAATGATGATGAAAAAGATTCTTTTTTGGAGTACTTTTACCATTTTCTGTTTTCGTTTTGGATAAAATTACTCAAATAGTAACAAAAAACTGAAGTTTTCAGCTGTTTTTCACTCAAACTTAACCCAATATAAGAAAAAATAGCTAAATTTTTTTTGTGAAAATGATAAAAGTACAGGAACATGTTTTCAAACTGAATATGAAAATCGTGAAAATGAAAACAAATATGATAAGCGTACGGGGCCTAAGTTTTTAAAATTTTTGGTGCTGGGTGTCAATTTTAGAACTACGGGGTGCTGGGTGCAACCGACCCCTAAGTATAGGGTGTAGCGTAAAATTAACACTTGAAAATCAAGTTAAAAGGGGAGCCAAAAGTTGTAAGAGTGAAGGAGAAAACTGCTGTGCCTTACCCTCCTATAATGTGTGCTTATTTTTCGTTAAGTCCGTCGATTGCATGGGAATAACAAAAGCTGCAGGATCCCTTATAGTCTAAGATGTTTGTCTTTTTATTTGACAACTTTGCAATCCTACCAACACAGAGATGATTTCAGGAATTCCAATTCAATATATAAAGAGATTCACGTAATAGATTTACATCTTTAACCACCTATATAAGATTCCAGTTCCAGGAGAACATAAATCATCAAGAAATGAAGGTCACTCTCAAAGTACGGAGGGCAATATAGCCTTGCCTCACCAAACTTCCACCCCACTGATTTTGCTTTCACTCGTACTTTTGCTCATTAGTCCATCTTGCGCAGATCCAAACATGAATGGTGATCCCTTAATCGCAACTGTGTGTCGTCAAACCCCAAATCCAGATTTCTGCACAAGCATTCTAAAATCCGATCCTCGTACTGGCACAGCCAATATCAACGACCTCATGCTGATCTCAATTGACTTGGCAAGTTTCAATGCGACGGCCACAAGGGTAAAGATTCATTCACTTCTCCTGGGAACAACCGATCCCGGCCTGACGGAACACCTAAATGATTGTGCAAATGATTACGGAAGTGTGGTAGCATTTCTTGATCAAGCAGTGCAATATTTAAAGTCAGGTGACTATGGTGAAGTTGAGATTCAAGGAACATCGACTTACACCTTAGCCGATGACTGCGAGGACTCCTTCTCAATAAAACCAGCCTACCAATCTCCGCTTACAACTGACAACTATAACATGAAGAACCTCGGTTTCATCATTGTCAGTATCGCTTATATTCTGGAGCAGGGGGCGTGATACATCGCTACCTGCAATTGGGAACTCGTCTTATATGAAGCAAGTTTGGGTAATAAAAAGTTTCATGATCGTATTTTTTTTTAGGGATGCAACTTGGACGGGTTTGGTTGGTTTTCAGCCCAACCCGAGAAAACCCAACATTTTAAAAACCCATCTCAACTCGACCCAAATTGGGCTTTTTGTAAAAAAAAGCCCAACCCAACCCAACCCAAGTAAAAATGCTATGGTTTGCGTTTCAACCCAACCCAACCCAACTAACATCTAATTAATTTTTTGTTTCATTCGTGAATGAATAATTTTTTTTAACGTGTCTCATTATCTAAAGACTAACATTACTCACATTTGACTTATAGATAATACTTTAATCTTTGATAAATAAAAAGTTTCATTTATCCCCAAAAGATAAAATATAATATTATAAAGAAATTTTTCTAGATCAATCAATAAACAAACACATAGTATATGCATAAAAGACCAATAATAAACTCCAGTCTAATTAAAAAGTACTGTAGTCTTCCTCACACTAGTAAAATAAATGGACATCAACATGCGTAAAGGGAGAAAACAAGTAATAAGCTATAACACTTAATACAGTAAAATCCCTCCCACTTCAACTCATCTATGTCTTTAAACAACATGAGAAATAAAAAACCATTAACAAAATGTTTCACTATTCTAAAGGAAGAAATAAAATCCCAAGACACTTTGTGAAGACACCAACTGTTGCTAGCTGACTTGGTAATTGTTTCCTCTTCCTGCACAAAAAAAAAAGGGAAAAGAAAAAAACCAAAGGAATCTGTCAAAGAAAATTGCTTTCATCCATCAGTGCTGAACAAGAATGCTCCTGCTTGGAAGAAAAGAAAAAGTGATCAGCTAATGATCGACGTGTTTGATGCAACCTGTGACCAAGTTGTTCACTCAATTCAGCTTAATAAGCAACTAAAATGGAGACATATTATGGGCTTTGGACCTTAGAAAATGACCGTATACACATAACTATTTAATATATTTTTTTGGCATAGTAGCTGCATATTACCTTCAGATAATGACTATGTTATAGTCATTATCTATCCAAATAGAATTTCAGCAGTTCAGCAGTTCTACTGTGTTATGTAATTGCAAGACCTCAATAATGACTATTGAGCAAACATCAATTCATCATGTCAACAAATGCATAAGGTTTGACAAATGCTTATTGGACAGTGCTCATAAACATAAATTCATCATGCTTATTGGACAGTGGTCACAAACATAAGTTAGTAAAATGCATAAGGTTTAACAAATTTGAATGGAAACTTGACCATCCAGGCCTCCAAATGTATCTAACACCCTGTAAACAACTGGAATAGGAAAGTTCAACTCCATGAGACACACATGGGACCGTAGGCATTGGTCTAGATGCTCTTCAAAAGCTCTCAGCTTGCTAGCATAAACAACTATGTTGGTCTAGATGCTCTACAGAAGCTCTCAGCTTGCTAGCATAAGCAACCATGTTGTGCAAGATTTGCCAGCATAGTTTTGGGTTTTGCAGTAAAAGAGAATCACAGATTCAACTGAGAAGATAAACTAGTCAATAAATTGATCATCTTCTGCCTTTAAGTTGTAGGGGTGATCTGAACAGCATGTAATATTGTTCTCACAATTTGCCTGTCGTTTATCCAATTGAAGAGATAACTAGATATACTTCATTAGGTTAATGAACCACCTAAGAATTTCAGATTACATTTAAGAATTTCAGATTACATTGAAGAACCACCTACGTATACTTCAGTGAGAATTTGAGTGTTTGTGTACACTGGGGTATCCCTAAGCCTATTTGCCCTTCCACCTAGGAGCAGCTTTGTATTGTGTAACGTTAGCACTTCCTTACTGTTAGATTGTATATGGATTGTTGAGCTTATGCTCTTGTGGTTCTTCAAATACATTTCTATTACCTAAAGTATAACTGTGATTTAAGGACGAACAGAATTCTGAATCAGGTTCTTGATGAGCCTAGACATCTGCATACAAGTCTCCCCAATCCAAATGCTAGGAAGGGAAATTTGAGGACATCTCTATACAAGTCTTAAGGGAAAGAAATTACTCAGTTGCAGCACGTAACAGAGAGATCGATACAGGAAGAATCCAATGTGAATCCATGCAACCTAATACAAACATCCAGCTTGGCAATCTAGAACACTAACATCAATTCAAGCCCAAACTTTTTTAAATGCATAAGCAAAAGCCAAATAGCCTTATAGAGATAGCAAAGCGTCGAAGTGATCCTTCCAAAACATGAGGGACACAAAGAAGCGCAAAATACATTAGGTGTAATAGCTAAACAAGTTCCAAGAAAAAGGAGAAGATTCACTTTTCAGTTTGGTTTTCACAGGAAGCAGAGAAATACCATCAATCTGCAACTAGTTAATCACGACGAAACCTCTATACAATTTGGTTCAGTTTTTTCATATGAAGTTAAATAGAAATTACATGAAAAGGGTGCCTATTAAACCCTAAATAAGACTGAGAAAGATTTAATAAAGCATTAACGTACTGTATTAAACAGTACGTTAAATACCCATTATCTCTAGATTAAAGTGGATCGTGTATTGAATGATTATGCGTTTTGAGTAACAATTGTTGGAACTAAAAGAAGCAGAGCAAAAATCTCTGAAGGAGTCTGAAAGATTACCAGAAATAGAAGTTCCGCCAGAGATTGAACTGGACTGAAGCTGGCCTTAATCGGCGACAATATATACAATCTATTCCACCGGCAAGAGCTCTTTCTTTCATTTCATCCTCTTGCGCCGTGAGTAAAGCATCCATCAATTACCTTCTTCTTCAAGTGCTGTATGAAAATATGTCTTCAAGTGCTGTACGAAAATATGGGTGCGAGGAGTTTGATTTGGGAGAAGGGACGATAGAACCCTAGAAGTTTGATTCGGGGCTACAGCCTCTCTCGTCGGTCGTCAGGGAAGGAGAGATTGAAAGAGCCGATAGTCGGGGAAGGAGAGATCGAAAGAGCCTCTCTCGAGGTCGACGTTATTTGTTTTTGGGTTAAGATGGGTTAGCTTGGTTTAATGGGTTTGACCCAATTTAGCTCATTAAAATATTTACCCAACTTGAACCAACCCATTTATAAATTTGGTGGGTTTGGTAGGTTAAAACTTGTTCAAAATTGGGTTGAGTTGGTTAAAGCCCATTATAAACCAACTCAAATTGCACCCCTATTTTTTTCCTTCTTAAAGGAAAATTCAGCGTCACTGTGTAAATGTTCATCGTTCAAATTAGTAGGATCAACAGTTGATAATAGTAAAGGACATGAATTTGCTGATCAGAGTAACAAATATCGACAAAAACTATCTGACCTGCATTGCGGAAGCCGAAACCAAGTATGAACACATTAGGACTTTCAAAACAAGCTAAAAAAAGGGTTACTGGAAACAAGATAATACCTTCAGGAATCGACTGCATCATATACTTTAGCATTTTGACTTGGATATCCTGCCAAAGGAAATGAACTAAGCAATATGACTCAACAGTCTTGCCATGATATTTAGAAAGAAAATCCCCGAGAGATGTACATGAAATGTATCCATTCAATTCTATCCGCCAAAGCGACCATATTCATTTTGGTATTTGTATTTTAATAAAAATTATTATTTTCATTTTGCTCAAAGCTAGTTAGACATAAATGAGTTTTGGCCAAGTCTTTTGTGGACATTTGTTTCATATGACCATTAGATATCTATGCGGCATTATTTATATTAAGTATTATTTTACCAAGGCATTAAAAGGCTGTTAATATGTATTTTACTCCTTTGACCGTACCAATACTTGTCCCATGATATGGTCTTTCACTGTCATAATAGTAGCTCTTACTAGACATTATGACCACTTATGAGCCTAAAAAAGAGACGTCAGTAGCCAATCTCTTGCATTTTTTCCCAACTCATATGCCCAAGGCTTGGGTCCAAGCATATGTCCAGCTATTAATTTTTCTAGAACTTGAATACTTTTGGTCAGCTTGCATATTTTCGTTGAATGTTTGGGTGTCCTCTCTTATGAACACCCCGCATTGCTGAGATAAAATGTGGATAAAGTGCTCATAGTATTTTTGTTATCTTAAAACAATGATAGCAGTATACAATTTTTTTTTTGTGGCAAAAAAGGTGTTGTGTGAAACTTTTACTTCTCTAGTTGTGCAACGTAAGAGAAGCTACAGTAACTCTATAAAAGCTGGGTTGTTGTATCTTAGAGGCGGCGTATCGAGAATTATTGTATCGCGCGAACCGTCTTAAAGAGTACGACCTAATCCGCGCCTCAACCTATTTAGTACTAAAAATAGTACTCCGTTCGGTTGGTAAGAGTACCATCGCATTGTCAAAGAACCTCGATGTAAATATACTCTTCACAACCCTTGGTAAGGGAAGTAATGGTATACATAAAATTTTGAAGTTTCATTATTTATGAGCTTATTAACAATAAAAGTTGTTTTGTTTAAATTATTTCCAACAATTTTAAGAGAAAAAAGCGATGCACTCATGATATGATTTGAGGTAGCTTCCTATTTTTATTGCTCATGGGTGAAAATAATGGGGGTTGTTACCTAGAGCAATATTTTAATGGTAGATCAGATAGTGTGGGTTTCATCGTGTTTGCCTGTTTGATTTGCACCTACTTATATGAGCAGTGTGGCCTCATGGTTTTTTTTTTTTTGATAAAGATCGAGAATAGCATTGATAAAGAGTTTTTGCAGCAATTACAATTGCCAAACGGCAAAAAAGGTCACGACAAACCCGTGACTCTGTGTACACAGAAATTTATAACAACTAACCTCGTAAACTTATACATATTACAATTGAACTAAAGCAGAGAAAATCCTACACTTTAACTCAACTTAAAGTAACATGCCCAATTTACAGATTAGCAAACCAAAACAAACGAAACATAAAAATAAAAAAGGCACAAGAACAACGTGGTAACAATAGAGCAGACAACGGGAACCGCACGAACCAAAGGTGAGCAAACCGTTAAATACGGTGCAGCACACCACCAAGATCATCAACACCGCAAATTTAAACCTTCTACTATCCTTTTCTCAAATCTGAACCAACTTTCACCGGACATGGCGGAGAACAACACTACTCACCCACAACAGATCACGGTAGACACAGGACGCTAAATCACCGAAAGGGACCCCCCCCCCCCAACCCAAGAACAGATTGTCCGAACCCCACACAGAGCTCCCCCACCCCAACCCCCCACCCAAAGCCTCGAATCCCCCCTTTTTTTCCCAACAGAGCGCACCCCACCCCACCCCCGAGACCTTATCCCCCCCACCCCACCCACCCAAGACCCCAGGATCCACCGAACAATCCAAAACCTATGCTAAGCCCCTTCAAAACCAAGCCATCCTGCAACTACCAAAGATCACACAACCAACCACAAACCCCATATCCACCAATGTACAGCAGGGAACAGATAGGAATGAAGAGCATAAAAAATGAAGGAGTTTTTAGAAATGTCAGTCAAGTACCGCCGGCGTAATTCCGGTCACCGCCGGCGTAATTCTGATCAACGACGGCGTAATTCCGATCACCGCCGGCGAAACTCTGGTGAAGGTGCAAAAGAAGACGAAATGGCCAGATTTGTTTGGATCTACCAAGATCGATCGAGATCGGAGACTACCGAGAGCTCGCCGTCTCCGATCAGATCTGGTGGGACGCGCTCCGCTACCATCCGCCCATCCGTGGCTTCGCCGGCCACCCATTAATCAAGCCATAATGCTACCACCACACAAGACGAAATCAAGGAAAAACAAGACTACACGCCGGAGAAGCTGTCGCCCCACGCGAGCGGGAGCACGGTGGGGCGGCCATGGTGGCTGTCTGTCGGGCTTTGTTCTTTAGAGAGAAGGTAGAGATAATTTATTTTGGGTCCCCTAAAAGAGTTGTTCTGTAACTTCTGAGATGGCCTCATGGTTTAGTTGAGGCTTATTTGTGTGCAACAAGTTATGCAGCCTTTTAACCAAAATGCATCAATGGATGATAAATGATTTATTCAGTAGAGTATGTTACATACAGTGGAGAGTGTTGCATTCAATAACTCAAATGTATGTGCTTACCGTCAGTTGCTCGATTGTTCATCACAAATATATTATTTACCGTTAGAAAGAAGGCTCATTTTTCTAAATGTGTCACACAAATTTATGTATTGTGCATGAGTGTGTGGTTAAGATTGATTAATGTTTAAGGCTAGCCAGTGATTGTTAGTGTACGTGTAATTTACTTGGAAAGCATTTGGAATGCCTCAATAAAAAGTATCATCATTTTCATAATTTGGTTTACGCCGCATTGCTTTTACCTCACAATTCCTCCCTTAAAAAGAAGCATAGCTAGTAGAGAGACATATAACCCGCCGGTCCGCAGAAGGAGGAATGGATCTTAGATTTGGTTGGCAGGTAGGAATTGCAGATCTGGGTTGGTTGGCCAAGAAAGTCATGGGAGCAAGCTAAGAGAAATACTCCCTCCGTCCCTAAAAGATCAATCCATTTGATTTTGCACGTATATTAAGGATTTAGGTTATATATTGTGTGTCTTTTCCATTTGACCCTTTAGAGAGAGAGGGGAAGAGAGTGGGCCATGAGAGATAAAATTGGTTGGTAGAATGTTCGATGTGGAGAGAGAAATATAATAAAAAAAAGTGTAAAGTGGTGGGTCAGGAGAGAGAAAATGAATTGGTAGAGAATTAAATGTGGTGAGAGAAATATAATAAAAAAGTATTAAAATGGTAAATATGTAAAAATACCTACAGAATATTTCCTAATTTGAAAGTGACCAATTTTTGTGGGACGGCCCAAAAAAGAAATATGATCAGTTTTTTAGGGACGGAGGGAGTAGTATACTGGTTTCGCACGACAAAAATTATTTTGTATTCAGGTAGAATTTATGCTCACAAAATAAGACTCTTGAATATTTCTACACATATTTTAATTGCAAATGAAACTCATGGAAGTAAATAATGTTCTTAAATCGATTGTCATACTATAAATGTTATTTCATTGCAAGTCCAGATTTTTCTAGGGCACTTCAACGTAACCATTTTCTAGTATATGGGTTTTGAAAAATATAAAAAAAGGTAAATAGTTGTCATCCAATTAATGTTGCATACATGAAATGATACATGTAGATTTGGAACCGAAGAAATGGGGAGCTTCAAGCTTGTCTATGTAATACTCCCTCCGTCCACATAATTTGATGAACTTCTTTTTGCACGCAGAGTAAGGATTTTAAGTGACATATTTTATATTTCTCATTCTACCATTTAGAGAGAGAAGGAAAAGAAAGTGGGCTAGGAGAAAGAAAATGAGTTAATAGAGTGTTAAATGTAAAGAGATAAATGAATAAAAAGTATAAAAAAGTGAGTCTGGAGAGAGAAAATGAGTTGATGGAGAGTTAAATATGGAGAGAGAAATAGAATTAAAAAGTGTAAAAAGGGTAAATATGTAAAAGTACTTACATAATCTTTCTTAATTTGAAAATGAGCAATTTTTGTGGAACGGTCCAAAAACGAAAGTTGATCCAATTATGTGGGACGGAAGAGTATATAATAAGTAAAGCGATAGCTTCTTTGCGTCACACGTTATCACAAATATAACTTCTTTATTTGACACGTCATCGCATTATAAACATATAAGTGTCTCTAAAGGTCTCAAATATTATTTTGGATAAAGTCATTATTTCTTGATAAGTTAATAAATATATCAATAACCCTTATATAATTGAAAAGCTAATTCTAGACCTTCTGAAACTCTAACTAATAAATGAATTAACTTATTAAGACTTAATTTTGACTTAATTTTAATCATTTTTTCCTTAAAATCATTCTCTGATATGAATATAAAATTTTCCGTACTGTTAGTTCGGATTTGATTGGTAGACGAGAAACTCGCCTCTAGTACCCATTTTCCGTGCTTGCAATAGAAGATGAAGCGTGTTGGAGGCTCGTGCTCCCCTAGCACAGTGCCCTTGTGTCCGCCTAGCTAGCACAGCGCCCATGCACCCTATGTGAGAGGAGTCATGATGCCTCTTTTTTAAGAAATACAACTCGTTAGTTGGGGGAAGAATCCACCTGAATCGGATTTTTTTGGGGATGTGGTATGTTTTTAACCTATTACGTGTTACTTAGTAGATGTTTAAAGTTTAAATGTAGCCTCTGAGCATTGTATCCTTAATGCTCTAATTGCTTTTGTTTTTCTTTTGCCTCTATTATAGGTGCATAGTTCAGAGTCGGACATTGATGCTTTGTTGTTGGCCCCTTCTTTGCCACTATGGTTGTTAGTGTTCTCATCTCCAAGTACAGTTACACCATCAAACTATTTATAGTAGTTTAGTATCTAACTCAATGATTTCTAAATCACTCAGGACTTTTTCATTGCTCTACGTAACATGCTTGCATGGAGAATAGAAATATGAGAGATACGCTGCCCAGGATGCAAAGGTTCCCCTGATGCGATTAAATTTAAAAATCTCTGTTGATCTTCCATATGCTCAACCTCAAGTAGAATCTGCACCATAGGTGTTTTTATAAACCAATGTGGTCTGTGGCATCTTATTGCGCATGAATATGTTTAGCACCCTTTATGAGTGAGAGATTATAAAACAAAATAATGGCGGGATTTTTAGAAAAGTGGACATACTCAACCCTTTCTTTCTTTAAAATATTGTTAGGACTAGTTCGAAAAGCTTGTGTGATGTGCGTGCCACTCGAAGCATCCTTCAGCTTGTGCCCAATGTTGAGGTATTCTTAGTGGTTTGTAAGTCAAGTGTATTAACATTAGACGCCCCGTGGTGTGAGTTTATTGTCGATCTCTCGGTTGTGGCCATGGTCAAGTCCCAGCAGCCACATTACTTCTGGCTTTTGTATCTTTCTAGAGGAATATTTCTTTCAATCAATGCCATGATGCGTTAAACTATGGGCGAGAGGGCGAGGGGTGTACGGCGATGTAAGAGATTTATGTGCCTTGTGGATTCACACTTATGCATTGCTTTTGTGCGTTCTCTGTGTTCTCTTCATTTCTTTGCTAAATAAATTGTCAATCGCACTTCCTTTCTTTGCAAAATAGATTGAATATCTCATTTTTCTCTTTTTTAGTTAAGCTCTTTGGCGGGGTTCACTTAGCCATCGTGCTAGCATTTGTTTCCCAAAGTTATCCAAATGCCAGCTCAAGTTCCCGATTTTGACTTTCTTCAAAACTTTTACCTTGTGCCCCTGGCCAACGCCAGTAGAACTCTTCGACATGGAATTGCATCGACTATTCCTAGTAAGCAACTGTCATTGATGCCAATCTAGTTGTCGTGTAGTCCTAACGACTACTGCCATTCATCACCGGAAGGACATACGCGGAATCAGAATAGAGTTACTCCGTGGACATGCTTTGACTAAGGTATTATATTGTTTTAGAGTACAATGATCGGGGAGTACCTATCTTACAGGGATAGTTGCTTTGAGTCATTCTACCATATGTATATTTGATTCTGAACGTGATTTCTTGTTCTATACATAAATTATCGAATAGGTGAAGACTGAAAAGTCCTTCTCGTGGCATTTCAGGATAGCTTGATGCAAGATTTTGATTGGAGTACCGTATTTAAGATGTGATAATGTGTCTTGGATAAAAAAAATCCAGAATGTGTCGGTGTCCCACATCGGTTATTCAAAGAAGATTGTGACTTGGACCAATATATAAGTCTTGTCCCACATTGGTTAAAAGGGAAACAAGGGCTTCCTGATACGATGTCTGATGATGAAAATGAAGACATGTTGGAGAGAGCCCATAATGACATGTTGCTGTGTTTAGCCGACAACGTGTTACGAAAGGTTTCTCAGGAAACGACTACGGCTGGATTATGGCTGAAATTGGAGAGCTTATACATGACGAAGTCTCTGAAAAATTGTCTATATTTAAAGCAACGGCTGTATACTCTTCGGCTGAAAGAAGGTACATCGATCAGTGATCATCTTGATGAATATAACAAGGTAATATTAGACCTGCAAAATATTGATATCAAGATAGAAGATGAGGATAAAGCTTTACTGTTGCTGTGTTCTTTACCTCCGTCATACGAACATCTTGTTACTACCTTATTCTATGGGAAGGACAATATCTCCATGGAGGAGGTTGAAGCTGTGATAAATTCTCAGGAATTAAGGAAGAAGGTTTCGGAAAATAGGGGAGAAGAACATGGTGATGGTCTGATGGCTCGAGGTCGAAGCACTGACCATGCTAGGTCTAGAAATAAAGGAAGATCGAGGTCTCAGTCAAGGACCAGAAAATTGAAGTGCTATTATTGTCACAAGGAAGGGCATTACAGAAAGGATTGTCCTGAGCGTAAAGGGAAGAAAAAAGATAATTTCAAGACGGCTGATGCTGGAGTAGTAGAAGCTAATTCTGATGGTGCGGATGTTCTCTCAGTTACTATCAGTTCCTCGGATGGAGGGTGGATTCTTGATACGGGTTGCTCCTATCATATGTGTCCCAATAGGGATTGGTTTGCCACTTATCGCTCATTTAATGGTGGTAAAGTCCTTTTGGGAAATGATGTCGCCTGTAAGGTGGCTGGGATAAGTTCAATTCAGATTAGGATGCATGACGGTATTGTGAGAACTTTGACTGATGTCAGGAACGTTCCAGAGCTGAGGAAAATTTTGATTTCTTTGGGTACGCTTGACTCCAATAGTTGTAGCTATCGGGCTGCAGGTGGAGTTATGAGGATAATGAAGGGTGCTCTTGTTGTGATGAAGGAGTTAAAACAAAATAGTCTATATTTCTTACAGGGTAGCACAATTACAATAGCAGTAGCAGCAGCAGCTTCATCTTCTAATATAGATTCTG
This sequence comes from Escallonia rubra, assembly GCA_033065855.1. NCBI lineage: Eukaryota > Viridiplantae > Streptophyta > Magnoliopsida > Escalloniales > Escalloniaceae > Escallonia > Escallonia rubra. Next base: position 79,682 of record JAVXUO010002350.1, on the reverse strand, counting down.
ACGCTACCAAGCTTTGGCATATGCGTCTTGGGCATATGAGTGAGAGGGGTATAGATGTGCTAAGAAAACAAGGTTTTCTGGGAAGCAAGCAAATCGGGAAATGATGTCGCCTGTAAGGTGGCTGGGATAGGTTCAATTCAGATTAGGATGCATGACGGTATTGTGAGAACTTTGACTGATGTCAGGAACGTTCCAGAGCTGAGGAAAATTTTGATTTCTTTGGGTACGCTTGACTCCAATAGTTGTAGCTATTGGGCTGCAGATGGAGTTATGAGGATAATGAAGGGTGCTCTTGTTGTGATGAAGGAGTTAAAACAAAATAGTCTATATTTCTTACAGGGTAGCACAATTACAATAGCAGTAGCAGCAGCAGCTTCATCTTCTAATATAGATTATGACGCTACCAAGCTTTGGCATATGCGTCTTGGGCATATGAGTGAGAGGGGTATAGATGTGCTAAGAAAACAAGGTTTTCTGGGAAGCAAGCAAATCGGGAAGCTGGATTTTTGTGAGCATTGTGTCTTCGGGAAGCAGTGCAGGGTAAAATTCAATCAGGCTGTTCATACCACCAAAGGTACGGTGGATTATATCCATTCAGATCTTTGGGGTCCTTACACGGTTCCTTCTAAGGGTGGTGGCAGATATATGTTGACCTTTATTGATGACTTCTCAAAAAAGGTCTGGGTGTACATCTTAAAAAAGAAGAGTGATGTCTTTGTTCAGTGGAAGCAGTTTAAGATGATGATTGAAAAACAAACCGGCAAAGAAATTAAATGCTTGAGGACTGACAATTGCATGGAATTCTACTTGGATGAGTTTACTAAGTTCTGCAAGAATGAAGGCATAATGAGGCATCGCACTGTTAGAAAAATGCCATAGCAGAATGAGGTTGCAGAACAGATGAATAGGACTCTCCTTGAGAGGGCTCGATGTATGCTTTCAAATGCCGGGTTATCAAAGGAATTTTGGACAGAAGCTGTTAACACAGTTGCATATTTGGTAAATAGGTCTTCATCGACTACAATTGATTGCAAGACTAATAAAGAAGTTTGGTCTGGTAAGCATGCTAATTATGAAATTTTGAGGATATTTGGTTGTCCTGCTTATGCTCATGTTAATGATGGTAAACTTGAGCCGAGAGCAAAGAAATGCATTTTCGATGCACTGTTAGAAAAATGCCATAGCAGAATGAGGTTGCAGAACAGATGAATAGGACTCTCCTTGAGAGGGCTCGATGTATGCTTTCAAATGCCGGGTTATCAAAGGAATTTTGGACAGAAGCTGTTAACACAGTTGCATATTTGGTAAATAGGTCTTCATCGACTACAATTGATTGCAAGACTAATAAAGAAGTTTGGTCTGGTAAGCATGCTAATTATGAAATTTTGAGGATATTTGGTTGTCCTGCTTATGCTCATGTTAATGATGGTAAACTTGAGCCGAGAGCAAAGAAATGCATTTTCCTAGGCTATGCAAATGGGGTAAAAGGGTACCGGTTGTGGTGTCTTGATTCTAAGTCATCCAGGTTCCTAATTAGCAGAGATGTGACATTTGATGAGTCTTTGATGCTTTCGAAGAAGAAGGAGTTGATTGATGCAGGGAAAGACCACGGTGTTAGAGAGAAGGTGGAGCTACAGGTTCGAGCTCCAGATTCTTTGCCTATAATTCCTACAGATGAGGATGATGGTTCTCATTCTACCAAGGAGAATGAAGAACCTCACGAACAGCAGTATAACATTGCCAGAAACAGACCGAGAAGAGAAATTTGACCTCCTCAGAAGTATGGATATGCGGATATGGTTGCTTATGCTCTTAGTGTGGCAGAGAGTATTGAGGTTGAAGAGCATGTTACATACAAATAGGCCATCAAGAGCACAGAATCAGCGCAATGGACAATTGCTATGAGTGAGGATATGGAATCTCTTTACAAAAATCAAACGTGGGAATTGGTGAAACCGCATGTGGGCCAGAAGATTGTTGGTTGCAAATGGGTCTACAAGAAGAAGAAGGGAATTCCTGGAACGAAAAATGCAAGGTATAAAGCACACTTAGTAGCTAAGGGTTTTACTCATAGAGAAGGTATTGATTACAATGAAATATTTTCTCCTGCAGTAAAACCTACTTCGATAAGAGTGTTGCTTGATATGGTTGCTCTATATGACTTGGTGTTAGAACAGCTGGATGTCAAGACAGCTTTTCTACATGGTGAGTTGGAAAAATAGATATTCATACGTCAGCCAGAGGCGTTCGTGATCCAGGATAAAGAAGATCATGTTTGCTTGTTGAAGAAATCCTCATATGGATTAAAGCAATCTCTAAGGCAGTGGTATAAAAGGTTTGACACTTTCATGGCAGAGAGAGGTTACACTATGAGTGCCTATGACAGTTGTGTGTATCACCAAAGGCTCGCATATGGTTCTCATACATACTTGCTATTATATGTTGATGACATGTTGATTGCTACAAAATCGATGTCAGATGTCAACGGTTTGAAAGAGCAGTTGAAAAGGGAATTTGAGATGAAAGACTTGGGTGCAGCAAAGAGGATATTAGGAATGGAGATTCAGAGGGATCGACCTGCAGGAATTTTGTACTTGTCCCAGAAAAATTACATTGAGCGAGTACTGCAACACTTTGGTATGAAAAACTCTAAACTTGTGACTACTCCTTTAGCAGCACACTTTAAGCTTTCAGCAACTGATTCCCCACTAACCCAGGAGAATGTGGAGCACATGGCGTATGTTCCATATGCTAGTGCAGTGGGCAGTCTCATGTATGTTATGGTTTGTACGAGACTGGATATTTCTCATGCAGTCAGTGTGGTTAGCAGGTACATGGGTAATCCTGGGAAAGCTCATTGGCAGGCAGTGAAATGGATACTTTGATATCTGAGAGGTACTGCGGATACTGATTTAGTCTACCATCGAGGCAGTGATGCAAATGGTAGTGTTATTGGAAATGTGGATTCAAACTACGCTGGAGATTTGGATAGGAGGAGATCTTTGATAGGATATATCTTCACTTTTTCGAGCTGTGTGATCAGTTGTAAGGCTATTGTTGCCTTGTCTACTACAGAAGCTGAGTACATAGCGGCAACCAAAGCAGTGAAGGAAGCCATTTGGTTGAAGGGCTTGGTTGGTGATTTGGGATTGAAGCTGGAGTCTAGCACTATTTACTGCGATAGCCAAAGTGCCATACATCTGACCAAAAATTAGATGTTCTATGAGAGGACCAAGCACATTGATGTCAGGTTTCATTTTATTCAGGATGTGGTTTCTCAGGGTACCGTTATGGTAAAGAAGATTTCCACAGTTGAAAATCCAGCGGACATAATGACAAAGCGTATTCCGGAGATCAAGTTTAAGCATTGCTTAGATTTGATCGGTATCAGCAGTATTTGAGGTCCAGCCCTAGGGGCAGGTGTGGTAGCAGCAGATGATATTTTCAGATTGTTTGTGGCTTGTTTTTTCCAAGCCAATGTGGAGATTTGTGATAATGTGTCTTGGATAAAAAAAATCCAGAATGTGTGGGTGTCCCACATCGGTTATTCAAAGAAGATTGTGACTTGGACCTAAGTATATAAGTCTTGTCCTACATTGGTTATTTAGAGAAAGTCACTACTTATCTCTAAGTATATATATGTTGTCTTGTATTGTGTTTTAAGTACAAGAGACAAGAGAGAAGAGTCCTTATTTGAGTAGACAAAGAGAGAAGAGTCCTTCTTTGAGTAGGAAGAGTCTTTCTTTGAAGAGAGAGGAGTCATTCTTTGAGAGGGTTTGTTGAGAGAGACAAAGGTCTGTAATCTCCAGTGATAAACATAGTGAAATCGCTGCTACCACCGTGGAGTAGGCTTTCGCCGAACCACATAAATCTTGTGTCTTTATTTTCTGTTATTATTTTTTATTCTCTTCTTTATTGCTTGGTGCGGAATCTAGTGTATTCCTTTACATAAGAGTTGTCCTTTTCCGAGGAGATACAGACGGTTTGTCAAAATTTGCTTTTCGGCTTCCCATCAAGATGGGTTCGGAGATTAGGTCGGTTACGTCAAGTCACGTTTCCGCTAACTTCTTGTCAAGGTACGCATCTCTCCTGATTAATGTGATTTCTCTAAATACATGCACTTGGTGTTTGTATGTACTTGAAGACAATAATGTCGTACATGTAACTATAAACTCATGTTTTCTGTTGTATCTCAGCAGCACTGCTTTATTCTACTTTCCTTCGTAAATGGTATAGCAAAACATGGCATAACTAAGTTGTTCCTTCATCTAACTTGATAAGACCCTAGCCACATGCTCAGATTATATTAGTGTGAACTACCATTCCCTTTCTTGTTTCGCATTTTGCTTATACGCATCAACCCAAAGCAACCGATACGTCATTCACCACTGCTAAATTTGGATCCCTGAGATTTGGCATTACAAGAAACTGGACTTTTAGTGGGAGAAAATAGTCCACATCCCATTGTAAAAAACTTTTAGCGACGGATGCTCCGTCTCTAAAATTCCGTTGCGATCAAGCCCGTCACTAAAAGTTTGGAGACAGAATTTGAAAATCCGTCATCAAAAAGACTAACTTTTGTGATGGGACTATAAGATCATTAGCGACGGAAATTCCGTTGCTAAAGATAACTTTTGCATTTTAGTTTAATTTTTTTTTCAAAATTAATAATTTCAAAAAATATTTAGCAACGGAATATACCGTCGCTAAAAGTTTTAGCGACGGAATCCCCGTCGCTAAAAGTCCGTAGAAAAAACTAACGAACATTTAATGACGGGAATTTTGTCGCTAAAAAGAACCGTCGCTAATACCTGGGAGAAAAACACAGAATTTAACATGCATTCTAATGCTTCGAACACGCAAAAATAGACGAGTATCAACAATCGCTAAAAAATCAAGTATGGTTTTGAATGGCAAGAACACAGTCACATAAAATTTATAGATCAGAGGCCAACGTAATCCAAGAACATATCAGATAGGAATTTTTGAATTCAAGTTGATGCATCAAGGTTCACATAAATAAGTCCGAAGCTAATTATAATTAATCACTCAACCAAAATTAGAAGTCCTCTGAGTAACCTAAATTGGGGTAACACAAACATCTAAAAATACAATCTATAGTATAATACAGTAAAACTAATGATGACTACTTATACAGTGTTCATTTCTATTTTCTGAATAACCCGATTCAAAACTGGTCTCACGAACAGCCAACCCTAGCTAGAAATCCCAACACAACTCCGAGGCTTAACAATACTCCACAAGTCCCAATAAATTCCCATAAACTGTTTATATGGCTCACAACAGCATAAAAAGTCAACATGTAAATTATATGAATTTTTGATTATTTTTCAATTAAAAATAATTTCTTTATATGCAATAAAGATCCATAAATAGCCATAATTATTTCTAACTCAAATCAATGTCTCATAATTTTTATTTTAGCTTTACAATAAGTAGTAAAATTATAGAAACTTAAATCATGTCTCAAAAATCAATGAGACTATTTTCAAATTATTCATTTTTCTCGATCAAATGTGATATGCAAAACATAGCAAATCACCCCAGAAAAATCTCAAATTTGAACTGGAACATCTTAAAATCTTTTTATACAACACACAAAAAAAAATCAAAATTTAATAATGAATTTACATAGTCCAAACAGATTTAGAATTTGTAACTTTGTGAAAAATATAAAAAAATCAAACGATTTCAAAAAAAATCTCAAAATTCCTTAGAAATTCTAAAATTCAGGTATCATCACATTCATAAAAAAAAATTGGCCAAAATGGTGGTCAGAGACCACCTCACGCGCCGGCCATGGGGCCTAGTTCATCATTTTCTTCAGCGTGAACACTAACCCTAATAGCAAACCCTAATTTTCGTTCTTCTCTATCTTTTCTTCATTTTTTCTCATTTTTTGTGCTTTAAATCCTTCCTCTAACACCCTAATACATTATATAACAATTATACAGGATCTAAGATTGATTTTTTAGGCTAAAGATATACACACAGCAATAGAGGGAATTACCTGCTCAAAATTCCTCGTTTGAAGCGATGCCTTCCACCCCGAAATTCTTCTCCCGTTCAAACTCCCTCTCTCTCGGTGCTATCTCTATCTCTTACTCTCTGTAACTAAAACTGAAGGAGAAAAGAATAGGGAGGGTGTGAGGGTCATGGAGGCTGTTGAAGTGTAACGGAAGAAGAGGTGCGGCCGCTGCCTGAAACCCATTTGAACCCAAAATGGCATTTTGAAACCCCCTCCACCACCACCCCCTCCCCTAACTATTGACATTTTCCAAAATCCAACCAAAATTTTCCAAATTTTACAAAAAGGCCTCAAACCTATTTACTATTGTATTATGAGAATTTTAGCGGGGTATTACTGGCAACCTAGATCCTGATAAGATATAAATCATTGAGATTCATGAAATGCCAATATAAATAGCTCTTGACCCGTATTTAAGTGTATATTATCTTAAACCTAACTATCAATTAAAGGATGGGATATAGGTTCTTTGAGATGATAAGGATACCTATAACATGTGCATTGGTGACCTACCTGATAATAGAATAGTTCTAGCATATGTCGACCATTGTGGGGGTGTACTTGATTAGGTGAAGAAGTTCTTGCATTGTCATGTTGCCAAGAAGGTCAGGGTGTTGCCAACAACCAACACCATGATGGGGTAAATGGGGTAAAAATGGGTTTTGCAAGTGAAGAGGTGCATTGGGTTTGGGGCTAATGCAGATCGCCTTTCAGGATATATTTGCCTTGGATGAAGATATAGCTAGGCTGAATGGGAATACGATGAATGTTGGTGTTGAAAATGTTGACTTGCATAAAGATGTAGCTGGGCTGAATTAGGATACTGTGGATATAGGTATTGAAAATGTTGAGTTGTACTAAGATATAGCTGGGCTGAATGTGATGGGGTGGATATAGGTGTTGAGAATGTTGAGGATGGCAGGGATGGTGGCTCTTATTTTCATGACAATGATTACAGTTTAGATGATTACAAAGATGATGCAATGTCTAACGAAAGAATTGATACTCCATTGAAATTTCTGAAGTAGGAGGTGTATATTAAGAGAATGACCTCACTGATATTGATAGTAATGAGATTGAAGATTGTGAATCTGATGATTTGAAGAATTTGCATGGTTCAGATTATTGGCCCCAACTTATGAGGTGTCTGATAATTCCATTTTTTATTTTACAGATGCTAAACATTCAATATAGGAACCATTTTTGCAAGCAAAATGAATTCAAATAGGCTGTGTGGATGCATGGTGTGAAATATGGCAAGGTCATATATTTTAAGAGGAGTGAAGAGAAGATGGTTAAGGCTGTGTGTAAAGATTGCACATGGTTTGCGTATTTCCCATGTAAGATAGAATGATACAACCTGACAGATAAAGTATGTGTGGAAAAGCACACTTGTGGAAGTAGCTTTGACCTTCATTATGTAAATTTCAGCTGGGTTGCAAAAAAGTATGTTGATAAGTTAGGTCTAATCGAAAGTGGTCACGCTCTTCATTTTTAAAAACAGTCCAAACATAATTTTTTATAGGTGTGTTTAAATGGCAGGTTTATACAAGTAGGGAGAAATAAATTTATGTAATCCAGGGCAATCTTAAAGACCAATATGCTAAACTTTGGGATTGCAAGATAGAGTTAGATAGTACAAACCCTGATTCTACAGTTGAAACATAGGTAGATAATAGTGGAGGGCAACCTGTTTTTTACAGAATTTCATCTTAAAGGACTTAAAAGAGGATTTCTAGAGCAGTCTAGACCATTCAGACGGTCAGATGGATGCCATTTGAAGGAGAATACTGTTGGGGAAATTCTTACAGCTGTTGGGGTGGATGCTAATAATTTCATGTTTCATGTAACTTATGCCATACTAATGGGTGAGAGAACCTCGTCAAGCAATCATTTTTTAAAATGTCAGTTGGGACCTGGAGATAAGATATGGCAGTGCTTGGACATTCATGAGTAATTGGCAAAACGGGTTAACTAATGCCCTTGAACATTAGTTAACTAAAGAATCAACATAGTAACTTTAAGGATGGGACAAGCATTAGGGGTAAGGATATGAAGGATTTATTATTAGAAGCTGGAAAAGCAAGTTGGGAAGTGGATTTTTGAAATATGATGAAGAAGGCCAGTGATGCTAGTGAGGTGGTAATTAATTTGTTGGCAGACAAACCACCTCATCAGTGGAGTAGATCACGCTTTAGGAGTTTCCCTAAGTATGATATTTTAATGAATGATTGGTGTGACTCTTTTAATGCCAGGTTGCTGCCAGCTGGCGATAAGCCAATGATCAGTTGTATGGAATGGATTAGGAGTTATTTGATGAAAAGGTTGATGGTTAAGAGGGAGGCAATAAGACAAAAACTCCATTTTGGTCCTTTTTGTCCAAAGATAGCTAAGAAATTGAACAATATTAAAGTTTATGAAGCTAATGGCAGTACAAGCGGGCAGGGAAAGGGTTGTATCTGGATACAATGAAAAATAGAACAGAGCAGTTTTACTTGATATTGTTAAAACGACTTGTACATGTTAAAGATGGGATTTGACAGGAATCTTTTGTTCACGTGATGTTACTGATATTAACTGGAAGGGGGTCAACCTAGATTTGTATGTTTGTCATTGATACAAGATAAGCACATTTATGAAAGGCTATGAACAACCAAATGAATAGGCCTGAGATGTGGCCAAAGTCAAGGATGCTTGCCATTGAACTTCCTAAGTTTATAATAGGCCTGGTAGGCCTAAAACAAGAAGGAAAAGATAGCTAGGTGAGAGACAACCACGATTATCCACTGATACCAAATTAAGGAAGACATGGCAGATTTCATTAAAATGCAGCAATGTAAGACACTATGTCATAATAAGAGAACTTGACCAAATGGATGATGTTGCTACTATCACTGCTACTGTTAATGTTAATATTGTTAATGTTGCTGTTGTTGTTGCTTATGTTGTTGTCGCTACTGCTAGTGCTTTTGCCTCAGCTCAAAATGCCAATAGTCAACCTGGTAGACGATAAAGGAGAAAGTTGCCTGTGAGTACAACTTTTTGTGTTTGCACAGGTGCAAAGGAATGCAGCAGGTGGGAGCAAACAAAAAGAAGTGAATGTGTCAAGAAATGCAAAGGGTACATATTTGCCACCTATAAAAGTAACAAAAGCAGCCCGATCATTAAAGGTTCTAGACACAGTGCCTTTGGTATGCAGGTAGCCTAATAAATTGTGTTGACTGCCAATAAATGGCTTGACCTTCACTAATGACATCTATTTATTTTTTTTATTTTTTTTGACAGGTAATTCAATCTCAACCTTGCTTTAAGCATACACATTTCTTGAGCACTATGTCATAATAAGAGAACTTGACCAAATGGATGATGTTGCTACTATCACTGCTACTGTTAATGTTAATATTGTTAATGTTGCTGTTGTTGTTGCTTATGTTGTTGTCGCTACTGCTAGTGCTTTTGCCTCAGCTCAAAATGCCAATAGTCAACCTGGTAGACGATAAAGGAGAAAGTTGCCTGTGAGTACAACTTTTTGTGTTTGCACAGGTGCAAAGGAATGCAGCAGGTGGGAGCAAACAAAAAGAAGTGAATGTGTCAAGAAATGCAAAGGGTACATATTTGCCACCTATAAAAGTAACAAAAGCAGCCCGATCATTAAAGGTTCTAGACACAGTGCCTTTGGTATGCAGGTAGCCTAATAAATTGTGTTGACTGCCAATAAATGGCTTGACCTTCACTAATGACATCTATTTATTTTTTTTGGCAGGTAATTCAATCTCAACCTTGCTTTAAGCATACACATTTCTTGAGCACTGAGGTACATGTTAAGGTGCCAGAGACTCAGTCTCAACCTATTAAAGTTGGTAGAGTTAATGTGGATAAAGTCCCATCTAGTCAGGCACATGAAAGTTTGTGCCTTCATGTGCATTACAGGCTACCAAACAAAAGTCTGATAGGCTAAAGAGGTGAGCTGAACTAAAGGCTGCGGCAAAGGAAAAGTTTGGAAGAAGAAAATAAACTAAAATAGAGAATGCTTCAACAAACAAGAATGCAAGAGAGAAGGATGTTGTTGTTACAGAGAAGGCTGGAAAAGGGTAAGCATGCCAAGAAAAAGGTTGCTAGGTAGAAGGATGCTATAAATTTAGTCTTAGGGTAGTGGTCATTTTGTGATGAAGTGTTGCGGTGTAAATTGAGGTGGCCTTTTGTGAAATAATTGACTTTTTTCTATATAAATGGACACAATCCTATTTTGTGAATAGACATGGCCTTTTGTGAGCATAAATGGCCTTTTTTGTGGAGATTTAGTTCCTTTTTGGAGAACATAGCTACCTCCCGTGTAAATCGTTAAACCTTATAATAGTTGTAAGGTCTATAAATTACTTCACTTTTTGGTTAGTTTGTATCTTGTGATTGAATGTTGTTTTAGGTACGATTCTGTTAAACCAGAAAACGGTTACAACTTCATTGAATTTCTTAAATATGCTAAATTACCATACAAGTTTGTTGAATGTAGTTCTGTTTCCAATACTTTACCAATATGACAGCTACTTGAACAAACCAATATAGTCCATAATTTAACTCATTGAACAGAAGTACAAACATATATTACATATAATACAACACATTTCGTCCTTGAATTGTGTAGACAAAGTTCAGATTACACAATAAACTGCATCTTCAACTGCCCTCATTATCTTGGGAAATCTTTTGGGACCACAGCATAAACGTTACTCTCCAGGCTCGACATGGTCAGTTGTTGTTGCCACAGCGTACACATTTCATGAGAACCTGATGCTCCATGTTGTTGTTGCCATGCGTCGGGTAAGGGTGTCCACGCACATCATTGTTTTTCCTTAACTTTAGGTCACCCGTAGAAATCTTCCTTGCAAAAATGTCTCTTAGCCCATTGCAATCCTTGAGGTGATGCCCAACAGCTGGTAGGGACAATAGTTGGGCCTAGCCTTATCCGCATCCGTGACATTTGTCCTTATCGGTGGCAGTTGGAAATTGTTGTCATGTGTTACCCAATCCACCAAAAGCTCCTTCACTGTATTCAAGTTACATGGGTACTCGGGGGCAGGCTCTCGCTGCCTTCTCTTGTCGAGGCATCGGTCCCCCTCTTGGAACTGACGCTTGTTACCATTGTGGTTATTGTTGTTATTGTTGTTCTGAGCTTCGGATGTCTCTACCGTTGTAAGAAGTGCATTCTGCGGGTTAGGCTTCCATGGCTTGACAGGACCGACCGACTCGTAAGTGCGGCGGGCTGTCTCTAAGGTGACCCCATGACCTTAATTATAAGTTTTCAATGTGCACCCTGTATACATCACTCATATTCTTGATGCATATTAGAACCAACGTCTCATCCTTACTGAAGTCTGTACATTCAAGGCACTTGAGATGGAAACGATGCACATATTTGTTCAAATCCTCTCCAGGATTCTGACGTATGCCGGCGATATCCACTATGGTGACCCTTTCCGCTTCGTAGTGAAACTTGTCCAAGAATAGCTGGACCATGTCGCTCCATGAATGGACAGTCCCCGTAGGGATCTAGTGGTACCAAGTATAAGCCAAGCTCGTGAGGGACTTGTGAAACTCCATCAACTTCAAACTGTCCCCGGGACCATATTGTTCCAACGAGCCTGCAAATCTGCTCAACTGCTCACGGGCGTTGCCCTCGCACCCGTTGAAGAGCACAAAGGTCAGTTGTTTATACTTGAGTGGGAATGGCGTGATGGCTATGTCATTGGCGTATGGTGCATGGCCTGTCAGCCAGGCTGAGGAGTCAGGTTCAAAGTTCTTCGATAGGCGGTGGATGAGTGCCTCCAAGGGACGGTGGCTAGCTGGTGTGCTGCGATCCCCCGAGCCCCTAGATGAGGCAACTTGGTGAGCGAGAGTAAGAGAGGGTTGATATATGATAGAGGTTGGTAGTGGCAGCTGTGCGGAGGCATGGGTGGCTGGGCAAGATATGTCCACCACTTGGCCAATGGTCTGGTGTTGTTCAGTGGTGTAAGGGTTACGGTCTATTTCAATAGTCATGGGTTTCGAAAGAGCTTCGGGTTGGCATATGTTGAGGTGCTACAACGGGGAGAACCTGTTGCAACACTGGTCCAACTTCTGCCTGTGGTTTACGGGGTGCATCACAAGAGGAGATATGTCAGCTACAGGTGGTGAGGATATCACGAGTCCTACCGCCAGGGGTCTGGATTCTTGAGGTGGCGGTGGTCGCGACATTGGGGCTTGGGCGGCGTCAAGAGCCAGCTCATGTGAAATGGCTTGATGCGAGGCTAACGCCTATATGGATTTTTTTTCATTTCCTTGATCGCGGCCATTAGAGTGGTTTGTGAGTCTTGTAGACTGGCTATGTTTGGTGTAAGCTGCTGGATGGCCGCACTGACGAAACCTTGGACATCAGGTGCGATGGTTAGTGCCTGGTCTTGGAGACGTACGACACTGATCTCCTTTTGATCACCAAGGTAGTCTTCCTTTTGCACAGTAGGGTGGAGGCCCTGACTGGTCATCCTGGTAGCTCTCTATTGTACAGGCATGGTGCCTAAGTGTGGAAGACATGCAGACTGCAGTAAGATGCTCACCTCCCCAGCGGAGTCTCCAAAATGATGCCAAGGAAAGTGGGTTCGTACATACGTGGAGGTGTCACAAAGGCCGCAGTCTGAGTCAGCTTCCAGATGTATAAAGTGAAAGACGGTGAGGGTGGAATAAGGGCAGAGAGTAAGGCTTCCCAGACAGGCCACGAGGAGTGACAGTGTTGTGGAGACAGGGCCGAGACGAACAGGGTCGGTGGGTCAATAGTCCAAGTCGAGGTCTGAGTCAGGGTCCAATGCTACGGTCCAATATTGTGTCCAAGATTATGTCCAATTGTGTTTCTCTCTCTAGAATCCAAGAGCTCTTGAGTTTTGGAGTGAAAAATGATTTTAAGAGAATAAGCCAAAAGTCCTTGAAAATATCACAAAGTCCACTATTTATAGGCAAAGGTATGCATGTGTCATTAAATGCCACTTGTCATCCCCGGGAAGTGACACACCAGGGGGTCCAAAAATACCGGTTCTCCATTAGACTGTCGGTTCCAAAATTCGCAATGCCTTGCCCCACATAGCGTCGCTCTACCTGTCTGAGAATACTGACCACACAAAGTCAGCATGATCAGAGTAAGCCTGTTGCCCCAGCCACTGGACCAAACCCTTATTGAATCCCACAAAAGGTGCGTGAAGAGACGCAGAAAGAACCTGACAGCGGTGAAGGAAGGTCCATTTGACCAACTACCAGGCGGACTAGGCGTGATGCCCTCCAAAGACCTGCTCCAGTCTCGGAGTGACCTGGGGGTCATCGTCCTCGGGGCGCTGATGATCACCGGTAACGTGAGTGGATGTGGTTGTAGCTCAGAGTGTCTAGTGTCATGCAAGTTACGCCAGGCAGCGATAGCTTCTGTGGTAGCAAGCCTATCCCACTGCAAAGGGTCCTCGTGTTAGAGCACTATGAGCCGAGCCCCTCAGAATACTGCATACTCTGGAGAGTGGGTCGAAGAATTTTCCATGTCCATGGCGGGGGCTCATGGTGTGGTGAATGGGTGTGGTGCCCGGAGGCATGTAACATAATTATGGCGCATGGGCGCGGTGCCTACAGCACGAGACATGATTGTGGCGCATGGGCACGGTGCCAATGGCATGAGACATTGATTGTGGCACATGGGCGTGACGATGACCGTCCCGGATATGGCGCACAGGCTGGCGTCGGGTGTCCTGGAGAGGGGACGTGAGCCGACTATGTATGTTGTACCAAAATGACGAATGCGATCTTCGGTTATGACGAAGGTGGTAGTGGTGGTACGCGGTTGCTAACGAAGGGTCCCTCGGTGGTAGCGCGCGACTTTGGGCGACGGGCGTCGCAGAGGCAGCAAGTGGCCGCAGGTGATGGACGTCACAGGGTTGGCGTGCGAGCGATGGTGGGCATCGCGGAGACGCAAGACCCCATGAAGGAAAATGCTAATGTGAAAGGGGAGGCCAAAGGCCACATCAAGGGGGAAGGCCAAGGCCAACCCCCTTGGGGAGGCCGAGGCCGACCCCCTTGGGGGGGAAGGCCAAGGCCAACCCTCCTTGGGCAGACATTGAAGAACGCCAACGGTTGATGTTTTGTTGAGCGCCAAGAAGTTGGGCAGTCGCGGTTTGACAAGTGCGTTATCGTGAGTTGCACCGACGTAAGAAACAATGTACCAAAGTTGCATACGAGGTGCACATAGCGAAAAATGCTCAAAAATGGGCATCGCGAGGAAAGTGGACAAATTGGGGAAGGCTCAAGGCCAAACCCTAGGGGGAAGGCCAAGGCCAACCCCATGGGGAAGGCCGAGGCCGACCCCTCAGGTGAGGCTGAGGCCGACCCCAAGGGGGAGGAGAAGGTCGAACCCCTCTACCCCGGGGCACGCGGTTGGTCAAAGTTTTTGGTTGAAAAGGGTTTAAGTGGTCACGGCATAACGAGCGTGCTACCATGAGTCACGCTGACGTAACATAATTAGGGCAAAAGTCGTGCACGAGGCGTGCGGAGCAAAAAATGCATGTGACTCTGGCGTGCGCGCTTTGATCGGTTGAATGCCTTAAAAAAATTGACCGTTGACCATGTCAACATATTCGTGCAAAATGGGACTCCTGGTGGACCCTTGGGTGCGACCAAGATAGGTTGGAAACAACATATATTTAAAAATCTAATCGAAAAGAGAAGTGTGATACCCTGAAAAATATTGAAACTTAATCTAACCGTGAGTTTGATTAATTAAGGGGTGCTATTTTTATTAAGTAGCAATATGTTGGTGATGATTAAGTGTTAGGGAGCTAAATAGGGGGTTAGTGTGGTTTTTGGGGTTAAAATGTAATTTTTAAAAATTAAGGGGGCAAAAATATAATTTTGAAAAATATGGTGAATGAGATGCATATTTTTATTAATTAGCATGAGGGGTTAGCATGAGTGGGTGTTAGGAAGTGGAATGAGGGGTTAAGGTGATTTTGGGGTAAAATTGTAATTTTCCAAAGTCGAGGGGTCAAAATGCAATTTTAGAAACTTGAGGGGCCAAAGTGCAAAATTTGAAAATTTGCAAAATGTGTCATAACCTGAGGGAAACAGGTCATGCACGATGCCCACCTCCTACTTGTTGTAAGCTTAGTCATGCTTGGAAATTTTAAAATATTGTGGGATTAGATTCATGAGAAGAAAATATAAAAAGCAATTTTTGCGGTGTAATATTGAAATAACACAAAGTCAAAAACATGGCTGGGAACAAGAACAGAAGCAGCAGCGGGAAGGAAGAAAAAAAAGAGGAGGAAAAAGAGGGAAAAAAAAGAGGAAGAAGAAGGAGGGGAAAGAAAGAAAAAGAAAGAAAGGATTGAATCTTAACCCCAACAGGGTATGAATCTTGAACCCAATTTGTGAATTTGGTTGAATTCGAACAAGTTTGTGACATATATATATATATATATATATATATATATATATATATATATATATATATATGGGAGCTGATCCGTTGATAGCGTAGCAAGTTGCTAGCGCTGTTTGGCCGTCCGCTACATAATGTAGCGGACGGTGAAAAAATTCGCTGTTGTGGCGCGCGATCTGGCCATCCATTCTCGCCCATGGACGGCCAGATCGCGCTAGCAACTTGGGTTAAGTTGCTAGCGCTATCATTTTATTAATTAGCATCATTTTGATGATGAGTGGGTGTTAGGAAGTGGAATGAGGGGTTAGGGTGATTTTGGGGTAAAATTGTAATTTCCCAAAGTCGAGAGGTCAAAATGCAATTTTAGAAACTCGAGGGGCCAAAGTGCAAATTTTGAAAATTTGCAAAATGTGTCATAACCTGAAGGAAACAGGTCATGCACGATGGCCACCTCCTACTTGCTGTAAGCTTAGTCATGCTTGTAAATTTTAAAATATGGTGGGATTAGATTCATGAGAAAATATAAAAAGCAATTTTTGGGGTGTAAAATTGAAATAACACAAAGTCAAGAACATGGCTGGGAACAAGAACAGAAGCAGCAGCGGGAAGGAAGAAAAAAAAAGAGGAAGAAAAAGAGGAAGAAGAAGGAGGGGAAAGAAAGAAAAAGAAAAGATTGAATCTGAACCCCAACAGGGTATGAATCTTGAACCCAATTTGTGAAATTGGTTGAATTCGAACAAGTTTGTGACATATATATATATATATATATATATATATATATATATATATATATATATATAAGGAGCTGATCTGTTGAGAGCGTTGGCAAAATAGGAGAAGTTGCAAGCGCGATCTGACCGTCCATCCCGAAAGATGGTTGGCCCAGATCGCGTCTTTTTCGAAAGCTGTCAGTCGTCCGCCATACAGTATCGCGGACGGGTTTTCTTACCTTATTGCCCCTTCCGCTCCTGTCCGCTACACTGTATGGCGGAGGACATTAAAGTCCTGATGGGAGACAGCAAAAAGACGTCAGTGATACTGTGTAGCGGACGTCCCTAGGCTGACACCTGTCAGGGCCTGTCCTGTCAGTTTTTTCGGCAATGACGGTTATCTTGTCCTTATCTGTCACGTCAACAGTATCCGCTACACTGTGTAGCGGACATTATAGCCATCCGCCATACTATATGGCGGACGTAATAGCTATCCACGATACTTTATAGCGGACGTTAAATATACATTCAAAAAACAGTCACTACGACACTCTTCTCCACTCTTTCTACTCACAAAATTTCCCAGCGGCGTTGGCAAGCATATCGGCGCAATTCCGTCTTAAGAACACCTTTAATACCCTAAATCGATCACGTAAGTTCACAAAATCTACACTTTTTTTGTTTGTAATCTTCAGTTGTGATGAATATTGCGTTTTATATATGTATGTTTTTGTTCTTGTGCAAGCGTTTGTAAAATCCGATTCCGTATATTTATACATATGAGTACATATGCTAACATTGTATGCATCATTCATGTGCTTGCGTTATATGTATTATGCATGTGCTAGCGTCGTATTTTTGCGAGCGATTATCAAAATCCAAAACGTAAAATCCAAACTGAGAAGGTTTTTCCATAATTTTAGTTGCAAAAAAATGGAATTTAACCCTGGACCTGAAGACCCATCCGTGTTATACGACCAAGCCAACCATATCAATACGCTCATATGGGATGGTGGAGTAAGATACATTATTTATCGACTTTCTATCGCTTACGAACGTTGTATATACCGTTTGTTATGCTTAAATTGTATTTATTAATTCGTAGGAAAGAGAACTTCTCAACACCGTAGAAGTATCTCGCGAGTTCACATCGTGGAAACTGAACACCGCCCAGAAGAGGATACTGCATGGAATTGGGTTTGGGATTTTCACGCATGGGCAGATATTTCAACAGCTTGACCGGGCCTTGATAGGTGCCCTTGTTGAGAGGTGGAAAAGTGAAATGAATACGTTTCACTTCCCACTCGGAGAGATGACAATTACCCTAGAAGATGTAGGGTTCATCTTAGGGTTGCCCGTGACAGGGCAGCCGGTAATTGCTCCTCCGTCAGAAGCAATGAATAAGAGAACCGCTAGGGACTTCTTAACTTCGATACCCCAGGATCAATTTAGCAGTGGTGGTATCAAGTTGAAGTGGTTGGTAGATACCTACGGGGTTTTTCCGGAAAACTATACGGGCCGTGACCTTGTGCTGTACACACAAGCCTTCCTCTGGTGGGTGGTGGGGGCAATATTATTCCCAACGACATCGAAGAACACGGTCAGCGTGAGATATTTATCGTTGTTGGGTAACCTGGCGGAGGTTGGAGATTATGCATGGGGTGCAGCGGTTCTTTCGTATCTGTACCGAGCATTCCACAAGGCAACGAGGCCCAACTCCAAAGCCATATGTGCATGTCTCTCGCTATTGCAGGTATATCATATAAATCCTGTCTTCGTTATTGGTTTTTTTGTTTTTGCTTTTGTTGAATCGACGATATAAATATAATTTGCCCATGTTCTCAGGTGTGGTCTTATGAACACCTTGCTCCCGGTGCACCGACGCGTAGGGATGGAACCGATAGAGTATGGCCTGGGTTGCGTGCTTGGGAGTACAGCCGGAAGAATAGCCACTACCGCAGGAGAGTTCGACCGCCTATCTCCAGGCCAATTGCGTTGGGCACCGTACATACGTTTGGCGCGACGGGTAGAAGAGTCGTTCGTCTTCACGCTCTCCGGGTTGCAGCGCACACCCCTCATCCACTTCGAGGTCGCAGAGTGGCAGCTGCCAGACCGAGCAATGCGCCATTTTGAGTTGGAGCAGGGTTTGCCAGCCGGTGCCCCAGATATGAAGGTTAACAGGGATCCACCGGATGTCGGGCGGTTTGGCAAGGCCAATGCGCAAGAATTGTGCGCGGCCGAACTAGAGCTCTGGACTTCTTGGTAGGACACACTGGCGGCCATCGTCTCGGAGCCGGACCCCGTTATCAGCATCGCGGAGTACGATGAGTGGTACTCCCGCATCACGCGGAGGAGAGTAGCCCCAGTGAACTTTGAACGCGGGGCGAGGTATGCGCCTAGGGGTCAGATCGACGAGCGTATGGCATACAATCTCGTAAGTTGCCCAACTTGTCTTGAACATAAATGTCTGATTAAAGTTACTTATTTGTTATCTCTTTGGATGTAGGTTAATGCCTCGCTTGCATTCTTCCAGAAGTTGAGTGAGCGGAAGGATCTGATGAGCGCAATGGGCGAGGATCTTCGGCAACAGGCTGCTGCACTGGATATAGGCTGCGGGAATTTTGTGCGGCAAGCATCGGAACAGTCTTCGGTCGACAGCCCGGGAATGGGTTATACGGGCGTCAGCCCGTATAATGTTGATCCCTCCGGGCAAGCTTCAGGGGTGAGCCAGGGAGTTGGTGGTCCCTCTGTACCGGGGATGGGACATGCTCAAGCGTCGTGGGCTGATTACAGCGGCTCGACCTTCAATTTGTTCCCGGAACCCCAACCCCTCTCTCAGAGTCAAGTCACGCAAGAATGGCCTTACGGTTTCAACGAGGCACTGCCCATTGTCCCGTGGGGGGGATCACTTGGCGGCCCCGAAGGGCAATATCATCCGGGGGAAGAAATGGCCGGCGAGCAATATCAGCCGGCCGGGGCACCCGAAGGCGATTATCAGCCGGCCGGGGCCCCCCAAGGGGATTATCAGCCGGCCGATCCGTTGGTTGGAGGCCAATTTCGTCCGTTGCTCTTGCCCCCCTGCGGAGGGCAAGAGCAATCGGTCGACCCCCGAGGGCAATATCCGAAAGGGCATCCAGCCAGGCCCCTGAAGCCGCATAAACATGACCTAATCCAAGCCCGTTATTTTAGCGGCCCCCCCCCAGACGGAGCGTCGTATGACGTGGATCACCCACAGGGCTTGGATTACAATGCCTCGTGGAGAGAACTGTCCTCGCTGGCGCCGAGAATTTGGTTAGACAACTTTGTCATCTCGCACTACGTGCAAATTCTGAGGCAAAGGAGTCGGGAGCAGCCTAACTACGGTCCGCGCATTTTTATCCTCGATGCTTACTTTCATGGCATCCTAGTATAACGACCGGGACAAGGCGAGGAAGCAGGCAAGAAAGGGGAATGCCCAGCTCCAGTGGAGACCGTCTGCTAACCTACAAGCATATCTTGCTCGGCCGAGTCCAGTGAGCGCAGGTGTGGCGGAAGTGTTTCTAATCCCAGCTATAGTGAATTTCCACTGGTTCTTGGTTTGCTATGAACCAGTAACGAATACCGTATCAGTCCTCGACAGTCTCTACGATCATACCCCTGTGATCGGTGTGATTGAAATGTACCAAGGCTTAGGCGAGTTGGATGCCATGGTAAGATCATGTTTACTTCTTATTGTAACTTGCATATTGTAGAACTGATTAATCTTATTATGTTCGCTATGTTTAATGTTTAATGCTTATTATGTGTCTCGCAGAATCTATTTGCTGGAATGGTCAATAGTAAGCGTTGTCGAGAGAACCGAGAAAGTCGAGTGATCCCGTCGGGCGGGACGCAACTTGTTTTCCGATTGAAGAGGAGTAGGCCCAAGCAACTTAATTCCTTGGACTGCGGCGTCTTCGTCTGCATGTACATGGATTACATCTGTCGGTCGGAGAGCCTCAAGAAGACCGTCTGGACCCAAGAATGCATAGACTGCTTTAGGTATAGGATGGCTTGGCAAATTATCAATGGCCGGCCTAGAGCTATTAGATTTATTGTAAATCCGTGTAACGAGGGGGCCGAGGGACCCAATTGACAATGTTTGCGTATAATAACATTATATTCACTTTTTTAATTGTCCTTAAACTTCTTGAATCTTATCGTTGAATGCGATTGATGATTTCATTTGTGTTGACTGAGATGTGATCGTTGTTGAATGCGATTGATTTGATTCACTGATATCGTTGTGTTGTTGAGCTGAGTGTTTGATTTGTTCTGTGTGATTTGCTTTGACCAGGGGGAAACAAAGTGTAAAAACCAAGTGAGACTGTTTCTGTTGGACTGTCCGCTATAACATAGATAGGGCCCGAAAGTGAACGAAAGTGTTGGGGAGTCCTTTTGCTTGTCTGTCCGCTATATAGTATAGCGGACATAGATAGGGCCGAAAAAAAACTAAGTGTTGGGGAGGCTTCCTTCTGCTTGACTGTCCGCTATATAGTATAGCGGACGTAGATAGGGCCGAAAAAAAAACTAAGTGTTGGGGAGGCTTCCTTCTGCTTTATTGTCCGCTATATAGTATAGCGGACGTAGATAGGGCCGGAAAAAAAAAACTAAGTGTTGGGGAGTCTTCCTTCTGCTTGTCCGCTATATAGTATAGCGGACGTAGATAGGCCCTTTTAAAAAAACTAAGTGTTGGGGAGTCTTCATTCTGCTTGACTGTCCGCTATATAGTATAGTCGACGTAGATAGGCCCTTTTAAAAAAACTAAGTGTTGGGGAGCCTTCCTTCTGCTTGACTGTCCGCTATATAGTATAGCGGACATAGATAGGGCCGGAAAAAAAAACTAAGTGTTGGGGAGTCTTCCTTCTGCTTGCGAAAAAACTATTCGCGTACACTTTAGCGCCAAATTCATATCTTACAAAAAATATTGGAATTTTTTTGGAAACTTTTTTTTTGCTCATTGCACCTTAGGCATGCTATATAGCCCATTTCTATGAATTTCGACAAAAATCGAGACAAATTATTTTTTTGGTTTTCCTATGAAGGACCTATTCGCGCACACTTTAGCGCCAAATTCATAGCTTGCGAAAAATGTTATTTTTTTTTGCTCATTGCACCTTAGGCACGCTAGTTAGCCCATTTCTATGAATTTCGGCGAAAAATGAGACAAATTATTTTTTTGGTTTTCCTATGAAGGGCCTATTCGCGCACACTTTAGCGCCAAATTCATAGCTTGCGAAAAATGTTGTAATTTTTTTTTTGTCACTTTTTTTTTGCTCATTGCACCTTAGGCATGCTAGTTAGCCCATTATAGTATGACGGATGTAGTTAGAAACATAAATTCCCAACATTTTATATGCTTCAAAAGATGGGATTCGCTAATTAGAATGACATGTGGATAAGTGTCGGTTGGAATGAAATCCTAACATGCAGTAGGAAGAGATATATATATATATATATCACTCTTCATTTAACATATACTCATCAGATAAGTACTGATCATTGGTTAAAATATTATTTCTCTCGTTTGATTTGAGCTGCCTCCCACTAGCCTCGGCCATTTCTTCCGCAAGTTGAAGCATGTAAAATCGTTTTCTACGCAGCAACATCCGGTTATTCTCCAACAACCATACAGTCTCACGTCCCCGCATACTAGAACTCCAAGGAACTCCTGCCATGAAAACTTAGGCGGTTCTAATGCGATGAGCATGGCTAACATATATAAATAAGCCCACACACACATACACAATATATTGGTGTGATAGCTACACAATAGTCTGCCATCTCTGGTGACAAGACAAGTCTCTGGACATTGAAGATGACAATAGTTGGAGACAATAGCATGCCCGTGTCATAAAGTTGACAAGTCTTTGGTGACAAGACAAGTCTCTTTGGTGACAAGACAAGTCTCTAGTCTATTGCAGAGGCTTGTCACATCTCATAAAGTTGAACCTGTAGCATCTCATAAAGTGGTCCCGTTTCAAAGTATATATAAGTACATGCATTGCACGAAGGGCAAAGGGCATAGAGTGATATACTCCCAATTTCATAACAACTCTGGAAATGTCATATACTCCACGAGATATTTTTGAAGCAATGGGTCGTTACTGGGCGGGCGAAGATGAATTTCACTATTCTTTGCGTCCAAGTTTGCGTTACTCATCAAGCTATGTTAATACATTACGTGCAGAATGGTCTTATCGGATGAATGAATATGAGGTCTTAGTAGCTGATTCACGGAGCATGAATATACCCATACCTCGACAAAAGGCAATCAACATGCCTCGAATTACACACATGGAGCTTGAAAGGGCACTGCATCGAATACGTGAAGAAAATAATAGAATGAGAGTTCGTCAAAGTAGGCATAACTTACGTCGTATGGCACGTGATGCACATGAAGATGGCAACAACAATGAAGCACAAGTATACTGGAACATGAGCTTCGAAGAAGGATCTGTTTCCGATGCTCCAGTTTCAGATGAAGATGACTGAAGATCGAGTTCTTCTAAGGCTATAAGGCCTCCGCTTAGGCCGGGGTTCGGGAAGGTCGGAACTAAGTGTCTGGTCCGTGCCAACCATTTTCTGGTCCAAGTTGCAGACAATGATCTGCACCACTATGACTTGAGATCCTCAGCTGTGCACCTTTTGTTTGTGTGTGGGTTTCCGTGGTGCGTGGATGTATTACGATAATACTTCCTCGCTAATCATGTATTGTGTTAGAGACTTTCTTTCTGCGGTGTCGTCCGCTTTATAGTATGGCGGATCTGGATAGAAATAGAAAAAACTTTCTGTTGGGCCGTCCGCTCTACTATATAGCGGACGGCCAAGCAGAAAGACAGATGGCCAACCCTTAGTTTTTTCTCTCCTAGGTCCGCTATATAGTATAGCGGACAGCCCCGCAGAATACATGACCAAGCATAAAGGTGCACAACTGAGGATTTTACGTCACAGTGGTGCAGATCATTGTCTGCAACTTGGACCAGAAAATGGTTGGCACGAACCAGACACTTAGTTCCGACCTTCCCGAACCCCGGCCTAAGCGGAGGCCTTATGTCCGCTATATAGTAGAGCTAGACGTTGTAGCGTAATGCAGTTTTAATAAATTGGCGCCCGAAGACTTGTTTTAGCGACATTGTAGCGTAATGATGTTTTAATAAATTGGCACCCCGAAGACTTGTTTTGGCAACATAATCAACAATCTCAATATCGATAAACAATAAATAACGTACGATTCACAATCAACGATCGTCCGCTATCGAGGGAATCTCAAACGACACAATTGAGCACAATTAAGCGAGAAAAAATTTGGAAACATAATGAACAAGAACATAAATTAATTTATTAATAATAAATTAGGGTTCACATTGGGGGAAAGAAATTTTTTCACAAGCGCTCCGATCAAAGATTACAACTTGAAAATCCCACCACCCAAGGTGTTCAAACACTACAAAGTCCCCGAGTTCGAGGCCATGCTGGCGCACGAAGACGTTCCAACCCTCTGCGAATTGCTTTTTTTGGGGTCGGCCGGGCTTCAGCTTGATTTCAACCTGCCATGCCCCCTTGCTGCTATATAATCTTGCACTGTCATGAATTGTTGTAAATTGATTGGTCAAGGCTTCCGGTATGTCCTAACAAACACAATACAAAAAATAGGTTAGTTTTTAACCAAAAGATCAAACTTTTAACACACGAAAATACAGAGAAAGAGGGATGGCCTACAAGTTCATTCTCAAACCCCGGCATCATGACTTTGAAAAAGTGTTTGCCTGCCAGGTGCAAGTTGCCAATAAAATCGTAGGTGGTCTCCGATCCAGAAGCCATCGAGGTCGGCGTTGAGGGGAGGACGGTTTATCGCCGGAGTTGTGGGTCACCGGAGATGTGGGTCGCCGTAGATGGGGTAGCGGCCTGGGTTAGATGTTCGAGACAGAGAGAGTGCCCTAAGCGGACTGATAACAGCTGATTGCCCGATATGATTAATATATATAATAGGGTAGAGTTATCCGCTACATTGTATAGCGGACATAAAAGAATACCACAAGTTTTTCTGCGATGACGTCCGTTACATTGTATACCGGACATAAAAGAATACCAAAAAAATTTCTGCGATGACGTCCGTTACATTGTATAGCGGATATAAAAGAAGACCAAAAGTTTTTCTGTGATTGCGTCCGCTAGATTGTATAGCGGACATAAAAGAAAAGAAAAAAATTCAAGTTGTTCTCAATGCCGTCCGCTACATTGTATAGCGGACGGAGCTTACAAAAAAAATTAAGACTTTAGATTTGATTTGATGGCCTCTCATAGGTCCATTTTTAAAAATTCCAGTATTCGGTCGAAAAATTATCCCTCCGAAAATTATTACAAATGTCAAACTTATACAAAAAATTAAAGGTCCACTGCAGCTTGTTTGTCCTCATCTTCGGCGTCACTTTCTTCCCCATCTTGCAAACCCTCTGAACTTATCCCCAGTGCCTTGTAATGGTTCCGCTTGTCGTGGTCGGTCATTTTGTTGCACAATGCACACCTTCGCAGCTTTTTAGGTTGAGTTGCCGTTTCAATAGAGCTTTTCATCCGCGTAGATCTCTTGCGGCCTTTCGTTTGCGATATAATTGGATCCAACGGCCGGATATCATTGTCGTCTTCCTCCCCCGGCTCGTCATCTTCTGATCCCGTCGTAGGCTCGGTGTCAATCGCATTGGTGACTGAAGCTGCTTCCAACTGGTCGACGATGGGCTCTTGCTGCTGAGCTACCTCGAGGAGATGTTTATAACCGACCATTGAAGCAGCAGCCTTTACGGACAAACGGGTGAAACTCGTCACCAGATGATTATACCGCAACGTCTCCGATTCTTCAAAGTCAGTATACGGGTGCTCCGGAAAGGCAATGGTACCGTGCAACCTGTTAGCACCTTTCGTCCACCGTGGCAAGACGTATTTATCGGGGATTGTCCTGATATTCTTCTGGGTGAAAAAGCGCAGAATGTGTCTACACAGGATGCCATGGAACTCAAACTTCTTGCAAACACATGTCACCGAGTCCGTCAATGTGTCGTGGCTCACCGTATACATTCTGCGCAGCTTCTCAGGAACGAGGTCATTCACGAGCGAATAAACCTTGTACTCACGCGTAGACTTTTCTGCCACCTTGTTTATACAGTACCGTCCCGATTTCTGCAGCTCTACTTGGTATAGCAAGAAGATCTCCTTCGTATAGACTTTGGCACCGTTCAGCTCCAGCGGGGTCTCAAGCAACCTTCTCCTCTGTTTGTACGTGGTTGCAAAGTCTGCAGCCCTTTCTTTCACGAACAACGACGCAACCGCTTTCTGTGCGGATGTGACGAAACTCTTCAAATTGGTAGCTGTACCCACGTAACTATCGAACGTGGCATTCATAGATTCACTCCTGCCCGTCGTTTTCATGCCCGCAGAAAAATGCCTCCTCGTGTAAACGCCAATCCATTGCTCTTTGAGCTCGTACAAGTGCTGGAGCCACCCGTTGTCTTGCAATGAGTAATCCTCAACAAGCTTTTCCCACCTCTCCTCAAATTCCTCAATCGTTAACGACTTGCTAACGCACGTGTCAAAATCCTGTTTAAAGTCTGGAAACTTTGCGTACACGTGATGCAAACGTTCGGGGTATTTGTTGCTTATGTGCCAAGTGCACAAGTTGTGTCGAGTATCTGGGAAGACGGTGGCAATAGCCTTCTTCATTGCCAAATCTTGATCGGTGATGATAACGTTGGGTGCTTTGAAGTTCATGGCTTCCAGCCACACACTAAACAACCATTCAAAAGAACTCTCGCTCTCGTCCCTTAACAAGGCGAACCCGAACAGGATGGAGTGATAATGATGATTGACCCCCGTGAAAGGGGCAAACGGCATCGAGTACTTGTTGGTACGGTATGTGGTGTCGAAAGTCACGACATCCCCAAAATGCTTATAAGCAAGCCTCGAACGACCGTCGACCCAAAAAATTGTGCTAACTCGATGCTCGTCGTCAAGTTTATAATCGAAGGTAAACTGCGGGTCCTCCATCTGCATCCGCTTCAATAGGCTCATTGTGGCTTGAGCATCATTGAGGTCATACGCGGCTCGTCTATGGGTTCGGACCGCGTTACGAACGTCTGTCGTGTTAAAGTTTAAATTTTGAATTCCCCCGGCCTGTTCAGCAAGAACATTAATCATGTCGGTAGGTCCTAGCCGCGCATCGCTCATTGTGTGAATGAGGCTCCTCGCGACCTTACCCATCTTCTTGTGTTGATGCATCTGACTCACCTTAGAAGGGGTTACTAACGGGTGATTGTGTGCCAGTTCCAGGCTGGTAATAAGCCAATGATCTTGCTTGGGTTTATAGCTTACGAACATCTTGACCTGGCAATTCGTTCGCGCAAAGAAGTCCCGTCTTCTGCGCGAATATCCTATTTCGTCATCACTGTCATCGTTGCCTACGCGTGTCTCATTTTGCACTGGGTTTCTGCCCCTATGGCACTCGTATAAGCGAGAGCATATCTTTCTCGTTACGTTGCTCGTTCTTGAAGTCTTTATTCTAATGCCAAATCCAACCCTCAATGAATACGCTCGGAAACATTCTCCAGCTTCCTCCAATGTTTGAAAGGTTCGTCCTAGATACGGATCACTAGCATCTACGGGGGTGTTGGAGCTCGACACGAAATCAGACATTGTGAAACAGCTCCCTATATGTAGAAATATAGACTACGCTTAACAATCAAATGACATTTTCAACTGAAAATATTACCTAAAAATTATCTTGACGAATAGACAAATTTAAGATGACAAATATACCATATACATAATCTCAAAAGTCTCCCATTTTGCTAATTATAGATTTATTGAACATAACAAATTAAAATTACTAAGAGCGTTAGACAAATTCATCATGCCAAAATACAACAAACGTATCTCAAAAAATTCGAAAGGCAATAGGATAGATGTGCCGAAGTTAGCGCCCCTCAAAAAAATCAAAATTAACTACAATAAACTTCTTTAAAGTTAACAAATTAATTTCTAGAACATCATCAAAAATCTATATTTTTTTGCCCAAAAACAAATATATACTTTATCAGTCAATCCACCCAGAAAATATTTGAGATCAGAAACTTACCTTGCTTGACTGAAGAAGATTGAAGCAAGTTTTACTCGAAGCTTGAGGGGAGCCGAAAATGGAAGCAAGTGAATCCGAAGGAGAAGAAAATTTTGCCGAAAGAGCTGAGAATCAGGGAACTTTGGGGTATACGGGAAAAGCCTGTCCGCGATACTGTATAGCGGAAATTATTCCCGACACTCTGACACGTGCAGAAATAAAGTCCCTGAAAGTCAGGTCCTGACAGGACCTGACAGGTGTCAGCCTAGGCGAGGTCCGATACACTGTATAGCGGATACCTTTTTTGCTGTCTCGTGTCAGGAAATCAATTTCGTCCGGGATACAGTATAGCGTACGGTGTGGAGGGGCAAAAAGGTAAGGTGTCAGCCTAGGGGACGTCCGCTACACAGTATCGCGGACGTCTTTTGGCTGTCTCCCATCAGGACTTTAATGTCCTCCGCCATACAGTGTAGCGGACAGGCGCGGAGGGGCAATAAGGTAAAAAAACCCGTCCGCCATACTGTATGGCGGACGACTGACAGCTTTCGAAAAAGGCGCGATCTGGGCCGTCCATCTTTCGGGATGGACGGTCAGATCGCGCTTGCAACTTCTCCTATTTTGCCCACGCTCTCAACGGATCAGCTCCCATATATATATATATATATATATATATATATATATATATATATATATTTGGTAGCTGATCCGTTGATAGCGCTAGCAAGTTGCTAGCGTTGTTTGGCCGTCCGCTACATAATGTAGCGGACGATAATTTACCGTCTGCTACATTATGTAGCGGACGGTGAAAAAATTCGTTGTTGTGGCGCGCGATCTGGCCTTCCATTCTCGCCCGTGGACGGCCAGATCGCGCTAGCAACTTGGGTTAAGTTACTAGCGCTATCATTTTATCAGCTCCCTACATATATATACACTCGGTTATGTATGAATTTGATTGGAGATGAAGAAATTGGGATGAATTCGTGTTAGAATCATGACATAAGACCCTAAAACAACAAAGAAAGAGAAAACGAATTAGGGTTTTGAATTGGGCTTGATTTCAAGGTGCGTGGGTGTGTATTTCAGTGTGTTTTAGTGTGTGTTCTTCAATTTGGTTCATGGGTTTGGATTCAATTGGTTTAATTGTGCGAAATTGATGTATAAAAATGATTTTAGGGCATGAATTAGGTATGTTATAATGTGTTTAAGTGATCTAAGATGAATCTGTGAGAAGTTCATGCATGATTGTTAGAGGAGTGTACCCAGGATGCTGCTGATCAAAGGAGGAAGAAGATGAGTGTGTGTGCGTGAAGGTGAAGTAGTGTGTGTTGATGTGAATAGTGACTGTTTTTGTCACTAAAGGTGAAAATTAAAAGTAAACAGTTTAAAATTTGATTTTTTAAAAATAGTTAGGGTCAGATTTAGCCAAAGCACAAAAAAAAAAAGACCCTAGTTATTTTAGGAGACCGACATCGTGGAAACATTTTAGACTTTTCTGAGGTTAGGAAGGGGGCTAACCGATACAGAAACTTTGAAACTTTGCAATGAAATTTAAAATATCAAACGAGCGCGGTTTGGCCCAAAACGTTTATGAGAACCCTAGGATGTTGAGAAGTTTCATTTCTCAATATTTCGGGTCATTCCGAAGTCGTTAGCTATTTTTGGTTGAACGGGCTTTTAAGGGTTCGGTCCTGACACCGGTTCGGGATTTTTCGGCAAAAATTTTGTAAAATACTTTTTAGCTCAAGAATGAATTCAGGAGGCTTAAAATAGCGTTTTAAAGCACTTTTGAGATTTTTCTAATGCCGGGAATCCTCAGGGGTCATTTTGGTAATTTACTACCTAGAGAGGGGTATTTTGGTAATTTTCCCAGTAAAGTTTTTCAAAAGACTTTTTAGTCCCGAAAGAGTTGTAAAACACCTAAAAGGTTGTTTTGAAGCAGATTTGGGGTGTTTGAGTGGTAGTAAACCGTCAGGGAGTATTTTGGTAATTTGACGTCTAGAGGGGGTATTTTGATAATTTGCCATGTTGACGCCAAATTTTAGGGAACGCATGTAATTCATCGTTCGAAATGGTGGGAAGTGAGGAATGATGTTAATACGTTGAAATAATGAGATAGCGGCTATTGCTAATGCGTTGATAAGCTAGGTTAAGGATCCAATTATTGGATCGGATTAACAAGCTGTCGTAAGACGCTATAAATGATTAAATGGGAAGGGGTAGAATTGGGAGTGCGTATATGTGGAATGATTTCTAACGAGCAGAAGTATTATTTGACTAGGTGATGTAGCTCGTTGCGATCAGAGATTGCAAGTTGCTTCGGTATAAGCCAATCAGGTAAGGACAATGCGGTTCTGATATGCTAATTCATTGTTTCGATTAGCATGCCATGTTGATGACGTATTGTTGAATTCTTGTTGTTATGATTGGTCACCGGTAGTCATTGTGACCGGTATACGCATATTTGAATTGTGTTGTTGAGGACTTAGGGTAGAATAAATTTTCTTAGTCCGCCTTGTTGATAGAATTGAATGAGGATGATGCGTGTTCTAGTATGCTATGATTCGACTCGATTAGCATACCTGACGTTGGAGGTGATATTGTGTAGGGGTTGTTGTGTGGTTGTTGTGTGGTTGTTGTGAGATGTTGGCAATTATTGATAGCCGATATCTCTTCTCTTTGAGAACACCATTGAGGACTTATGGCAAACTTCTCCCGAGTCCACCCTATCGTTGATGATGATGTTGTTGAGGTCGTTGCGTGTTGTTGTGAAATGTTAGCACTTATTGGTAGTCGACATTTCTCTCATGTAAGAACGTTGTTGAGGGCTTGCGGTAATCTTCTTCCAAGTCCGCCCTGTTGATGATGTTACATTGAAATCTTGTTGTTAGGTTTGAACACCGGTTGATCTTCTGATCCGGTATTCCTTGTTGAGCTGTGTTGTTGAGGACATAAGGTGGAATAAACTTTCCCTTCGTCCGCCCCGTTGATAAAGTCATGTTGCTTGGCTGTAACATGGTTAGGGAAAGCATTCTAAATAAGTTCCCTGCTTGTTGACAATGTCTCTTCTATTTACTTGAGACTGAGATGAACATCCCATAAAATGGGACATCAATATAAGGAGGATGGCCTGTGAAATATGATCATTGGGAAAAAGGATGTAGGGCGCGCGAGTCGAGTCTGTCATGTCTGGTTGATTCTAGTCTGTTGTGTCTGAGTTGCATTGCATTTGATTTTCTTTTGATGTTAATGGTTTTAATGACTTGTATTTCGTTGATGTTTATCTTTTCAGTTTCCAGTTTTAGTATTCACTTGCATAGTCAGTCAGTTAGTCTGTCGGTCAGTCAGTCTTGTCCATGAGGAGGTGGCAATAATGCTCTTCTGTTGGGCCTTGAAGCCACTCAGTCTGACGAAAAAAAACATCGTTTGACAATTATGCTAATGTTGAAAATTATTGGAACTCTTGATTCATTTCTATCGTTGAGATGATTATTATTCCTCCGAGTCTTTTGAATCATTTGTACACGATACTCCTCGTGTTGTCTTTACTGGGTGATTTGCGCTCATTCATTATGTTGTATTGTGTAGGCTATAAGGTTGATCAAGGATAACCTTCTAGAAAGGAAAAAGAAACAAGCTAGAAAAGTTGAGAAATGGGATCAACTGTGTGAGGTAAGACCAGCTAGGAATGATGGGATAAAGATTGAGTTCCGAGATAGGTTGTTAAGAGTCCTACGACTACAGTCGTATATTAGGTTGTAAACATTCGTGTTGTTTAACGACCTGAAAGTCTTCCGCTACAGTATGATGTATGTTTGTAAGAAACTTTTGTAAGGGCGCATTTTGGCGCGTCTATTAATGAGGTATGGGTATGAGGATGTAGTTGCTCTGTATTCAGTACAGGGTTTTGAGTGTGATTATGATCGATAACTCAGCCCGGTGATGTCACCAGGGTTGAGGGTGTCACAAGATGTTTATCCCCAAACAAGTAAATGAAATGTTTGTATCAAGCTTAGAAACAAGATTATAGTAAGTTAATGACTGACTTTAGGGAAAAATTGCATTAATAACACCATAGGGGATACACAAAAGCAAGTAGGTTTTCTACTGATAGGTAAATTTAAAGCGTCAGTTTTCGGTCCTTGCCTTTTTTGTAACTATTAGTCTAGAAATGAAAGAGTGTCAAAGTAAAATCGACCAAAACTCACATTTCTACATTTAGTTAACCAACCCTTCTTCTTTTTTTTTTTTTGATAAAAAGTTAACCAACTTGTATGTGTATGTTTTAGTACATTTTCCTCTCATATAGGTGCATACTATGGATATTCTCCTTGGCAACTAGATCGTTGGATGAGTATGTTGTTGAGGCCCTCCACCATCACAAATACCAAAATTACCCAAAGAATTAACATGATTCTTCTTTATTTCCCCAAATAAATCTCATTACAGAGACACGAACCATTGTTGTTAGAGAGACAATATGCAACAATTCACAGCAAGATATCTAAAACTAATTGCAGTCTGTGACTTTTGTCGTATAACAGTAAACTAGAATGAAGAGATTATCAGTCAATCTCTCATCTTTTGTGGAGTGGGTTAATTAGGCTGAAGGAGAGATCGAAAGTTGCACTGTTGCCGCAGACAGGAGAAAGGAGAGAAACCAAAAGGAGAGTAAAAATGGTTACGGGTCACCGATCATCGACGTGTCGTTGCCGGTAGAGGGTGGTTGGACGGTAGAGTCCTCGCCTCGCCGTCGCCACTCGTCAGTTAGTCCGCCGATCACTACTTTTTCTAATAGGTTGATGGTTCCAGATCTAAAGAGTTAAGATGGTCTCCATGGCAGTCGGCACATCCACTCGTTCTAGATCCAAGCTGGCATTCGCTCGCTGTCACCCATCGCTGGTAAGTAGGTGTCTGCGAGATGTGGGAGAGTGGGAGCGGGTGAGAGACTTAGGCGGCATAAGACAAGTCGCATAGAGTGGGAGAGAGAGTCATAGGGAGAGAGTGATGAGGTGAAATGGAAAGAAATTTTTATTTTTTTTCGGAAGTTGAGGGGGTACATCAGTGCCCTCCCCCCCTCCGGGGCGCGCGTTCAAATGTATGTCTGCCACTGTATATAGCGGTACTTACGACATCTTTAAAGACCTAGGTCGAAATTCAATTAACTGGAAGTGTTAGTTTATCATCCATGAGAAATATATGAAAAAGAATTATTTTCACACTTTATATACAGGTCCAACAAATTTTGTTGTTAAAAGGTTAATAGTTTCTCATAGAATATTTTTTTTAGCAACAAAATATGATAGAAATACGAAATAGACTTTGTCAAACACAAACAATCTTATAACTAAGTATGTTGGGCACTATATCAACAAAATTTAAAAAAGGGAACGACGGGCAGTGTCATAAGGTTTTTGACCGGTTGAAAGCTTAGAAAAACTCTTCTAAGTATTGCTTGTCACATCATGGTCTGGGTTGTATGTTCGTTTGGCTCACATCAATATTCATGTGTCCTATGTTTCTATAACCCTATACTATAGTGTTTGCCGCAATTTAAAAATGAGTGTAAAAACTCTTGAAATTGATAATCGCTCTGAAACTGAACTAACTTATTGCATCTTATTTCACATAAATGAGTCCATATTGGGAAAATAAAAAAAGACGCTAAATTTACTTTAACAAAGTGAACCGGTTCATTTTAGAGTTAACATAAATTCTCAAATAAATGCAGTCGAATTTTTTGTCTCTACCAATTGAAAACGGATGAAACTTGATCCGACATAATTCCACAAGAAACCAAAATATACTGCAATCAAATAGGCCTACCTTTCTTTTTTCTTAAACATATAGGAGAGTGAAACCAAAGTTTCATGCTTAGTCATGTGAAAATGCATTCTTTGTTCTCACATAATAATTCGTATAAATATAATTAGAACAAAAAAAAATTCCACTATAAGCAGTAATGGAATATTACTTTACAATATCAAAACCCAGCCAAAAGTTCTAAATTATTGGCTATACTACCAACCGAGGCAACTTGAGAAGGATTTTCATAAGAAAACTGCCACCTCCAATTATGTCATTATGCCTTCTTCAATACTACCTGCTTATGATGAGAAGTGATCACACGTTCTTCGTTTATTTTTTGTCATTACAAACCTGATACAAGAGACTTTAGTATTCAGATCAATTTATTTATCATGTTGGCATGCATATCAATAAATTTGAAGACATTTTCCCTCAAATAATCGTAGAGCTGTATCACTCAAAGGCCTTCTCATATGTGATGCTAAGGAAAGTGGGTTCGTACCTATGTGGAGGTGCCACAAAGGATGCAGTTTGAGTCAGCTGTCAGCTGTACAAAGTGAGAGATAGTGAGAGTGAAGTAAGGGCAGAGAGCAAGGCTCCCCAGACAGGTCGTGAGGGCTGGCAGTGCTGTGAGACAAGTCTGAGACAAACAGGGCCGACAATCAACAATCCAAGCTAGGGTCAAACATCAGGGGTCCAGCCTCAGAGGTCTAGCCTCAAGGATCCAGCGTCAGGAATTCAATGTCAGCGGTCTAACTATATTTCTCTCTTTAGAATTCCAAAGGATTTGGATTCTAGAGTGAGAAAGTGAAATTGTCAAATGATGGAATTCTATTTAAAATGAAATCCGAAGTCCTCTAATTATAGGGAAAAGTGTGCATGTGACATCATGGTATCATCAGCTAACACGTGTCATTCCCTGGGAGTGACACGTCACCACGGAGTCCAAAAATACCGGTTCTCCATTGGATTGTCGGTTCCCAAATTTGCCCTGCCTTGTCCTACACAGCGTCGTTCTACTTGTATAAGAAGATTGACCACACAGCGGCGGCATGATCAGAGTAAGCCCGTTGCCCTAGCCACCAATCCATGCCCTTACTGAATCCCACATGGGGCATCAAGAGACGCAGGGAGAACCTGAAAGCAGCGAGGGAAGGTCCATGTAACCAACTACCAGGAGAACAAGGCACAATGCCCTCTAAAGACCTGCTCACGTCCCGGAGTGACCCGAGGGTCATCGTCATGGTAGCGCCGATGATCATAGGTAACGTGAATGGACGTGGTCGCAGCTCAGACGTGCCTAATGTCATGTAAGTCACCTCAAGTGGTGATAGCTTCTGTGGTAGCGAGCATATCCCGCTGCAAAGGATCCTCGTGTTGGAGAACTGTGAACGAAGTCCAGCCCATCTCGCTGCGAGAGGTCCTCGTGCTGGAGCACTACAAATGGAGCCCCTCCAGAATGAAGACGACGATGGCTTCTGTGGTAGCAAGACTATCCCGCTTGGAGGGGTCCTTGTGCTGGAGCACTACGAATGGAGCCCCCCAGAATGAAGAAGGCGATGGCTTCTTTGGTAGCAAGCCCATCCTACTGCGAGGGGTCCTCGTGCCAGAGCACTACGAACGAAAGCCCCTCAGAATGCTGCATACTCTAGAGAGTGGGTCGAAGCATGTTCCACGTCCATGGCGAGGGCGTATGGTATGGTGAATGAGAGTGGTGCCAAGGGGCATGTAACATGATTGTGGTACACCGGCGCGGTGCCAACAGCAAGAGACAATGAGTGTGGTGCATGGGCGCGGCGACATCTGTCGTGAGACAATACCTGGTGCCAGGGGCACATGTGATAGAAGCGGTGCGACGATGACCATCACGAGACAATACCCGGTGCCAGGGGCACATCTGATGAAACTGGCACATGGGCGCGATGACGACTATCGCGAGACAATACCCGGTGTCGGGGGCACGCGTCATGGAAGTGCCCCATGGGCGTAACAAAGTGTGTATGGTGTCGAGGGCATGGCAGTGTGAGGGAGAGTCGGGGGCACAACTGTATCGGCGTGGCGCAAGGGCGTGAGGGAGTGTGTATGGAGGGCACTTGGGCGAGGGCGACGCCGCGTGCCCGTGAGCGACCATCATTGCAGCGACGGCGTACGAGTGACAATGGGTGTCGTACGGTCGCCAGTGACGAGTGAGCACTGCAGAGATGGTGTGCTCGAATGAATAAAGTCGAAGGGTGGCAGCAGCCCCCATTGTAAGGGTGGCCGACCCCCCCCCCCTTAAGGAGGTGGTCGACCCCCCGTTAAGGGAGGTGGCCGACCCCCCCTGCCAAGTGAGGTGGCCGACCCCCTTGCCAAGGGAGGTGGCCTACCCCTTTGCCAAGGGAGGTGGCCGACCCTCTTAAGGTGGGAGGTGGCCGACCCTCTTAAGGTGGGAGTTGCGCCAAGCCTACTCACATATTTTCCCAAGTGTTGGTAGCACCAAAGTCGCTACGTTTGCGGCAAAAATAAGTTTAGTCACGAATTGTTGCAAAAAAGTCAATGAAAAATACATTTGACTTGAGCGTGAGCATTTTGATCGTTCGATAGCGTTGAAAAATTGACCGTTGAATATGTGATGTGTCACGTAAAACGGGACCCCTGGTGGGCCCTTGGGTGCGACCATAATACATTGAGAAAAAAAGCCCTCTGCGTGTGGTGTGCGTAGTGAGGCAACCTAAGCGGGCGCCGCACGCATAAACGTTGTTGCGTAAAAAAACATTTTTTTTGCTCGAAAAAGGAGTACCGCTAATTTAGTAGATAGCAGAAAAGAATAATAGCGCAAAGCATGAGATGCATTTTGAGTAGCGTAGAGCAAAAAGAGAACTTTAGTGCGAAAAAGGAACTTGCATCGCAAAATGGGAATGCGTGAAATTTTTTATAGTAGCGATAATATGAGTTGTCAAAAATTTTTGTGACATCGTTTCCATCAAAGATAACGCGATAAATAAAGTTAGCGCGAAAGTGGGATTATCTTTTTGAAAAAAGAGTTGTTGGATTTTGGGAAAAAAAATTGGTTTAAATTTCAAATGAGTGGCCAAGTTTTAAAAAATGGCCCACGCATATATAAAGAGAGGGGACTGGAGTCTTTCCCCTCACAACCATTCATTCAAGACTTGAGAAAAGAGAGAGGGGGGGGGGGGGGACGGGGGGGGGAGGGGAGAAAAGGGAAGAAGAGAGAAGAAAGGATGATATGGCAAGAGAAGAAAGAAAGGGGTCGGCTGCCTGCATGGGTCGCCGGGGAGGGGGCGTCGATGGGCGTGGGGAAGGAGAAGGAAGGGGGACGGAGGGAGAAGGAAAAGGGAGGGGAGTTGGTAAGGGTCATTGGTAGGGGAAAGGGGAAGGGGAGAGAATGGGAGGTGGAGGGAGGGAAAAAGAGAATGAAGAGAGAAATGGAGGGGGTCGGATTGCGTAGGTCGGTCGGCGGTGGTGCTTCGGTGGTGATAGTAGGCGGTGAGGACAAAGGGAAGGAGAAAGAAAGTGGAAGGAGAGAGGAAAATGGGGAAGGAAGGGTCGAAGGGGCTGTTGGTGGGCAAGGGGGGTCGGCAGGTATGGAAGGGGTCAGTCGGCCGAGCAGAGGGTCAGGGCCACGCATGTCGAGCCAGCGCCGGTGGTAAAGAAATCGAGGTGGAAGTAGTGGGCCAAGCCACGAGGTACGACGGTTAGCGCGTCTCAACCGACGTGGGGCACGGCGACCGCGCCAACGCTGACTGAGGGGTTGGGAGTGCCGTTGACATTCGATAATGGTGGTGTGAGGACGTTTGATACGGAGTCGGACAAGATGAACATGTTGTTGGGAGTGAAGGGAGTGGTCCCATGCACGCCGGACCGGGAGCTATGGAGGGAGTTGGCTATCCAGGTGGTTGATGGAGCCTTTACTACGCCGTGGAGCAGTCCGTCGATTGGAGATGAGTTACGGGTAACATCATCGTATGCTCGTGCTCCGAGCTGGGAGGAGGCGCATGCTATGTCACCGAGATACATACCATCATCTCCTTCTAGCTTTCCTTCTTATTTTGTTTTAGAGTTCGGGTAATGGGGGGGCATGAGAGAACCGTAAGTATTCTGTGTTTAGGGCTGCAAATCTCAGTATATGTGTATAGGTTTAAGTATATGCATGTAATCTGAATGTGGGCTTAAAAGAGAAAGGGGAAAAAATGTGGGTTTGCAAGGGACAAATCACTGCCAAGATGCAGTTTAAACTCTAGGTATTAATATACATATAGATAATATCTGTGAGGAACGGTGGGTTATAGTTATATATATATAGAAGGAACAAGAGATAAAACGTTGTTTTGCACCCCGTGGAGTGGCTTTTCATAACAGCCACAGCTGTGCCAAAGGAGAGAGGAAATTGGGCTGCTATAGTTACATTTTTCGGTGCTTTGTGAGGGTGTGCAAAGCTGTGTAAGTGGTGAAGCTGCCAAGATAGCAGCTGTGAGTCCATGTGCTCAGGTGTGTGTCATGTGTTTATGTGTGTTTGTAGATGAAACGAAGGGGTGGCTTTGCTATAGTGTACTGCTCATGTTCAATATTTTCTATTTCTGATTTATTATACATTAAGTGTTTTGAATAACTGTTAATTGAAGAATTGAGTTGATACTTGTCCATATGTTTATATTGAAATGTTGTGATTTTCTTTGAAAACCCTTTTTAAAATTTTCATTTGATTTTATATAGAAATTTTGTTTCTCCGTTTTAAAAGTTTTTATTGGTTTACATGTAAAATAGTCCATATCGTTTTCTTATTTTTAAATCATTGATCGACCTTACTGGGCTCTCGAAAACTCACTCCCCTTTGACTTCCTTTCTGCAGGTGATAGCCAGCTTTAGGTTGAGGCTGCTTGCGTGGATTAGAGCCAACCAAGGAAAAAGAGAATTTAAGTTTAGCATTGGTCATTAGAACCCCTGCGTGGGTTAATATTGTTATTTGAGAATTTTTAGACTTAGATTTCATGTCTCATCGATTTTAGTCTACTGAGAATATGATTATTGGTTTAGCTGCTCTGATAATAGTCATTCATTTGTTTTAGTTTGAGGATGTTATTGTCTTAGTGTAGTGATCGAGCGAGTGTCTAACGTTTCGAAAATTTTAGGATGTTACAGTTGGTAACAGAACTTAGGTATTACGATTCTGTAAACTCGAACCTAGGTGAACAAATGATCGAGCATAGGTTATATGATTCTGTAGATTTTAGAAGCAAGTGAGGGAAAGCCTAAGTTTTGACTAGAGGGTTAGGAAAAAACTCAAGTGACTTAGTTGAAGCTTAGTGTAGCGGCAAGATATCAGAGTGCGCAGTGAAAGCGTCGTGGTTATGTCGTATGATTTGAGGCATCGATGTGTGTGTGATTATAGGAATTAGCTAAATATTTCGATGATGAGTAATTATATATGGCTGGTTGTGTTATGAAACCCTAAGTTATAATCGAAATATTATAATTTATAATATAGTGAAATGTTCGAAGCTGCTATTGGTGTTCTCTACTCATATTTTGGAGGTTATGTGTAAGATTAGATTACACTTTCGTCTGGAAGTTACGTAGTTAAAGCGCATTGTTTGGACACTGTCAATGTTGTGAAATTTCGAGGATGAAATTTTTATAAGTGGGGGAGAATGTAACCCCCCAAAACTTGAGGTTAGTTTTACACAAAAAAAAAAATCTTAGTTAATTTTTTTACCGGATCTTTAGCAATGAACTGGTGAGCATTAAATTTTGTTATCTTTAGCGATAATGTTTAGAAATTATGACGAAGTTGTGATTTGACGATAGTAGTTATATGAATACCTACTTAGACCTTAGTGACAATTATTGTGATCAAAATTTTAAAGGCTATCTTTAATGGAAAAAATTGGCTAAACCATAAGTTATAAATTAAAGGGTTAATAGCAAAAATATACCCTCACATATTGCACGTTTGTAAATTATATCTCAGACCTTTCAAAATAGCTTTTTTATCCACCAAACTATGGCTAACATTGCAAACGTTTACCTTCTGTCCAACGTTTTGGAAAAAACTAGGGTTTGCAAAGTTATCCCCCAACATATTGAGGGCATATTGGCAAAATCGTCTGGGCATATTTTAGAGGGAAAGATTGCGGGACTGTATAGTCCTCTTGTGTAAATTGCCAAATATGAAAATTCAGAAAATTCATATTATACCTTAACGTATAATATTTCCAAATCAGAATTTGAAAATTACCAAAGATTGAATTTGAAAATTTGAAAATATTAACATTTTGTTAACATAAAATATGAAAATATTATATCTTAACAATCAACTTTTGTTAATGGAAAATATGAAATTTTGTTAAGGTATAATATTTTCTTAATTTTTAGAAAATATTATACCTTAACATTTTGTTAACGAAAAATATGAAATTCATATTTGAAAATTCAGAAATTTTGAAATTTTCATATTAACATTTTGCTAACGTTAAATATGAAATTTCATATTAACATATTTGAAAATATGAAAGTTGTCGTTAGAATTTTGCCTTTTAAATTCTAATTTTCAAATATGAAAATTTCATATTAGAATATTTAAAAGGCAATATGAAAATTTCATATTCTAATATGAAAGGCAATATGAAAGTTCATATTCTAATATGAAATTCTAATATGAAATTACATATTCTAATTTGAAAATTCAGAAATTTTGAAAATATTACCATTTTGTTAACGGAAAATTTGAAAATATTAACATGCATAATTTCATATTTTGAAAATATTAACATTTTGTTAAGGTATTTTCAAATTCATATTTTCATATAATATTATACCTTAATGTATAATATTTTTAACTTCAAAATTTTAAATATGAATTTGAAAAAATGAAAATATCTGAAAATTCAAATTTTCAAAGATTGCGGGGTTGTATAGTCCTCATATGTAAATTTTCAAATTTTCATATCTGAATTTTCTAAATTTTTTTCAAATTTTAAAATTCAAAATTCATAATAAATCTTTGTGTAAATTACCAAATTTTCAAAACTAGGGTTTGCAAAATTATACCTTAACATTTGTTAACGTTGTATTTTTATACCCCGGCAAAAAGTGACCTGACCAAAATACCCTCGCAGTTAACGGAAAAACTAATAGGGTGTGGGCACCAGAATCGTGTCATAGTTTGGTGAAAAAAAAAACTATTTTGAAAGGTCTGAGATATAATTTGCAAACGTGCCATATATGAGGGTATATTTTCGCTATTAACCCTAAATTAAAGATGAAAAATACAAAATGACATTGACTGAGGTTTTAGTGGCAATTAGCGAAATAATATTTTATGAGCTTTTGGAAATCCCTTGTAGTTAGCGTTGATATTTTTACGTGGCCGCTTCTAGCGACACATAGTGGAACGGGTTAGTGTATCAGCCGTTAATAATTCTTTACATATAGTTATTGTAAGTATTTTATTTTTATATCATTTTCGCAATCATAAGTTTGGGTTAGAAGTTTTTAGCGACAAATGGACGTGTGGGGTTTTCTTTTCTTCTCCGATTAGGGTTTCTTTTAACATATGTATATATATATAGAGCATGGTCTGGGCAGCCACTCTTTAAGCCGCCAGACCCATTTCGAGAGAAAGATAATGGGATTCTGAGAGAGAGACAAGGAAGAGATCAAGGAGTTTTTCCAGCGATCGGGATTTTTGTTTTTCCGGTGAGTCTCCCAACTCTTGTTCTCTATAGTATTTAACGGTTTAAGGGACAGCCATGGGTTAACGTTAGTAGAGGAGAGATCGAGTGAGAGAGTGAACTGGATTGGATATATATGTTTGTGAAATCATGTATGTGTGCGTTTGTATATATGTGTGTATGGTGTAGACGTGTATGTGGGTATTGTGTATAGGGTGGAGGCAATGAGAGTGTGAAATGGTGTATGTCAGGAAGGGTATACGTGTGTGAATGTGTGCTTAGCGTATATTTGCAGGTTGTTCGTGAAGGGATAAGGGAAGACCGGGTTGTTGCCGCGAAGGGGTTGTAACGACAGCCATGTTATCGTGAAGGTAGGCAACCATGACCGTCGTGAAGAAGTATGGACGATGTGTGTTTGTGTGTGCGTAAGGGTGTTGTTGTGGATGGAATCCGGAACACGTTTGTGAATAGACCTGCACAGCAAAAACAACATCGGTGACTTGCCGGAAAGGTTTCCGGCGGGAAATCTCCGATGCTTAAGTTAGAAACAACTCAAGATTGATGAGTATGAACTCTGATTTTAGTTACCTACCTCACTTCATTCCCACATTTTCCTTTTATAGGGTCTCCCATTAGGTTAGTTAATATCCCTCATAATTGGGGAGTTACCAGATTAATGGGAGGTCACCTATGTTAATGAATACTTACTCCTCTTGAATTGGGGGTTACCGCCATAATGGATGGTGCAAATAGTGGGGAAGATGAATGGCCTCAACTTCCCTTTTATTCATTACTGGTTCTGATGTAATCAGACGATGACATGTGTCACCATCTTATGGGTAGTACTTTTTACCCATATCATTTGCCCCTCATTCCTTTTTCTTTTCAAATAAGAATGTGGAATTATAATATAGATATTGGATTGCTCGTCTACTCGGCCTGGCCGAGCAGAGGCGTGAAGAGTAGCTCGGCTACGTCGTAGTTATCGTTTGTGGGGTAAACAAGTAATTTTTTCCCTCGGGTCATTTTATTAGATCTTGCCACGTGTATAGGATGATCTAACCGTCACGAGATCTTATCCGTTGGATGATCTAACCGTCACGAGATCTTATCCGTTGGATGATTTAACCGCCATGAGATCTCATCCATTGGATGAGTCAGTTATCTCTATATAAGGGGGTAAAACTTTTCACCCTCACTATAACTTCTCATTTCTTAAGTAGTGTTGAGAGAGAGGCGATTTGGAAGTTTCACTCAAAGAAGAACTTCAAAGAGTTTGGAGATTTCTTCTTCTTTTCCAAGTAAGCTTCAAACTTTTTCTTTCTAGTTTTTTTGTAAGATCTCTTCCTTTGATCTGAAAATATGTCAAACAAAGATGGAAAATGTGTTTCT
Organism: Escallonia rubra; assembly: GCA_033065855.1. Taxonomy (NCBI): domain Eukaryota; kingdom Viridiplantae; phylum Streptophyta; class Magnoliopsida; order Escalloniales; family Escalloniaceae; genus Escallonia; species Escallonia rubra. Next base: position 37,495 of record JAVXUO010002350.1, on the reverse strand, counting down.
GGGTTTGATGCGCAAGATGCTAGAGTAGAACAAATTTTTGATCCTTTGTCTTTAGAAGTTGGTGTTCCCTTAATTCCTTTCCAAGAGTAAAGGGGAGTCCCCCCGAAGGAGGTTTTGATGGAGAGAGCTCGGTCTCCTTCACCTTTTGACGCGCATACGCTCAGAAGCAAGCTTAGTAGCTATGACTTAAAACTTTTAAGGGAACGGTGCGAGATCCCACCAAGTGTAAAACTTAGATTACCAGACGAGGGTGAGTCAGCAAACATGGTGACTATAGACGAGATAGGAGTCTATCGGGACATGTTCCTTAATGGCTTTAGAGTTCCCCTTCATCCTTTCTTTATTAAGGTTTTGAACGCCTATAATCTTGCACCTGGTCAGTTGTCACCTCATGCCTGGCGCTTTTTAAGTTTCTTTATCTATCAATGCCATAAACTTGGTTTAAGACCCAGAGTTAGGGTGTTCAGATGGTTTTTTACTATATGTACAATTACGAGGCAGGTGGGTTGGTATTTCTTGAGTCGTCGCCCTAAGGCCGAGGCTAACTTATTTCCACACCCACCATCGTCAAATCACAATTGGAAGGAGAAATTTATGTTTGTTAAATTGCCCAAGTCTCAACGGAGTAAAGTCTGCAATGTATGGCTACCCGAGTGTGTGACTAAAGATTGTAATGTGTTAAAAGAAAAAGACTTGCCAACAACTGACCTCGAACACATTGAGAAGCTTAAGGAAGCTGCGCCTTTAGAATCAAGATACCCTTTGAGTAATGCTCAGCTCCGCGAATGCGACATCATCTTCTCCCCCGAGCCCCAAGATGTTATTGAATAAGAGGAGGGCGAAAATGACCCTTGTAAATGTTTTTATCGAAACTTAAATGTTTGTTTTTCTTTTAACGGGAACCTTACTGTCATCGCGTGTGCAGGGACCATGTCATCTCGTGCACAAGGAGATCTTCCGCTGTTTGATGCTCAGGGAGTCCTTATGGACATTATTCCTGAAGAACTTGTATCCGTCCACGGCGCTGAAGAGGAAGAAGTGCAAGATCTGGATTTTGGCGCGCTGGTCTCTGGGGCTCGGCCAAAGATGAGTCAGACGCGTACAGAGGAATACGTCCTTGGCTTGTCTCCGGTTGACAAAGCTCCTAAGAAAAGGAAGGCTGGAAGCAGAGCTACCTCGTCTTCTGTTCGTCCTGATACTCCTCATCATCCTGCTTAGGGGGTATCCATTGAGGAGTCTGTTTTCAAATCTCCTTGTACAGCATGGGACTGGTCTAGCAATGCGATTATTCCTATGGATCATAAAACTCTATCCGGCTACGGCGCCACTGACACAGCCAATGGGATGGTTCATCTGATGTCGCCGGTTGATATTTATCTTTGACGATGATTGAAAGTTAAAAGACTTTTTAATCCCAACATTTGTTTTATAAGCGGTTGCTCAGGTGCAGATTGGCACCGAGAAGCTGATTGCTGCGGATAAGGTGCTGGATGAAGAGAAGAAAAAGACACTGATCGAGAACAACTTTCGTCGCGAAGCCGAGAAGAAAGTCGAGGATCTGAGCATAAAGGTTGGAAGGCTAGAGCTGTCCAATGATGAGCTGGTAACTCGAGTTGGTCATTTGGAGGCTGAGAAATCGTCAGTCGCTCTTCAAGCTGTGAATCTTTTCAAGAAATCCAAGACCTTTCCTGAACTGCGGTATCGTGATTCAAAGAGGGCATTGGTCCATGGCTATAATGAGTGTAAAAATGACATTCTGAAGGATTATCCCGACTTTGATTTGAGCATTTATGAGCATAAGTTTGCTCGCGAAGTTGCGGCTGATGATGCTTTAAGGAAGAGGCTGAGCGGAATAGGGCTGTTAGCTTGTAATCCTTGGCCAGTCTGGGAGCCTCCGGGTCAGCTTCTGGGATGATTTTAAGGCCACAAGTATCTACAATTGAGGGACACCCTGCAATGGAGTTACCAGAGATTGTTGCTGATCGGCAGGAGTAGACTAGGCGTTTGGACAGGTTTAGACTAGGTGCTCGTTTGCTTTGCTAGCTACTTTAGAGCAATTCTTGTTTTGTATGGCCTAGAAGCCTAACTTGTACCAACTTTTGGTCTTATAATGCAATCAAGGCTTTCTTTTGCATTTTTGAGTCTTTGCGGGTTGTGAATCAGTTTCCATTCATAATAAAGATGAAGTACATTTGATAAAACGGGAACTGAACATGGGCTGTCAAAGCCTGGGAATAAGTTCACAACATATTTAGGAAAAACATAAACAAGTATGAGCAAGCTAGGATGGATGGACCATTAATACTAGCATGAGCAAGCAAGGGTGGATGGCGTGGATGGAGCGTGTGGCCTCCCCCCCAGGCTTGCTTATGCGTAGTATCGTCGTAAGTTGGTGGCATTCCAGGTCCGAGGGACTGATTTCCCGTCCATGCATTCCAAGTGGTATGCTCCGGGGCCGCCCCTTTTGACTATTCTATATGGACCTTCCCAATTTGGGGATAGCTTTCCAATGGCTTCACGTGGGGCTGAAGCCTCTATGCGGCGTAAGACTAGGTCTCCAATTTGGAATGTGCGAGGTCGAACTCTTTGGTCGTAGAACTTGGAAACCCGATGTTGGTATGCCGCTAGTCGCATAGCCGCTTGCTCTCTACTCTCTTCAAGGAGATCAAGGTTTGCGCGAAGAGCTTCTTCGTTCTGAATCGAATCATAGGCTGTGAGCCGAAGAGAAGGTAATCCTACTTCCACCGGGATGAGTGCTTCCGTCCCAAATGATAGACTGAATGGAGTTTCACCTGTAGGAGTTCTTGTCGTTGTATTGTATGCCCAAAGGATTTTGGGCAATTCCTCGACCCATAAGCCTTTTGCTCCGTCAAGCTTCTTCTTTATCCCTTGGAGAAGCGTGCGATTTGTAACTTCGGTTTGTCCGTTGGTTTGTGGGTGTGCTACAGATGTGAAGCGTTGCTCAATCGCCAAATTAGCACAAAAGGTGCGAAAGGTTAGGTTGTCGAACTACTTTCCATTATCTGTGATGAGTATCCGTGGAATTCCAAAGCGACAAACGATGGCACGCCAGAAGAAGTCTTCACATTTTTTTTTTCTGTAATTGTGGCCAAGGCTTCGGCTTCCGCCCATTTGGTGAAATAATCAATTGCCACAATTACAAATCGACGTTGAGCTGTGGCCGGGGGGAAAGGACCCATGATGTCCATTCCCCACATAGCGAAAAGGATGGGACTACTCAGAGATGTTAAAGGGCTTGGTGCTTGTCTGGGGACTGACGAGAAGCGCTGGCAAGCATCGCATTTCTTAGTGTAATCCAAAGCGTCACGATGCATTGTTGGCCAATAATATCCGTGTCGAAGAACCTTATGTGCTAATGCTCGTCCTCCCAAGTGTTGTCCACAAATGCCTTCATGGACTTCTCGTAGAGCATAGTTGGCCTCTGATGGGGTGAGGCAACGGAGGTAGGGAAGTGTGAAGGAACGCTTATATAACACATCAAGCATACCGAGCCGAGCATAGGACGATACTCCTGGCTTGCTTTCGGTCGGTAGGCAATGTACCGCCGTGAAGGTAGGCCTTGATGGGATCAATCCACGATGGTTCGTGCTCGGTCTGCAAGACTTCCTTTGTCACAATGCTTGGTTCATACAAAAGTTCAAGGTGGATGGTGCGGCCAAAACCGGATGGGTCAAGAGAGGCCAATCTCGAGAGTGCATCCGCAGATGTATTGTCTTCTCTGCGGATTTGTGTGATCTTGAAGAGAGTAAATGCATTGGCTACTTCTCGCGCCTTATGCAGGTAGCTCGCCATTTTTGGATCTTTTGCTTCGTATTCTCCAGACATCTGTTTCACAACAAGTGCTGAGTCGCTGAAAGCATGGAGGGATGCTGTGCGCATGGCTCGAGCAAGATGTAGACCTGCAATCAGTGCTTCGTATTCGGCTTCATTGTTTGAAACTTGGAAGTCAAAGCGAAGAGCGTATTCTATAATCAGGCCATCTGGTCGATTGAGGATTAACCCTGCACCGCTTCTATTCGTGTTCGACGACCCATCCACAAAGAGTGTCCAAGTGAATAATTCAGTTTGGGCGGGGAGGAGTAGTTCCTCATCTTCAATGGGGAAGGTGCAATCAACAATGAAATCTGCCAAGGCTTGCCTTTTGACTGAAGGTCGTGGTTTATAACGGATATCAAATTTGCCTAGTTCTATCGACCAAGGAACGAGGCGGCCCGAAAGGTCAGGTTTATGCAATATTCGTCTAAGGGGCTTGTCAGTGAGCACAATTATCGTGTGAGACTGGAAATATGGTCGGAGCTTCCTTGCGGCGATTAGCAAAGCGAATGCCAATTTCTCCGTATTCGGATATCTCTGTTCGGCTCCCTGAAGAACTTTGCTCACATAATAGATGGGGAGCTGTCGTTCATCCTGCTCTCGAATTAGAACTGCGCTGACGGCAGATGCTGAAACTGCCAAGTAAAGAAAAAGATCTTCTCCTGGGATGGGTTTGGAGAGAAGAGGTGGCGACGTAAGATATTCTTTTAGCTCGTTAAAGGAAGTCTGACACTCATCCGTCCATTCAAAATTTTTGATGTTCTTCAATGCTTTGAAGAATGGTAAACAACGCTCAGCCGATTTAGAGAGGAATCTGCCGAGGGCAGCAATTCGCCCTGTCAGTATTTGTACTTCCTTGACGCGTCTAGGAGCAACCATTTCTTGAATGGCTTTGATCTTTTCAGGGTTAGCTTCGATCCCCCTCTCCGAGATCATAAACCCAAGGAATTTACCAGACGATACTCCGAAAGCGCACTTGGCAGGGTTGAGGCGCATGCGAAATTCACGGAGGAGGCTGAAACATTGCTGGAGATCAGTGATGTGATCCTCTGCTTGGAGGCTTTTGACGAGCATATCGTCGACATAGACCTCCATGCTCTTCCCTATGAGGGGCTTGAATACCTTGTCGACTAACCTTTGGTAGGTAGCGCCAGCATTCTTTAGCCCAAAGGGCATGACCTTGTAGCAAAATAAGCCCTGGTCCGTGATAAAAGTTGTCTTAGCTACGTCATCTTCATGCATGCGGATCTGGTTATAACTGGAGAACGCATCCATGAAGCTAAGTAGCTGATGACCGGACGTAGCGTCAATCAACGTATCGATGCGTGGCAGCGGGTAGCTATCTTTGGGGCATGCTTTATTCAGATCCGTGTAATCAATGCAAATTCTCCACTTATTTGTCCCAGCTTTCGACACCATAACGACATTGGCTACCCAATCGGGGTAGTCAATTTCCTCGATGAAATCAGCGTCCTGGAGTTTATCGACTTCCTTTTTGATGATCATTTGTCGCTCTGGTGCGAAAGAGCGTTTCTTCTGCTTGATGGGTTTGAACATGGGATTAACAGATAGCTGGTGCATGATTACAGACGAATCGATGCCGGGCATGTCTGCCGCACTCCACGGGAAGATATCTACGTTGGAGCGAAGGAAGGAGACTAACTAGTCTCTAACGGTCGGCTCTAGCATCGATCCAATTCTTACTTGTCGCTCCTCATCCCCTTCTACGATCGGTATCGAAACAAGAGCTTCTACAGGCTCCGCACGTCTTAACGTTTTCTCGTCCCGCTGGTCATCAATGGAGAGTGTTTCCTCGGTTTTGCAAGACGCTACGTAACACCTTCGGGCCAGGATCTGATCTCCTTTTACAAAGCCAACCCCTGCTGACGTAGGGAATTTCATAATGAGATGATAGGTTGAAGCTACAGCCTGTAGCTTGTTGAGGCCCGTTCGTCCCAAAATTCTGTTATATGACGATTTGACTTTGACAATAAAGAAATCGAGAGTGTGTACCGCCTGACGAGGTGTTTCCCCTGCGACGACTGTGAGGGGGATGATTCCTTGCACCGGTGCGGAGGCCCCTGTGAAGCCATACAAAGGAGAAGCTATTGGTTTTACTCTATCACCAGACATCTCCATCTGATTGAAAGCGTCTTCAAAGATGATGTCGGCCGAGCTTCCCGTGTCGACCAAGATGCGTTTGACTTGGAAAGCGTCTATCCGCAAAGTGATGACAAGGGCATCATCATGTGGAAGACTCACTCCCTCAAGGTCTGCATCGTCGAATTCTAGAGCTAGAGAGGTGGGCGCTTTCGCTCGCTTGGCTGGTCCAGAGATGGTGTTTATTACTGGGGGGTCCTTCATAGGTGCCTCTTCTGTTCTCCGCTGATTTCCTCTCTTTCCATTCTGCTGTCTATCATTGGTCTTGATGAATTACTTGAGGTGCCCTTTAGCTATGAGATTCTCAATTTCGCGTTGGAGCACTTTGCATTCATCTGTTGTATGGCCGTGATCCTTATGAAAATGACAGTATAATTGAGAATCTCTCTTCTCGGCTGGACCTCGCATAAGTTTTGGCCACCTGAGGATGCTTTGCCCCTTGATTTGATTTAGGATGTGCCCACGAGGTGTATTGAGAGGGGTAAAGGACTTAGGGAGCGTCGCACGCAAACGCTTGGGGTCATCTGGAATTTTCCCCTCCGAACGATCTTGCCTCTTTTGCCCTGTATGCGCTTTTTCGTACTGTGAGGTCGTCGAATCTTTTTCGGCGCGTAAGTACTTTTCCACTCTGTCCAAGAGGTCCGTCATGTTCTCTGGGGGGCGCTTGTTTTAAGAGAACCGCAAAGGCGTGCCTGGCCTCACTCCTCTGGCCATGGCTGCAAATGTTACTCCTGGATCTAAATGGTCGATGAGGAGTTTTTTAGAGTTGAAGCGAGCATAGTAGGATTTTAAGGATTCCTTGGGTCCTTGAATGATACGGAAAAGAGCCGAAGAGTTTTTCCTTTGTATCCGACTTGTTAAGAAATTGCTGCAGAAGGATTCTGCCAACTGGGCCCAACAGGAGATAGAGCGGGGTCCGAGATGTTGAAACCATACATGCGCAGCTCCTTTCAGGGTTACTGGGAACGCTCGGCACATGATTTGATCAGGGACTAAATGGAGGTTCATACCAGAAGTGAAACGAGCCAAGTGCTCTATTGGGTCACCAGTGCCATCGTATGACTCGCAGGGAGGCATCTTGAAGCTCTGCGGCGTAGGAAAGTGGTCAACCTCTTCTGTGAATGGTCGTCCAATGATGACTGGGGCACGGGTGTACCGCTCGGCACGATGTTCACCAGGGTTATAATAAGAGTCCCTCTTGGTAGAATGAACTTCATAAGAACTTTCTTCTTGTCTTCTGGATCTCGAGTTGCGCCGTTCATCGTCGGATTGCCCATCTTCTACCTGTATTTGCTTCGGAGTCTTTGAGGTCCCACGCTCCTCATGGAAATTCAATCGGTCTTAACTGGCTGCCTCCGCGTACCAGTTATATGTTGCTCGTTTGGAGGTGGGAGAGGTTCGGATTGCGGAGGTTGATTGTCTACAGCCGCTTGTAACCTTTCGATAGACTGTTGCAAAGTTTGAAGAATGGCCATAAAGTCGGCTTGGCTGCTCACGATCAGTAACGTTGTGGTAGGTGCAGATACGTTAGCAGTTTGGAGAGGAGGAAGGACAACGCTTACGAAGGGAGGAGCGGTTGTCACAGCGCGTGGAACTATCATTTTGGGTATTGATGCTGTCGTGACGGCATCTGTTATTATTGCAGGAATTACAGGTGCTACGGCTGTGGTGGTGCGTGCTACGGTAGTAGCTGTTGCGACCTTTTTGCCATGACTGGAGGATGGAGATGCAACTCTCCCACGAAGAGGATCACGGATTGGTGGTAAGGGTAAAATTGCTGGAGTTGTCCCTCCGCGATGAGTCGGTGAAGCTGCCCCCCCGAGATGAGCTGGTGATGTGGGAGTTTGAGACATGGTCTATTCACTAATTTCGGGTCCCACGGATGGCGCCAAAATGTTGTGGATGGAATCCGGAACACGTTTGTGAATAGACCTGCACAGCAAAAACAACACCGGTGACTTGCCAGAAAGGTTTTCGGCGGGAAATCTCCGATACTTAAGTTAGAAACAACTCAAGATTGATGAGTATGAACTCTGATTTTAGTTACCTACCTCACTTCATTCCCGCATTTTCCTTTTATAGGGTCTCCCATTAGGTTAGTTAATATCCCTCATAATTGGGGAGTTACCAGATTAATGGGAGGTCACCTATGTTAATGAATACTTACTCCTCTTGAATTGGGGGTTACCGCCATAATGGATGGTGCAAATAGTGGGGAAGATGAATGGCCTCAACTTCCCTTTTATTCATTACTGGTTCTGATGTAATCAGATGATGACATGTGTCACCATCTTATGGGTAGTACTTTTTACCCATATCAGGTGTAAACAAATAAGAAAAGAGGGGCTGCGCCTGTGGCTTGTGCAGGTGGGTGTGCTAGGCAAGAAAGCAGTTACTGCCTCACGGCAGTAGTTGTGATGGAGAAACCTTGTGCGTATTTGAGGCTGTCATGGTGGGTGCGGGTGTGTGCGTGCGTGAGTTTGCAAGAGTCGTGTACACAGCTTTATGTATATTGTACGTGTGAGTGAGTGGGTATAATGAGAGAAAATGAGGTTGTGCCTGTGTGAATGAGTGAGTATGTGAGTTGCAAGGAAAAGAGAGAGAGATGACAGTGGGTTTAGGGGTTGAAAATGGGTTTAGGCTGCTGTACAAGTGTGACTGTGTGCATGTCGTGGTGTGTGGGCTGCTGGGCAGCCGTGAGTATGTTCATATTGTGAGTTGTGGTGAGTGTATGCATGGTGTGTGCCTGTTGTGTGTTTCCATGTGTGAATGTTGTTTTTCATGAGGGTGAGATTGTGTAAATGAAGCTGCCTATAGCTATGCAGCTTTGTATAAGTGATGTGTGTAAAAAGGTGCAAACCAGTGCGTGTGTTGTATAGTGTGTGTAATGTGTGCAGCAATGTGTGTGTGTAGTGCTCAACTGTGGGTGTGTTGTGGGTGAGTTGTGTGCACGAAAAGGGAGAAGGGGAAGGGGAAGCTGCAACAAGTAATTGTTGTGTTGTTTTGGGAGTGTTGTGTGTGCATTTGTCTGACTATGTGGGTAATGGATAGCAAAGGGAAGCCACGGGTGCAAGGAGGGCTTGAACTCTATGTGTGTGTAAGTGTGTTATGATGAAGCATGAAGAAATGAGTCATTGTGGAGCCATGGAATTTGTAACAGCTATAGAAGAAAAGAAGAAGAAAAACGGATAGCGTTGAGTTCGTTACGTACATTGGATAGCGTATAGTGAATATTAGCACGTGAAAATTTAAGTATAGTACCTGAGTCCATATTAGAATTCCTGGTAAAATTTTATACTTTTCTGAGATCGTATGAATTTTTAGTATTTTCTGTAATTTCAGATTCGTAAAATTCTTTTGGAGCCTTTAAACCCTGAAAATGCTATGGGGAAAATTTCAGTAATGTCCTTATGGTATAAATAAGACTGAGTTTGAATTTTGTGATTTTTGGAGTTGATTTACTATGGTTTCCGTATCGAATTGGTTTTAGCAAAATGAATAATTTTAAAATAGTTTTTAGTGACTTTTAATTTTTGATTTAAATTTCTATAATTTTTATACATATTTTAAAGCTGTTACCAAAATTATGGGACTTTATCTTCAACTAGAAGAAATTTTGGCAATTTATGAGTTTTTATTGCATTTAAAGGAATTATTGTAATTCGAAAATATTGAAAAATTCAGAAAATTTATATTTTGACTTTTTATAATTTTTTAAGCTATAAAATTTTTTTATTGTAATTTATAATAAATTTGGAATAATGTTACGCATTAAAGAGCGTACCGGGATTCTTGGTTAGGTTGGCCGCGTGCGAGGCACGCTTTGAGTTGAGCGATTTCGGGGTTAGAAGTGAGCACGTGGAAGGTAGTTAATAGCATTTCAGCATAGATTGTGTTATAACAAATGGATTGTCAATCTAGGTTTATTCAGAAAATATTGAGCGAGGTTGGTAACATCGCTTAGCTTGGACCGAGGTAATGAATTCTATCTGAACCCTATTTCATTAATCTGATTTCAAATGCTTATAACAACAGTTTTACAAACTAGATCGAATGTTGATTTTTATGATTGACATAAAGATGTTTTTTTTTAAAATTGCCCATGATACCCTAAATTGAGCCTTATATTGATCGTTTGGAATTCATTGTTCATTTGATATGTTTATTGATTGCTCATCGTAAAGCATTTTCAATTGTATTTACTGCTTCTATAGTTAGTAATTTGGGAGTTATAAGGATGGTCTGTTGGTTCGTTAAACTAGTACCTAAATGGACTAGTCAGTGTACATATGCATATGTAAAGCGTATCGAGCACTGCCGGAGTGACTTTGTTATAGTGTACTGCTCATGTTCAATATTTCCTATTTCTGATTTATTATACATTAAGTGTTTTGAATAACTGTTAATCGAGAGATTGAGTTGATACTCGTCCCTATGTTTATATTGAAAAGTTGTGGTTTTATTTGAAAACCCTTTTTAAAATTTTCATTTGATTTTATATAGAAAAATCAAATGAATCGCTTTGTTTCTCCATTTTAAAAGTTTTTAATGGTTTAAATGTAAAATCGTCCGTATCGTTTTCTTATTTTTAAATCATTGATCGACCTTACTGGGGTCTCGAAAGCTCACTCCCTTTTGACTTCCTTTCTGCAGGTGATAGTGAGCTTTAGGTTGAGGTTGCCTGCGTGGATTAGAGCCAACCAAGGAAAAAGAGAATTTAATTTTAGCATTGGTCATTAAAACCCCTTCGTATAGACTTTTGCACCGTTCAGCTCCAGCAGAGTATCAAGCAACCTTCTCCTTTGTTAATACATGCTTGCAAAGTCTGCAACCCTTTCTTTCACGAATAACAAGGCAACCGCTTTTTGGGCGGATGTGACGAAACTCTTCAAATTGGTAGTTGTATACACGTAACTATCGAACGTGGCATTCATAGATTCACTCATGCCCGTCGTTTTCATGACCGCAGAAAAATATCTTCTCGTATAAACGTCAATCCATTGCTCTTTGAGCTCATACAAGTGTTGGAGCCACTCGTTGTCTTGCAATGAGTAATCCTCAATAAGCTTTTCCCACCTCTCCTCAAATTCCTCAATCGTAATTTACTTATTAACGCACTTCTCAAAATCATGTTTAAAGTCTGGATACTTTGCATACACGTGATGCAAACATTCAGGGTATTTGTTGCTTATGTGTCAAGTGCACAAGTTGGGTTGAGTATCTAGGAAAACGGTAGCAATAACCTTCTTAATTGCCAAATCTTGATTGGTGATGATAACTTTGGGTGCTTTGTTGTTCATGTCTTCTAGCCACTCCTAAACAACCATACAAAAGAACTATCGCTCTCGTCCCTTAACAAGGGGAACCCGAACATGATGGAGTGATAATGATGATTGACGCCCGTGAAAGGAGTGAACGACATCGAGTACTTGTTGGTACGGTATATGGTGTCGAAAGTCACGACATCCCCAAAATGCTTATAAGCAAGCCTCGAACGATCGTCAACCCGAAAAATTGTGCTAACTCGATGCTCGTCGTCAAGTTTATAATCAAAGTTAAACTGGGGGTCCTCCATCTGCATCCGCTTCAATAAGCTCATTGTGGATTGAGCATCATTGAGGTCATATGCGGCTCGTCTTTAGGTTCAGACCGCGTTACAAACGTCTGTCGTGTTAAAGTTTAGATTCTGAATTCCCCAAGCCTGTCTAGCAAGAACATTAATCATGTTGGTAGGTCCTAGCGGTGCATTGCTCATTGTGTGAATCAGGTTCCTTGTGACCTTACCCATCTTTTTGTGTTGATGCATCTGACTCACCTTAGAAAGGGTTACTAACATGTGATTGTGTGCCAATCCAAGCTAGTAATAAGCAAATGATCTTGCTTGGGTTTATGGCTTACGAACATCTTGACCTGGCAATTCGTGCGCGCAAAGTAGTCCCATCTTCTCTGCTCATATCCTATTTCGTTATCACTGTCATCATTACCTACGTGTGTCTCATTTTGCAGTGGGTGTCTGCCCCTATGACACTCGTATAAGCGAGAGCATATTTTTTTTGTTATGTTGCTTGTTCTTGTAGTCTTTATTCTAATGCCAAAACCAACCCTCAATGAATACGCTCGAAAACATTATTTTGCTTCTTCCAATGTTTGAAATGTTCGTCCTAAATACGGATCAATAGCGTCTTCGGGGGTGTTGGAGCTCGACACGAAATCGGACATTGTGAAACAAGACCTATGTAGAGATAGATTACACTTAACTATCAAAAGGCGTTTCTTGAACATATCAAATCAAAATTACCTTGATGAATAGACCAATTTAGCATGACAAATATACCAAACATAATCTCAAAAGTTCGAATCTAACTATAATAAACTTTTTGAAGTTAACGAATCTCAAAAAATTTGAATTTAATTTTTTTTTAAGTTAGCAAATTAATTTCTTGAACATCACAAATTAAAATTACTTTGATGAATAAACTGATAAATCCCAACAAACATAAACCCAAAAAAAACTATATAACCATCCAAATAATAATAATAATAATAATAATAAAATTAACTTTATAGTTCAATCCATAAAGAAAACTTCACCATTCACAAACTTACATTGCTTGAGTGAAACTTGAAGTAAGTGTTATTCGAAACTTGAAGGGAGCAGAAAATGGAAGCAAGTGAAGACTAAGGAGATGAAAATGCAAAAAAAGCTGAGATTAGGGAACTTTGGGGTATAGCTGTCAAGTCGTCCGTGATACTGTACGGCAGACAGTCTGGGGGACAGGATGTGACAAGTGTCCAGAATTAATTGACTACCGTCAGGAAAAAAGTTGTCCGCTACACTGTCTCATGGACGACTTTTTGATTGACGGTTGTCAGGGTCAAAAAGTCATCCGCTACACAGTGTAGCGGACAAGATGGGAGGGCAATTTGCTAAAAAAAGCCATCCGCTACACTGTCTCGCGGACGGCTGACAGCTTTTGAAAAAAAGAAAAAGATATGCGATGTCCATCCTTTCAGGATGGACGACCAGATTGCGTTGAGAACTTCTCCTATTTTGCTAGCGCTATCAACGGATCATATATATATATATATATATATATATATACACTTGCCTATCATTTTACACATACAAGGCATAACATAGAAGGAATCCTATACACATGGTCTTGTACTTAGAACCAAATTGAAGGTTGATCTCGTTTCAAGAGAGCTTATGAAACCATCTTCTCCTACACCATCTGAGCTCAAGAACTTGTTGCATACAATTTCCAAATTTCAACAACCATGACAGTAACAACATGTGAAATTGGTGCAAAGAAAAACAAAGAGGAGGACTCACGTTGCTAAATTGGGTGGATCCACAGATGTTGTTTGACTGGACCTCTCAAATTTTTGCCCTAATCCCAATAGTAAATTATCCAATGAGCTTGAACTTTTGCCTAATCCTAAAATGTTAACAGAGGACGCAGAAGAAAAAAGTAAGAAGGAAGAAAAAAGAAAGAAATGATAAAGAAGCAAACTCACTGGTGCACTACTGGTGTAGCCAGCCGTGAGCAAGGGCTGAGGAAGGAGGAAGGAGGAAGGAGGAAGGAAGAAGGAAGAAGGAAGAAGGAGGGAAATAGGAAATTGGGTTCAGAATGCAGAGTTCCAAATGCGCGCCTTGTTTTCTTATTGTTTCTTTTATTATGTTAAGTTTTTTTAGATTTTGAGAAATGAGGCAGAAAATGAAAAACAAAAAAGGAAAACGTGTTTCGAAAGGGCGTTTTCTACTCTAAAGTCGTGGTTTCAAACAACGATTTCTAAAAGTGTGATATACGGGTATATAAGTTTCAAAATAGAGTATTATGGTAATTAAGTTTTAAAATAATATTATTTAGAGGAAAACTTAATCGCGAATCTGGTGCAGCCCCAGCGACGTGTAGCCAGTCATGGTGGTCATGAGATGCTGCTTTGGCGCGATGTTACGGATTAGGACGGCACGACGATGGAGGTTAGACCTGCGGTTTTAGGATGTGGTTGTCGATCGTGGTAGCATGGATCTAGACATATGTGCGGCAATCAGACGACGATAGTGTGCATCTGTGGGGATTGCTTCTACCGGTGTTGATTGCGCCGGTCGGTTGGTGGCCGATGAAGAAGCCCCACTGGCTTGCAGACGCAAGGTGGTGGGAAGTGGTGGTGAGGAGGCAACTCGCGACGATGTGTAGCCAGACAATATAAAGTTGGGGGAGTTGGCCAGAGTGGTGCCGATCGTGGTGGTTACTGCGACGCTGATCATGGTAGCTGTTGCGCAGGCGATTATATACCAACGACGATTGTGGTTCCTTTTTTGTTGTTGTTGTTATTGTAACTCCTTGGTGGTTGGAGAAAAAGACCGGTGGTTATGGTCAATGAATGCGCCGATTGTGGCAGGGCTGACCAGAGGAGGAGGTGCAGATTGCGGCAATCCCTTGTTTGCGGTGAATCTAGTAGCGAAGAAGGGGATGTGGGACTGGTTTGATGGGTGTGGGGGAAGGAAGAGGGGAGGGGCATGGGCAAAATTGTCATTTAAATTTAACGGTTTTCATCTAAAGGGCCCAATTTCTATAAGTGTGGGGGGGGGGGGTTAGTAGTTAATTTTGAAGTGAAGAGGGAGGGGGGAATTGCACACCGTGTATAGTACAGTAAGTCATTAACTAATAAGAAAATAATGATATTTTGGTCATTTCACACTATTCATAACGGATCCGTCTAAGGTGCTCATTTTCTGTAATTATGAGGAGATTTAGTGCTTAAATTTGAAGTGGAGGGGACAAATCACACTACGTGTAAAGTACATTCACTATTTAACTTAAAAAAAAAGTCCTTCCAAGTCCATTTTTTATTTTTACCGAAATATAGCAAAAATCCAATCCAAAAGTAATAATTATCCGTACCCCGATTTTCTCGGGCTCCGATTCCTTGCCCTCGATCCACCTGATCACTGCCACCTTGCCTCTTTAATCTCACAGACAGAATTTGCTTCCAAGTTTTGCTTTGCCAAGAATTGAAGCTTAAGATTGTTAATTGGCTAGGGCTCTATGCGCGCGCGCACACGTATTGAGATTTGCATACAATCAGAACGATTATAATTAGTCGACATGGTGAGTGGAACTATATTCCATTGCAGAAAGAATTCATGGCCTACGGAGGAGCACATAGGGCGTTTGACGTTGCAATTGGTGAGCCTTTTTGGTTTGTGCAATTGCAGACTCTCTTTTAGTTTTTCTGCTTACAGGATTCTGTTATGCTAAAATGTTGTTTTTATTGCGATTTGTAGTTTGATTTCGATAGCGCTGCGCCTCCCGGGCAGGCTTGGAGGAAGGGATTGAACGGCCATGCCAGTATTCTTAAGGAATTCAGTATTACGTTTACAGAGGCCACTAAAATGGTATTGATCACTTTCTCTTAGTCAATCTCAGTTTCTTTTTGGCTAAAATAAAGAAATATGGACGGTTCAGTATACATTGGATGTTCCTTGTAATTTGGTCTCACTTTTTAGGAGACCGTTTTGGCGTTTGAACTTGTGGACCTTCCGGTCGGAATGGAGTGGGCTTACTGTTCCTGCAAAAACGCTGTTTATCCTCAGTTGTGAGTTGCTATTCGTTATATTAGATGCTGACCTTTGGGTCACAATGGGGCAATCTTACAGCTTTGGCGTGTCCTTATCTAATTTGCCATTTGGGTTCAAAAGGGATGAACTTTGCTGCTTAACTGTTCTATATTAATGCACCGTAGAGTCTATTGATCCCTAGTTTTATGTTGCTATTGTGGTGTTTCAAAAGCGGACCTTTTGGTCAAAATGTAGCAACATCTTAATGTACTTTAGAGCATAGTTTCCACTTGGTTTGCGTTTGCGATTTACTTGTCAAAAAGAAGAAAAATAATAAAAATAGTTTTGATTGGTTGTCAGTTGCTAATTTGCTATTTGGTGTTCTTAATGCTGACTCTAGGTTCAACTTGGTATATGTTTGTGGTCATATGTAAGGGAAGAGGCATCTCATGGAAGGGTAATTCTCTCGAGCTTATTTCACATTTTCGTCGTCATAATTTCCCTTGCAACCAGAATGGCCTTTTCAGCTTTCCCACATTTCTAAATATTAAGTCTTATCTTCCACTCCAAAAGTGGAACTTTACTGCACTTTGGATGGGCTTGTTTTTTGTTGCATTTGAATTCATTTTGCCTTGGCATGTGCAGAAAGCCCCAATCGATCCTTTCAGGCACGAGACTTGCAGGTCATCAGCTTCTCATGGGGTTTTGCTTGGAGGGATGGGGTAGGTTGCAAGTTAGCTAGAAGGTGACTGTTGTTTCCTATACCAAAATTTTATGCATCTGATGGTGGTACAATATTTTAAATGCTGCAAAAGTGGAAGCATATCTAGAGGTTTTAGAGGCGAATTCAAGCACTTTCAAATAGTTCCTGGTACATGTGAGATTTCTCCTATGATGGCCAATCAGTTCTCTGTAAAGCTCCACCCTTCAACTATCATCTTGTTTATAAATTGCTGGCTCAAAGTTATAAGCATATTTTATATAGTCATTCTGTGCATGGACAATATGTTTTTTCACGTCATCATTTCAAATGTCATGGCTTATTCAGAAATCTTTTTCTGTTACATTTGTCGTCGTTTTGAGGAACTTGAACCAAAAGTTGCGTAGCAAGTGGGGGGCTCGATTTCGTTTGTGTGACGTTCTCCTAAATGTAGAAGCGCCGCTTCCTATCATTGGAAGTTTGTACCTGCACAATTATTTGGAAGAGCTGATAGAGGGGGAGAGCGAAGAAGAAACAAATATTTTTTGCTGATTTGTGCTGATAAAATTAGATCACTTGTTGCTTTATAGGAATCTCTTGAAGTGGTGATCTTTCTGCCTTGAAAACAAAACATGGATAAGATTATTAGCATGACATTTCTTTCAGTAGCGAGTAATGCCATCCAAAAGCTTGAATGTTGTATCATCAGAAGTTGGTATCCTTAGTTTCGGGTGTTAGATGATGCAGGAGAGAGAAGAGAAAGGAGAAAGAATTCCAGTTCATAGCTTTCTATGATTGTTTATGTTGTTAGAACTGAAGCAATCTAGTAAGTTTAGTGTCACGTTCATAAGAGGCCACATGTAGTAGCACATCATCACACCTTCTGGTCAGCTTAGTTTTTTAGATGACTGGTTTAATATGATGCTGCAATTATTATTAAAATGCCAGCTATGGTTTTGGTTTACTGACCCGTTTATTTATCTGGTACACAGATCTTTGTATCTCGAGAAGGTGGAAACAAACAATATGCATCGGTTTTATCACCGGGTCAACATGAAGGGCTGGGGTAAGAAATTCATGGTGTTTCATCTTTTGTTGACATATCTTATTGCTTCTTGAAATCTTATCTTTTAAAATTTGCATCATGATTGCTTACATGAATTGACGAAACTGTAGAGCAAATTAGTTCTGCAGTCACCCAAAACAAATATAGGACCATTAGTATTGTAAAACTTTTCAGTGTTGATTATGTCTCTCAGGAATCTCCAAGCAAAGAGTATTTATTATTTTTTGTTTCATTGTACTTTCGGGGAAAATATTAAGACTGTAAATCAATGTTGATCGCTTTGCCCCCTATCGTGCATCAACATGGTCGAATATATAATGATGAAACCATTTGTAAACGTCAAGAATCCAATAAGTTTTTCTTTCTACTAGACAGCTATTTTTTCTTTGTATCATGACAAGGTAATATAATACTCAGGCCGTCAGCCCCATGAGGAAATTGGCAAGTAGTGGCCATTTGATGATTGGCTTAGCAATCCTTAAAAAAAGAATCTGTCAAGTGAAACAAGCATTAACCTAATGATGAATAGAAGAAGTTGGGAAAGGGACACACACAGGACAGTCTTGATGGAAATGGAAACGTAAGAGATGTGGCCCACAAATGTCAGCTCGAGTCACACCATTGTTAGCATAGTTTTTTGCAGGTTTACCTTCTGCGGAGTTGCCAAAGTGCTAGTCCAGAGCGGGTAATTTAGCGGGGTTTTTTGACCCCAAAGTGCCCCTTTAAAATCATCCTAGAATTCCTTAGCTCCCTCTTCTATATCCGTAACAGTGGATTCTCTTTTATGTACAAATAATGATTGTATTAAGAAGGGGGTGACCCAAATAGCGCAAAGAAAAGTTCTAAAGCACCAAGAAAGTACTCTAGACAACCAGAAAAACATAAACCCCAGAAAAACACCCTCCAAAAAGTGGATTATAATTGAATAATCTTGAAATCACTTGCCAAGGCGAGATCTTCAGCAAAAGTACCTATCCAACACACTCTTTAAGTAGGCAACATTAGCAAATCAAATTCAAGGTCGGGGCACTACACCTTGTCTTAGGATTTTTAATGCGCGAGCTGAGACAAAAATTGACCAAGTTTGGCTTAAAAAAAGTATTTTGTTTATGTCTACCCCTTGGAAGTGGTGTAACTACCTTGCAAGGAGTCTGATGCTCTTTGGTCGATCTCTCCATCCAAGCTTTATGGATGGAGCTGGAGCTGGAGCTGTTTTACCTCTTTGTGGCCTTTTTCTGTGCGTTAAGACTGTTATAGGAGGTAGATGAATGATTTTCAGATGTGCTGGATGTATAAGAAGGATGTGTTGTAACTACCTATCTTCCATTTTGAGAAAGTAGAATCTCGCATTTTTTTGGCTAGCTGATCAGAAGTTCGTGTCGGTCTTGCTGAGGAATTGGGGTAATAAAGGAGCAGAGGAGTGGATGCTGCCTTATTTGGGTCTTATGTGAAGTGGCAGCGTATCGACTCTTACGTTCTGCCTTCTTCTTTTCTGGCTTGAGGAGGCATCCCAGAGTTGGACGTGGATTTCCAAAATTCTTTGGATGCGCTTTTCTAGGAGCAGAGATGATGTAGAGGCTAGATGTTTTGGGACCTGCTCTAGTTAAGCAATGAGATTGTATGTACCTGTGTATTCTCAAGATGATAGATCAATTTGGTAAAAGGTCGTTAACTACTTTTGGCAGGTATGACATGTGTTATATTCTTTATGACTATACCCACCTTGAAACAATTTTTTTTGGATCTTGCAAAAAAGGGAAAATGATCTACTGTGGAATTTGGATTTTGCTTTTTCATATTTTAATGATGTAAAATTGACGATAACCCAGTTGCGGAACTTAGAAATTGAAATGAGAGGAGTAGCTTAGTTTATTGATATAATCATTTCGGAGTCATATATAACGAAAGTTCGTTTAAGAACTAAAGGTATATATAAGCATAGTTACCAACTGATCATCAAAGATAGGATCATAGAAGCTTAATAACATTAGTTGCATTGCGTAGGAAAGATCACTTTATTTTCTCTGTTCTTTTCCTGCCGTACTATGTTCTTTCAGAGATACCTGCCTACGCACGTGAAGCGATCTCGCTGAATCCACACCCTGAAAGGTGCCATTAGTGCCCTATCTTTTTAATCTTTTGTGGAGTAAAGTCAAGGCTCGCTGGAAAAAAGTAGTATTGATGCAGATTATTACTTTAATTGTTCTTTTTGTACAGGAAACCCTCCGATCATGGTATATCATCATGGGGCTGGAATTTAAGCGGTCATCATTCCACATATCACGCACTATTTCCAAGGCCATGGACAATATATGATGGTATTACGTCACTTTTGTCCTCGTCATCTGTTAACAGCTCACTTATTGCTTTTTTCTAATTATATCTTATCTCTAGGTGAGCCAGACCCAGAGCTAAAAGTGTTTTGTTGCCAAATATCACCATTTGTAGTCTTCCCACTGCTGTTTTTGTTTACACGGTGTGCAAATGAATTAAATTGGGATAGTAGACCAATATACATGTGTATGCATGGGTTACTATGCCTAACTGCACCCTTTGGTTGCTAAAAGAGTCGTCAGTGACACTTTTCAAATCTTTAGTGTCGAAGGGGTGTGAATTTAGCAAAAAAATGTGAATATATATATATATATAACTTTGATGGTTCTTTAAGAAAGCATAATCATTTTAAAATTGGGCAGAGTCTCTCTGAAGCCAAGTAAATGCCATATGATCTCTAAATCTTAACTATATTAAGTTGTTTTCTGTCATGCTAGACCCGAGATAATTTCTTTCAATTCATAGAATGTCTTTCACCGCAAGAGCGTGTTCACCCCAGAATAATAAACAAGTTTAAGAGAATAGAGGGCTTACTTGAAAGCTTTAACTGAAAGATTGCAGAAGTATGTTGCCGAATTTAAAGGACGACGAAGTACATGCAGAACAGAGGTAGAGAGAGTATTTGAGAGAAAGTTCTCTTTGATTGCAAAAAACTCGCATATTTACAATTGAAGACTGCTGTTTCTTAAATAGGCAGTAAAAAGCTATGAACATGACATTTACATAATTGCCTGTTTTTACAGCTGTCCTACCGGATAAGACTTAAAGGACTACATTACAAAAAACTTTACAAAAAGTCCTAAAGTAAAAGATGTTCTTACGGACAAGTCTAAAGGACAAGTCTTTAAAGGACACTAGTCTTTAAAGGACATGACTACTTTACGAGGGCATGACTACTTTACAAAAGTCTTGGTTCCAAAAGTCTTAAAGAAAAGTAAATAGTGCTAACTTTTCTAAAAGTCATAAAGTGAATAGTGTTTTGATATAAAGGCTTTCCTTTATTCAACAGCTGTCTTCTGTCTTCTTTGTGTAAGTGCATTTATCCGATTATCTGGAGATTCCATCTGCCTTCTACTTTTGTCAAATTGTCAAAAGCTGTGGCTATCTTTGTCTTCTTGTGTCTTTTCTTCTTCTACTTTTGCCAAATTGTCAAAAGTAGAAGGCAGATGGAATCTCCAGATAATCGGATAAATGCACTTACACAAAGAAGATAGAAGACAGCCGTTGAATAAAGGAAAGCCTTTATATCCAAAACACTATTCACTTTATGACTTTTAGAAAAGTTAGCACTATTTACTTTTCTTTAAGACTTTTGGAACCAAGACTTTTGTAAAGTAGTCATGTCCTTTAAAGACTAGTGTCCTTTAAAGACTTGTCCGTAAGAACATCTTTTACTTTAGGACTTTTTGTAAAGTTTTTTGTAATGTAGTCCTTTAAGTCTTATCCAGTAGGACAGCTGTAAAAATAGGCAATTATGTAAATGTCCTGTTCATAGCTTCTTACTGCCTATTTAAGAAACGGCAGTCTTCATTTGTAAATACTCGAGTTTTTTGCAATCAAAAAGAACTTTCTCTCAAATACTCTCTCTACCTCTGTTCTGCATGTACTTCATCGTCCTTTAAGTTCGGCAACATACTTCTGCAATCTTTCAGTTAAAGCTTTCAAGTAAGCCCTCTATTCTCTTAAACTTGTTTATTATTCTGGGGTGAACACGCTCTTGCGGTGAAAGACATTCTATGAATTGAAAGAAATTATCTCGGGTCTAGCATGACAGAAAACAACTTAATATAGTTAAGATTTAGAGATCATATGGCATTTACTTGGCTTCAGAGAGACTCTGCCCAATTTAGTGTTATTGTTAGCTACTAAAAAATTTATTCCATGTTATTCATGCGGAGAACCAGATCATTTAAGTTCTAGTTCCAAGTCCACACAACCCTCTATTTCCGGGGTTAAAGGAATAGTTAGTCCGGTTTTACAGGTAATCGGTAAAGACTCATCAAATCCTGTGATGGCTAGTAACTTGCCCAAAGTTACTGAAAACCCTTAAAACAGAGGAGAAACTGTTTCTAGTCCTGCTTCACAGGCTGCAGGTAAAGACACACCAAGTTTTGTTACAGTTGGCGGTTTACTCAAAATCGCTGAAAATCCTTTAAATACGGGAAAAAGTATCTCTAGTCCAGCCCTACAGGTAGCTGGTAAAGACAAATCAAATCCTGAGACCCCTGGCCGTTTGGGAAAAACGGAAAAAAGACGCAAGGCACACAAGGAGACTAAAAAGAAAATTTTAATGACTAATCTTAAAAAGCAAGCTGCTGAAGCAATATTGAACATTTTTCAAGACATGGACTTTGCACAAAGACCAAGTGATGACAGCAGCGTTGTCCTAGAAGACATAATAATAACAATAACTTTAAAGCAATGATAGTTAATAATACCAATGAAAATCTCTTAGAAGTAGATGAAACTTTAAGTGACACAGAAAGTATATATAGTATTAAATCAATAGAAGAATATACAGAAGACATCCTTTCTATAAGCAGTGATGAGGAAGAAGAAAATCTTCCAGTAGAAACAACGGATAGATTAGATACTTTCATAAATTCTTTAAAAAATACTAACGTATACAATTTTATGTTTAAACCTTTAGAATATCAATTAACCTTAGAAGAAGAATGTACACATCAATGGCAATTAGAAAAAGGTTTAGATACAATACCATGTTATATATGCACATGGTATCCAACAATTAAAGTAAGATCCAAATGCAATTTATGTTATAAAGAAGCATGCACCAAATGTATAAAACAAAAAGGGATAATATCATTTTACTCCCCTGAACTATCCCCGTTTTGTTATTTTGGTCCCTGCATTTTAAAATTCGTTAAATCAGTCCCTGTACTTTGTGCCGTCATCAATTTAGTCCCTCCCGTTAGCATTTCTGTTAAATAATGAAAAAATATGGGATAATACCATTTTAGTCCCTGAACTATCCCCGCCTTTTTATTTTGGTCCATGTACTTTAAAGTTCGTTAAATCAGTCCATGTACTTTGCATCGTCATTAATTTAGTCCCTCCGTTAGCATTTCTGTTATAAATTTAGGGATATTTCTGTCAAGCCCTAACCTTATAGTCCTCAACCTCTCCCCCTTACCTTTCTCTCTCTTCTCCCTTCCCCATCTTCCTTTCCTCCCTCTCTTCTCCATCCTAGCAGCCACCACCAAAATCATGAACTCCAAATTTCATCCCTTTAAAACTAAACCCATCAATCATCTTCCACTACAATTACATATGACTCACCACATGGAACATCTCTTACCTGATTTAACATACCCTTCCTCCTCCCTCTCAACACCAACACCCCAATTACAGCAAAGGAAACTAGGAAGCCCACCCAATTCCTTCCATTCTCAGATCTGTAACGAAAAATGACAAGAATCTGCAAAGGAAACCCAGGAAGGTCACCCATCTCTATGGAGGGCTTATGCATTCCACCAATTGCTAAAGAAAAGGCAGAAGCGGTGATGGTTGATTTACGGTGGTCGCAGCAGATGTGGGGGAAGAAGAATGAGGGAGAGTGGGGGGTTAATGACAGGTATGATGAACATGTCTTCTTGTGGCTGAGAATGGTGGTGATCGAACAGCTGGTGGTGATGGTTGATTTATGGTGGTGGTAGCAATGGTGGAAAGGCGGTCGGGGGGGTGGTGTGGGTTGGGGGACGGCAGAAATGGAAGATATATGAAATATTTTTTCATTATTTGACTAAAATACCCCCGAGTTTTAACAGAAATGCTAACGGAGGGACTAAATTAATGACGATGCAAAGTACATGGACTGATTTAACGAACTTTAAAGTACAGGGACCAAAATAAAAAAGCGGGGATAGTTCAGGGACTAAAATGGTATTATCCCATATTTTTTCATTATTTAACAGAAATGCTAACGGGACGGACTAAATTGATGACGGCACAAAGTACAGGGACTGATTTAACGAATTTTAAAATGCAGGGACCAAAATAACAAAACGGGGATAGTTCAGGGGAGTAAAATGGTATTATCCCAAACAAAAATATAATACAGATGTAATCAAACCCATAGAAACAAATACAAATAAGAACACTTATTATGATAAAAACGTTAATAGAAGGTTAGAATATTTAGAACATCGAATTTACTAAATATCTTCTTGCCTTGAATTTTACTTAAAAGAAAGGTCTTATTTGGGATATTGTAACCATCATCTTTAATATTGTCATTTCGTCTTTTATAATTTATTACCATTCTGCTTTTACCTCTAACTATTTCTGCATGATTTCTAACTATAAAAGCTGCAGATCTATGAGGGCTATTGCTAGGTCTTATTACTCTTAATTGTGTTAAGTCTTTTATGTGCATTTTGAAGTCTTCTGTATCTAGGCTACTTGCTTCTATATTTGCTGTTTTAACAATATAGTCTGGATTAATGATGTCTAGTTTACAATATATTTTGTTTAAATCCCATCATTTGATAAGATCTTCTCATATAAAACGTAGCATTTCTATTGCTTTTCTTCATGATAATAACTATTATTATCCATGTCTTTAAAACATATGTAAAATTCTACTAAATGTTTTAAATATGCATTTAAGTATGTGATTATGGCATCTATGTTTATAAGAACACGAATATAATACTTTAACGGATTATATTTCAACAATAAAGTGCCTTCAGAAATGTTAAATCTAATTCTAGCATTTGTATCGTCTATAACTTCTAGAGCAGCATAAAATCTACGGAATTCTTCATAATTTGCTTCAAATAGATTATCATTATTGTAAAAAATCTGATTTCTAGAATTACTCATGATGATATGAAATGGGGTTACTTGCTCTGGGTTACTAAGACATTCTCCTTTACTTGATAACTATCTCTTTAGACCAAAGGATTTATGGGTTGTTTTCTGTCATGCTAGACCCGAGATAATTTCTTTCAATTCATTGAATGTCTTTCACCGCAAGAGCGTGTTCACCCCAGAATAATAAACAAGTTTAAGAGAATAGAGGGCTTACTTGAAAGCTTTAACTGAAAGATTGCAGAAGTATGTTGCCGAATTTAAAGGACGATGAAGTACATGCAGAACAGAGGTAGAGAGAGTATTTGAGAGAAAGTTCTCTTTGATTGCAAAAAACTCACGTATTTATTCTTGCGGTTGGTTGCGTTGTATAAAATCTACTTCCATCGTTGTTAGTGGTTCCAGAACCACTACTTTCATCCATAAGTATGTAAGGTGTCTCAAATACTTTCTTTCTGTTTTTGCTGTTTTAACTATATATATATATAGGGAGCTGATTCGTTGAGCGCGCTAGCAAAATGGGGTATTTTGCAAGCGCGATCTGGCCGTCCATCCTGAAAGATGGACGACCTAGATCTTGTTTTTTTCGAAAACTGTCAGTCGTCCGCGACATAGTGTCGCGGACAGCCTTTTTTACCATTTTGCCCCTCTTCCCCTGTCCACTACATTATGTGGCAGACGACTTTCAAGTCCTGACATGGGTCAGGAAAAAGACGTCCGCTACACAGTGTCGTGGACGACCTCTAAGCTAACACATGTCAGGACCTGTCCCGTCAGTTCTTTATGCCCACGACAGTTATCTTGTCCTTATCTGTCACGTCAACAGTATCCGCGACACTATGTGGCGGATGTTATAGTCCGAGACATAGTGAAGCGGACTATTCAAAACTGTCCGCGACACTGTATAGTGGACGTTTAATATATAGGGCAAATTACACTTATATCCCTGAGGTTAGGGTATAATTACAGTCAAGGACAACGAGTTTCAAAATGTAACATTCCGTGACCAAACACTTTGAAAATGTATCAGCCGTGTCCATTCGTCAGGTTTCCGTCTAAAAAGTGTACTTTTTTAATGATGTCAACAATACGTATTTTTAAAATGACGATATTACCCCTTGTACTGTATATACTGAATATTTTTAAAATTTTTAATCTTTGATTTCAGCCTTAATTTGAAGATTAGGGTTTTAAAACCCTAAAATTGATTTCTCAATTTGCAGTCCATTTCATCAAAATTAAAAATTTCTCAAGTCACAATGTATCACCTTGCAAATTTGCAAATTAGGATTTTGTTGAAACCCTAATTTACAAATTGGGGTTTTCTTGAAACCCTAATTTGCAAATTAGGATTTTGTTGAAACCCTAATTTGCAAATTGGGGTTTTTTGAAACCCCAATTTGTCGATCTGAAGCATCCTGGGATTTATCACCGGCGCCATCTCGAGGTCAACTACCCCTCATTCTCCGGCCACGCCCCTCACCGGTGTACCGTGCACCACTGCGCATGCCTGACACCGTCACCCCTCCATTGGAAGCCCAGCACGCTGCCACCTCCAAACCGCCGTGTAATCGCTACTGCCGGCGATACCTTTGGCAGCCGGCGACTAACCCCGGCCGGCGTCTCCACCAACTCGCTGCCAAAGCACCGCCCAGTATGGCAGGGACATCGCAAGCCAGCGGCGCCACCGTTCCTCCACCGTGCTATGGTTTTCGGCCAGATCCATGGCACAACCATGGGTATTTTCCGATCGACCAGTGAAGGCGACGGGGAATGGGGAGGGTGGGGGCGACGGGGAAGGGGAAGGGGAAGGGAGAGGGGAAGAGTAACGACATACGATGAAGATTAATAGCATTGGTGGAAGAAGATGAAATAATGGCATTGAAAAATAAATAAGGTTCCAACTTAGGGGCAATAAAATCTTTTCATTAAAACCGTTAGGGTTTTTAAGATTCCGTTTGGTCAACGGACATAAGTGTAATTTGTCAAAATTATTGTCCTTGCCTGTAATTACCCCCTAACCTCAGGGACATAAGTGTAATTTGCCCTAATATATATTCAAAAAAATCCTAACTACGACACTCTTCTCCATTCTTCCTACTCACAAATATTCCCAGCGACGTTGGCAAGCAGATCTGCGCAATTTCTTCTTAAGAGCACTTTTAATACCCTAATAGATCATGTAAGTTCACAAAATCAATCCTTTACATGTTTGTAATCTATAGTTGTGATGAATATTGCGTTTTATGCGTGGTTTTGATTATGCATTGAGCATGTGCTAGCGATAAGAATTTATATATGTATGTATTTGTTCATGCGCTAGCGTTTGTAAAATCCGATTCCGTATATGTATATATATCTATTATACATATACTCATATATGCTAACATTGTATGTATTATGCATGTGCTTGCGTTATATGTATTATGCATGTGTTAACGTCGTATTTTTGCGAGCGATTATCAAAATCCAAACCGTAAAATTCAAACTGAGAAGGTTTTTTCATAATTTCAGTTGCAAAAAATAGAATTTAACCCTGGACCAGAAGATCCATCTGTGTTATACGATTAAGCCAACCATATCAGTACGCTCATATGGGATGGTCAAGTAAGATACATTATTTATCAACTTTCTTATTCTTACGAACGTTGTATACCGTTTGTTTTGCTTAAATTGTATTTATTAATTCGTAGGAAAGAGAACTTCTCACCACCGTAGAAGTATCTCACGAGTTCACAGCATGGAAATTGAACAAGTCCCAGAAAAAGATACTGCGTGGAATTGGGTTTGAGATTTTCACGCATGGGCAGATCTTTCAACAACTTGACCGGGCCTTGATAGGTGCCCTTGTTGAGAGGTGGAGAAGTGAAACGAATACGTTTCACTTCCCGCTCGGAGAGATGACAATTACCCTAGAAGATGTAGGGTTCATCTTACGGTTACCGGTGACGGGGCGGCCGGTAATTGCTCTTTCGTCAGAAGCAACGAATAAGAGAACCGCTAGGGACTTCTTCACTTCGATTCCCCAGGATCAATTTAGCAGTGGTGGTATAAAGTTGAAGTGGTTGGTAGATACCTACGGGGTTTTGCGGGAAAACTATACGGGCCAGATGCTTGTGCTGTACACACAAGCCTTCCTCTTGTGGGTGATGGGGGCAATTTTATTCCCAACGACTTCGAAGAACACGGTCAGCGTGAAATATTTACCGTTGTTGCGTAACTTGCGGGAGGTTGAGATTATGCCTGGGGTGCAACGGTTCTTTCGTATCTGTACCGAGCATTGCACAAGGCAACGAGGCCCGACTCCAAAGCCATATGTGCATGTCTCTCGCTATTGCAGGTATATCATATAAATCCTGTCTTCGTTATTGTTTTTTTTTTTTTGTTGAATCGACGATATAACCCGATAAAGTGTGGCCTCGGTTGTGTGCTTGGGAGTACAGCTGGAGGGATAGCCACTACCAGAGGAGAGTCGATCTCCATCACAACATTACGTACTATCGAGGGGAGTTCGACCGTCTATCTCCAGGCCAAATGCGTTGGGCACCGTACATACGTTTGGCGCGACGGGTGGGAGAGTCGTTCGTCTTCACGCTCTCCGAGTTGCAGCGTACACCCCTGATCCACTTCGAGGTCGCAGAGTGGCAGCTGCCAGACCGAGCAATGCGCCATTTTGAGTTGGAGCAGGGTTTGCCAGCCGATGCCCCAGATATGAGGGTTAACAGGAACCCTCCGGGTGTCGGACGGTTTGGCAAGGCCAATGCGCACGAATTGTGCGCGGCCGAAATAGAGCTTTGGAGTTCTTGGCAGGACACACTGGCGGCCATCGTCTCGGAGCCTGACCCCGCTATCAGCATCGAACAGTACGATGAGTGGTACTACCGCATCACGCGGAGGAGAGTAGCCCCAGTAAACTTTAAACGCGGGGAGAAGTACCACCCCAGGGGTCAGATCGATGAGCATATGGCATACAATCTCGTAAGTTGCCCAACAAGTCTTCTTAATTAAATTTGATGAAATATAAATGTCTGATTGAAGTTACTTATTTTTTTCTCTTTGGATGTAGGTTAATGCCTCGCTTGCATTCTTCCAGAAGTTGAGTGAGCGGAACGATCTGGTGAGCGCAATGGACGAGAATCTTCGCCAACAGGCTGCAGTCTTCGGTCTTCAGCCCAGGAATGGGTTATACGGGCGTCAGCTAGGGATACGGTGATCCCTCGGGACAGGCTTCATGGGTGAGCCAGGGAGTTGGTGGTCCCTCTGTAGCGGGGATGGGACAGGCTCAAGCGTCGTGGGACGATTACAGCGGCCCCTCCTTCAATTTGTTCCCGGAACCCCAACCCCTATCTCAGAGTCAAGTCACGCAAGACTGGCCTTTCAGAAACTACGGTTTCTCCGAGGCACTGCCCATTGTCCCGTGGGCGGGACCACTTGGCGCCCTCGGAGGGCAATATCCCTCGTTTGACCTCCCCGGAGGGCAATATCAGCCGGCGGAAGAAATGGCCGGAGAGCAATATCAGCCGGCCGGGGCCCCCGAAGGGGATTATCAGCCGCCCGAACCAGGAATTGGAGGCCAATATCCCTTGCTCTTGCCCCCTGGCGGAGGGCAAGATTTGCTGGTTGACCCCCTTGAAGGAGGGCAATATCCCCCGGTCGACCCCCGAGGGCAATATCCGAAAGGGCATCCAGCCAGGCCCCTAAAGCCGCGTAAATGCGAGCTAATCCGAGCCCATTATTTAAGCGGGCCCCCCCAAGAGGGAGCGTCGTATGACGTGGATCACCCGGAGGGCTTGGATTACAATGCCTCGTGGATAGAATTGGCCTCGCTGGCGTCGAGAGCTTGGTTAGACAACGGTGTCATCTCACACTACGTGCAAATTCTAAGGCAAAGGGGTCGGGAGCAGCCAAGCATCGGTCCGCGCGTTTTTATCTTGGATGTTTTTTTCATGGCATCCTAGTACAAGAGTGGAAAGAATGGGTCGATTCAAGGAAGGGGAGAACCCTGCCCCAGTGGAGACCGTCCGCTAACCTACAAGCATATCTTGCTAGGGATAGTCCAGTGGGCGCAAGTGTTACCGACGTGTTTCTAATCCCATTTTTAGGGAATGCCCACTGGTACTTGGTTTGCTATGAACTAGTAGACAAGACGGTATCAGTCATCGACAGTCTCTACGAGGATACCCTCGAGATGCCTGTGATTACCATGTACAGAGGCATAGGCCAGTTGGAAGCCGTGGTAAGATCCTGTTTACTTCTTATTGTAACTTGCATATTGTAAAACTGATTAATCTTATTATGTTTGCTATGTTTAATGTTTAATGCTTATTATGTTTCTCGTAAAATCTATTTGGTGCCTTGATCAATGGTAGGCGTCACGAGAGGGTACCGCGCAGGCCGAAGCTCATTTTCCGATTGAAGAGGCGTAGGCCCAAACAACATAATTTCTCGGACTGCGGCGTCTTCGTCTGCATGTACATGGATTACATTTGTCGGTCTGAGAGCCTCGGAAAGACCGTCTGGAGCCGAGAATGCATACAAGACTTTATGTATAGGATGGCTTGGCAAATTATGAATGGCCAGCCTAGAGCTATTAGGTTTATTGTAAATCCGTGTAATAACGAGAATCCCGCAGGGGATGTGGGCCCCAATTGACATTGTAACATTATATTCACTTTTTTAGTAAACATATATTGAATGCGATTGATTTGATTCGTGTTGACATCAGTTGATCGGTGTTGAATGCGATTGATTTGACTGACCATATCGTTGTGTTGAATTCAGTTGATTGTTTGATTTGTGGTCAGAGATAGCATTTTTGGCTCATTGACTGATCTGTGATTTGCTTTGAACGGTGGGAAACAAAGTGTGGGCCAATTTTGGTTTCTGTCTTTCTGCAGGGCCGTCCGCTACATAGTAAAGCGGACGTAGAAAGAACAAAAAAAAAACTAAGTGTTGGAGATCTGACTTTCTGCAGGGCCGTCCTCTACATAGTATAGCGGACGTAGAGAGAACAACAAAAAAAAGGGTTAATTACTCACGATACCCCTGACGTTTACCCTAAATTACACACGGACCCCACTATCTTTGAAAATTACACTCCGCTCAAAAAATCTAAATTTCTTTGACGGTGTTAACGGCTGGACATAAAAAGACGTTTTTGCCCTCTCTTTTTTTGCTCATATTCTTGAGAATTTTCCCTATATTCTTCTATTTCCTCCTTTATATTCCAAGAAAACCAGGGATGCCCAACCATCTC
Organism: Escallonia rubra; assembly: GCA_033065855.1. NCBI lineage: Eukaryota > Viridiplantae > Streptophyta > Magnoliopsida > Escalloniales > Escalloniaceae > Escallonia > Escallonia rubra. The sequence goes on along the minus strand of JAVXUO010002350.1, from coordinate 6,744 downwards.
CCAGTTCAACCTCACCTCCTCCGAACCCGTTTGCTTCGCCGAAGCAGGGCCGTGGACGGCAGCCCAAGGCCAAGGATCCGTCGTCTCCTGAAGCGGCTGCCCTCGCTGCTCCCGCCGGGCCCACACGCTGTCACCGGTAGCCAAATCCAGCCGCACCTTTCACCTAGCAGCATCGCGCTGCACATCCACGACCACCGTGCCGTGACCAAAGCACCGCCCATCACCACCTCCAAGCCGCATGCAATCGCTGCTGCCGACATTGTATCCGGTCTTCGATGGTCGATTCCGACCGCTGCCGGAAAAACCCTTGACGGCCCCATCAGAAATTTCGGCTACGGATGCCCAACCAATGAAATTCCGGCGATGTCGAGGCAGCCATCATCCACACTGTCAAGTTCTATCACCAACTGCCACACCTTCTTTGTAGCAGGGATGGAGCGAACGCCGCAGACCATCTTTGCCTTCACCCCTCCCTCTTCTCTGCCGTCGAGGAGATCGTTTCCTTTTCCTTTACCGATCTCGATTTCCCCGATCGCAACCGCAACCAACCCCACACGCCGTCCACCAATACCGGCTGGAAAACAGCCACCCAAACGCTGCAACCAACACTGCACAAACGCCGGCCGATCCTAATCTCATCCCTGCAACCAACACCGCACAAATGCCGCAACCAACACCGCACAAACGCAGACCCAAATGGGTCTGCAAAGGGGAAAGATAATGAAGAAGAAGAAGAAGAATCTTAAAGGGCAATGGGGGTATTTATTCAAGAAAGGGAGGGCAGTTTGGGGATGAAAAATCTAAAAGGTAAGGTGTCAGAGAATCTTTAGACGGAGTTAGGGTCCCCGTCAATTTTGTGGGGCTCCGTGAAATGCGGGTACAAACCTGGGGGAGCTGAGTGTAATTTTCAAAAGATAAGGGGGTCCGTGTGTAATTTAGGGTAAACCTCAGGGGTACCGTGAGTAATTAACCCAAAAAAAAACTAAGTGTTGGAGATCTGACTTTCTGCAGGCCGTCCGCTACATAGTCTAGCGGACGTACAGAGAACAAAAAAAAACCAAGTGTTGGAGATCTGACTTTCTGCAGGGCCGTCCACTACATAGTATAACAGACGTAGAGAAAACAAAAAAAAAACCAAGTGTTGGAGATCTGATTTTCTGCAAGGCCGTCCGCTACATAGTATAGCGGACGTAGTGAGAACAAAAAAAAACTAAGTGTTGGAGATCTGACTTTCTGCAAGGCCGTCCGCTACATAGTATAGCGGACGTAGAGAGAACAAAAAAAAACTAAGTGTTGGAGATATGACTTTTTGCAGGGTCGTCCGCTACATAGTATACCAGACATAGAGAGAACCAAAACAAAACTAAGTGTTGGATATCTAACGTTCTGCAGGGCCGTCCGCTACATAGTATATCGGACGGCCGAAAATTTCTAAGAGTTGGAGTCTTAAGATTAAATTACAAAGAAGCAGCATCGTTGACACAGCGTGACATTGAAGCATCTTCGTCTGACACTGGAGCATCGGAAACAGATCCAAGTTCGAAGCTCATGTTCCAGTATACTTGTGCTTCATTGTTGTTGCCATCTTCATGTGCATCACGTGCCATACGACGTAAGTTATGTCTACTTTGACGAACTCTCATTCTATTATTTTCTTCACGTATTCGATGCAGTGCCCTTTTAAGCTCCATGTGTGTAATTCGAGGCATGTTGATTGCGTTTTGTCGAGGTATGGGTATATTCATGCGTCATGAATCAGCTACTAAGACCTCGTATATTCATTCATCCGATAAGACCATTCTGCATGTAATGTATTAACAGAGCGTGATGAGTAACGCAAACTTGGATGCAAAGAATAGTGAAATTCATCTTCGCTCGCCCAGTAACGACCCATTGCTTCAAAAATATCTCGTGGAGTATATGACATTTTGAGAGTTGTGTTGAAACTAGGAGTATATCACTCAATGCCTTTTGCCCTTCATGCAATGCATGTACTTATATAATTTTTGAAACGGGACCACTTTATTAGATGCTACAAGTTCAACTTTATGAGATGTGACAAGTCGCTGCAATAGACCAGAGACTTGTCTTGTCACCAAAGACTTGTCTTCTCACTGACATGGGCATGCTATTGTCTCCAACTACTAATTAAGCAGGGTGTCAGTGTCCAGAGACTTGTCTTCTCACCAGAGATGGGCAGGATATTGTGTAGTTATCACACCAATATATTGTGTATGTGTGTGTGTTGGGGCTTATTTATATATGTTAGCCATGCTCATCGCATTAGATGTACATAAGTTAAATGGCAGGAGTTCCTGGTAGTTCTAGTTATTGGGGACGTGAGACTGTGTGGTTGTTGTGTGAAAGGAACGACGACTACAAAGAAGTGAAGTACACGGATCCGAGAGAGTATTATGCAGGTTTACGAAGAGAATGGGCATATCGAGTTAAGGAATCAGAAGCACTACACCAAGATCTCACCACGCTGAGAGCACCTGTGCCGCAACGTCCTTCACTTAGTATGTCGAGGCGTAATGTTAAGCAGTGTAAGAAAGCTGTGTGCCGAATTCGTATGGAGAATAACCGGATGTTGCTGCGTAGAAAACGATTTTACATGCTTCAACTTGCGGAAGAAATGGCCGAGGCTAGTGGGAGGCACCTCAATTCAAACGAGAGAAACAATATTTTAACCAATGATCAGTACTTATCTGATGAGTATATGTCAAATGAAGAGTGATATATATATCTTTTCCTACTATATGTTAGGATTTCATTCCAACTAGCACTTATCCACATGTCATTCTAATAAGAGAACCCCGTCTTTCAATTTTCCAAGTGTTGGGAATTTATGCTGCGTCGTCCGCTACACAGTGTGGCGGAGAGGAAACAATTTTTTTAATAAGTTGGAGATGAGACTTTCTGTCGTGCCGTTCGCTACACAGTGTAGCGGACGTACATGAATCACCTTTTTTTGAGTGTGGAGATCAGACTTTTTGTGTCGCCGTCCGCTAGACATTGTAGCGGACGACGATAATTTTGTTTAATAAATTGGCGACAGAAATAATGTTTTAGCGACGGAATCAACAATCTCAATATCGATTAACAATAAAAAACGTACGATTAACAATCGTAATTCTCAAACGGCACAATTAAGAACCTAAAATTCGGAAAAATAATGAACATTAACATAAAATTGTTTATAACAGAATTTAGGGTTGAACATTGGGGGAAAGTTTTTTCACAAGTGCTTCGATCAAACACCGTCACTTGAAAATTCCAGTTCCCCTTGTTTTCAAAGACTACAAAGTCCCCGAGATGGAGGTCATGCTGCTGCACGAATTCGTTCAAACCCTCTGCGAAACAAATTTTACCTTGGCCGCGCCTCATCTTGATTCTAACATGCCATGACCCCTTCCGGCTGGTTAAAGTTGAATCGAAATAAATTGTGGTAAGCCAATCGGAAAAGGCTACCGGTATGTCCTAACATATTCATAATACAAAAAATAGGTAAGTTTTTAACCAAAGATCAAACTTTTAACACACAAGAAAACACAGAGAAAGAGGGATGGCCTACAAGTTCTGTATCAAAACCAGGCATCATGACCTTTAAGAAGTGTCTGCCTACAAGGTGCATGTTGCCTACAAATTTGCTGCTCGAGGAATTAGAAGCCATCACGACGGGGATGTCGCTGGAGGCGCCGCGGCGTTAGGGGGAGGACGGTGGTGTCGCCGGAGATGTGGGTCGTCGCCGTAGATGGGGTAGCGGTTGGGTGAGATGTTCGAGATAGATAGAGAAACGGACGGAGTGATAAGATAATTGGCCGATCTGATTAATATATAACATGATAGAGTCGTCCGCTACATTGTACAGCGGACAAAAAGAACCCCAAAAGTTTTTTTCTGCAATGCCGTCCGTTACATTGTGTGGCGGATAAAAAGAACACCAAGAGTTTTTTTCTGCAGAGCCGTCCGCTGCATTGTGTAGCGGACAAAAAGAACACCAAAAAATTCCCTCTGCAGATCCGTTCGCTACATTGTACATCGGACACAAAATTTTCTAAAATGTTGGAGTTTTAACTCTGCAGAGGAGTCCGCTACACTATGTAGCGGACGGGGCTAATAAAAAAAAACTTAAACTTAGAGTTGATGGCTCTCATAGGTCCATCAGAAAAAAAAATTCCAGTATTCGGTCGAAAAATTATTAGAAAAAAATTACAAAAAATTATTACAAATGTCAAACAAACTTGATGGCTTATACAAAAAATTAAAGGTCCACTGCAGCTTGTTCGTCCTCATCTTCGGCGTCATCTTCTTCCCCGTCTTGCAAACCCCCTGGACTTATCCCCAGTGCCTTGTAATGGTTCCGCTTGTCGTGGTCGGTCATTTTGTTGCACAATGCACACCTTCTCAGCTTTTTAGGTTGAGTTGCCGTTTCAATAGAGCTTTTCATCCGCGTAGATCTCTTGCGGCCTTTCGTTTGCGATATAATTGGATCCAAAGGCCGGATATCATTGTCGTCTTCCTCCCCCGGCTCGTCATCTTCTGATCCCGTCGTAGGCTCGGTGTCAACCGCATTGGTGACTGAAGCTGCTTCCAACTGGTCGACGATGGGCTCTTGCTGCTGAGCTACCTCGAGGAGATGTTTATATCCGACCATTGTAACAACACCCTTTACGGACAAACGGGTGAACATCGTCACCAGATGATTATACCGCAACGTCTCTGATTCTTCAAAGTGAGTATACGGGTGCTCGGAAAGGCAATGGTACCGTGCAACCTGTTTGCACCTTTCGTCCACCGTGGCAAGACGTATTTATCGGGGATTGTCCTGATATTCTTCTGGGTGAAAAACCGCAGAATGTGTCTACACAGGATGCCATGGAACTCAAACTTCTTGCAAACACATGTCACCGAGTCCGTCAATGTGTCGTGGCTCACTGTATACATTCTGCGCAGCTTCTTAGGGACGAGGTCATTCACGAGCAAATAAACCTTGTACTCACGCGTAGACTTTTCTGTCACCTTGTTTATATAGTATCGTCCCGATTTTCGCAGCTCTACTTGGCATAGCAAGAAGATCTCCTTCGTATAGACTTTGGCACCGTTCAGCTCCAGCGGGGTCTCAAGCAACCTTCTCCTTTGTTTGTACGTGGTTGCAAAGTCTGCAGCCCTTTCTTTCACGAATAACGACGCAACCGCTTTTTGTGCGGATGTGACGAAACTCTTCAAATTGGTAGCTGTACCCACATAACTATCGAACGTGGCATTCATAGATTCACTCCTGCCCGTCGTTTTCATGCCCGCAGAAAAATGCCTCCTCGTGTAAACGCCAATCCATTGCTCTTTGAGCTCGTACAAGTGCTGGAGCCACTCGTTGTCTTGCAATGAGTAATCCTCAACAAGCTTTTCCCACCTCTCCTCAAATTCCTCAATCGTTAACGACTTGTTAACGCACTTGTCAAAATCCTGTTTAAAGTCTGGAAACTTTGCATACACGTGATGCAAACGTTCAGGGTATTTGTTGCTTATGTGCCAAGTGCACAAGTTGTGTCGAGTATCTGGGAAGACGGTAGCAATAGCCTTCTTCATTGCCAAATCTTGATCGGTGATGATAACTTTTGGTGCTTTGTTGTTCATGGCTTCCAGCCACGCCCTAAACAACCATTCAAAAGAACTCTCGCTCTCGTCCCTTAACAAGGCGAACCCGAACAGGATGGAGTGATAATGATGATTGACCCCCGTGAAAGGGGCGAACGGCATCGAGTACTTGTTGGTACGGTATGTGGTGTCGAAAGTCACGACATCCCCAAAATGCTTATAAGCAAGCCTCGAACGACCGTCGACCCAAAAAATTGTGCTAACTCGATGCTCGTCGTCAAGTTTATAATCGAAGGTAAACTGCGGGTCCTCTATCTGCATCCGTTTCAATAGGCTCATTGTGGATTGAGCATCATTGAGGTCATACGCGGCTCGTCTATGGGTTCGGACCGCGTTACGAACGTCTGTCGTGTTAAAGTTTAAATTTTGAATTCCCCCAGCCTGTTCAGCAAGAACATTAACAATCTCGGTAGGTCCTATCCGCGCATCGCTCATTGTGTGAATTAGGCTCCTTGCGACCTTACCCATCTTCTTGTGTTGATGCATCTGACTCACCTTAGAAGGGGTTACTAACGGGTGATTGTGTGCCAGTTCCAGGCTGGTAATAAGCCAATGATCTTGCTTGGGTTTATAGCTTACGAACATCTTGACTTGGTAATTCGTGCGGGCAAAGCAGTCCCGTCTTCTACGTGAATATCCTATTTCGTCATCACTGTCATCATTGCCTACGCGTGTCTCATTTTGCACTGGGTTTCTGCCCCTATGACACTCGTATAAGCGAGAGCATATCTTTTTTGTTACGTTGCTTGTTCTTGTAGTCTTTATTCTAATGCCAAAACCAACCCTCAGTGAATACGCTCGAAAACATTCTCCAGCTTCTTCCAATGTTTGAAACGTTCGTCCTAGATACGGATCACTAGCATCTACGGGGGTGTTGGAGCTCGACACGAAATCAGACATTGTGAAACAAGACCTATGTAGAAATAGACTACGCTTAACAATCAAATGACATTTTCAACTGAAAATATTACTTATAAATTATCTTGGCGAATAGACCAATTTAGGATGACAAATATACCATATACATAATCTCAAAAGTGTCTCCCATTTTGCTAATTATAGATTTATTGAACATAACAAATTAAA